>JAGSMZ010000015.1:6110000-6402626 GCA_029286645.1 Papilio protenor
GTTGTAATGACTTAAATTGTTTATCTAAATGCACATGTATACTGATATTATAAAGATGAAAGATTTTTGTATGTCTTGAAATAACTCAAAAACTACGGGACCGATTTCAAAAATTCACCATTAAAAAGCTACGTTGTCTGTGAGTAACATAGGCTATGTTTTTATTATTTTTAACCGACTTCAAAAAGGAGGTTCTCAATTCGTCTGTGTTTTTTAATTTCACGCGGGCGAAGTCGCAAGCAACAGTTAGTATTTAAATAAGATTATCTAGGAATATATGATGACATCAAGAAGGAAGTGTAAATGACAGATAAATCTATCGCGAAGAGGAAATCATTTTGTACCTATCCTATGAGTATTTTTTTACTAGATATTTTTTATCAAGATAAAAAAGGTTCAATGTAATTTACATTGCTAAAATAAAAGATCTCTAGTTTACAATAAGACTAGTCAAATTGTAAACACACGATGCAAAGAGTAATGTGAAAGTATAAAATGGTTGAAAAATTGTAACCATCTACCAACATCCGATATGGTCTAGTGGCTAGGATACCTGGCTCTCACCCAGGAGGCTCGGGTTCGATTCCCGGTATCGGAAATCCTTTTTGCTTCTTTTCAAATTATTTTTATGGAATGTTACTGCAGTAGATTCATTGTCATGTATTTTCTTCACTTGAGCTTTTTATTAGAACGTGTAAGAAATCAACTAACTTCATATCACTTTTAACAACCTGACTATACATAAGTCGCGTGCTTGTCCCGCCCTCTAACGGCAACGAACAATCGAACTAAATTATATGAATATGTACTTTATCCCATCGTTGTTGAGTTCTCTTTTAAATAACAATATTATTAAAATTACAGTCATTACGAATCATGATCTATGATGACTAGGTTTATATTATAACGTGTTAACAAGCTTTCAAATCTAATTTATAATAATGATTTCTCAGTTACTCTATTCATAGTTTGTCTATACGTATTGAAAGAAAACAAAGGTCCCGTAATTTTCATTACTGTTCATGACGTGCAACGCCATCTATCGTCAAGTAGTGGAATACAGGTTATACTCGGGAAAAAATCTCTAATAGGTTTTAACATCATAGGTGTAAAATAGGAGTTATATGAGGATCAAATGTTTTCAATAATCACATAGTTACATTGTTAGATAATGGATCACCATCTCTAATACATTAAAAAGTTATCGATTGTCAAATCCTCTTTCACCAATGAACAAAAAATATTACGACAGTGGTAATGTACAAGAAGTGTTTTATTAAATAGGACAATGTAGTAAAGAACGAATCTAAAAAAGGAAATTAAACCATGCTAAGCGGTCAACAGTAATTGCTTGAATAATAAATTTAACCGTCAGAATGTAGTAATCTTAGGCATTACTAATCTAGGCATCCCGTTGCGTGACCTGAACGTAGTCGTGACGGAAGCTCGTCGCTGCGTGTTGATCTCCTGATAAAGTCATTACAAATTTAACGGTTCAAATTATTTGTTACACTCTGCTTACCCTTGTAACGTAGTAATTCATAGTTTATTTCACCTCTATCTACCTTTTCTTATAACGCCTTACTTGTGTTTCGATTTCTTAAAGCTAAAATATTATATCTATGAAACTTTTGTCTTTTCATGTCATCGAAGAAAGGTCCGAGTCTACCCTAAGGCTATAGTCAACCGCACTAGCCAACTGCGGATTGGTTGACTTCACATATGTCTTGATATTCCTCGCCAATATGTGCAGGCACACGATGTTTTCATTCACCGTACGAGTTAAGATTAATTTATGTTTGTTTGTAATATAAGTTCGTTCTATTGAAAATATGACACCTATTTATATAGACAACTGATTGTCTATCAATATTTATAATTTCGTCCGGCTTCTCAAGGCTGTTAGTAAATCATCAAACAAACGTTTCGACATTAGTACCCGGAAAAGATTTAAAAATAATTATCTCCGCACAACGTTTACATCGTTATTGCAAATGTTTCTGAAATGCTTTAATAGATACAAATTTGCAGATCAAAGTAGGGTGACCATAAACATATAATTTGAACATAACATATTACCATGTATACTCTCTTTTCTTTTGGCTGTAAAACAGGATATTAAGATGGTTTATTAGATGGTTATCCAACCATTTAAAAAATCATGGTTCTACTTCAGGACGACTGAACAGATGTAGATGAAAGCAACAGATTTCGCAGATGAAAGGACACATAGGTAAGGGAAATTTCCTCAACTCATCTGCAAATGCAAAAAAATGCCTGTTAAAGGCATCGGTTGTTCGCTTTTTTGGCGAATACGAAGGCCGTAGGCTTATTTGCCAATTTAAGATATAAAAAACAAGAATAAATAAAATAGATTACACTCTGGAATAACGCATAGGGTTTTAACTAAGTTTCTTTTTTAATTTCATGCGCTTAAGAAACAATATATTCTTCATACATTAGATTTAAGTCTACTAAGGACATTCCATGTTTTTTTAATATCATGGTCACCGTAGCATGATCAATAGTAAAGACGGAAAGAAGAGCAATCGAGAGTAGCGTGTACATTGATGCCACGGTCCAGTGACCCCCGGGACCGTAGCTAATGGTCCGCTCTCGGGGTCACCGCTCACTGGTAGTGCTAACAAACAGCGAAAGTGTTTACAGTTTTGAAGGTTAAATAAAAACGTAAAAAGTGAAATTGTACAAATACATTGCATAGTAAATAAACGAAATAGTAAAACTAAGCTTTGACAATGAATTCTTATATTTCAATAAAAATAAAATAAAGCCAATAAGGTTTTTGTTGACTTTTAAACGACAAAGTGTTATTAAACAGAATATTAGACATCTATAATGTATCTATACTAATATTATAAAGAGGAAAGATTTGTATTTTTGTATGTAATGAAATAACTCAAAAAATAATGTCAATTTCAAAAATTCTTTCACCAATAAATAGCTACGCTATCACCGAGTAACATAGGCTTCATATTTCTATTTCTTAATTTCACGCGGTCAAAGTCACGAAAAACACTTAGTACATTGAGCAAACGTTTAGTGAGATTATCGTTCATTGTGAAAGTGAAACGTTTATTCTAATTCATGTAAGTCCATTGACAAGTTTGTTACGCGGCTGTCGAACGATTATCACTTACAGCACGTATTGTTTATTCAACAACATAAACTTTCGCTTTTACGTGTAACATTTGTAAATATTGAACATAGAATATTTAAATTGTTATTATTACGTATAGGTGAACATGCTTTAAAAAAAAGTTAAACATAAACAATTATAAGGTATAAAAATATAATATTTTTCTACGGTGTCTTGTTAATCCGCCTAAAGAAAAACACCCATAGTTGGGTCAATGAGATTTTTTTTACACTTTTAAAACAATTTTGATTGCTTTGTTCAAAGTATTTTTACAAAACGCTTAACGTTTATGTTAATCTTTATTATTTTATCATAATTTAGTTGTAAAATTCGCAATAATTTGGTTAAATTTTGTAAACTAAGTTGGCCTTGTTACTTAACCGTTAATGTTCCTGCTTTTCAACAATAGATGGCGTCATAACAATTAAAATTCCAAATACATTGAGAAAGCGAAACCATCGTGTTTACTGAGTGTAGAAGAGGAACAGAAATTATCAACGAAAGTTAGTATGTTTGTAGAAATCGAATTACGCGTGAGAAGGCTTTTTATGACGTAACTATGTCAATGTCACCCACGGAATGTTTTAGGATTTCATTATAAGCGTATGTAAGAAAATATTCAATACGTTAAATGTCTTTAAAAACACAAATAAAATATATTTAGGTATATTACATTTTTTTTAAATAAGTAACTAAGTATGTTGAAACAGTGTTTTATAAAATTATTATAGGTTAGATTATATGTCTTGCCAGTTCAAACGAGAAAATGTATACCATAGAAAAACCACACTATTTTGCCCTTAAACTTATTAATTCTCAAATATTTATATTAAAACACTATTTCCTATGTAATTGTTGTCCTAACAAAACAATATCATTACATTTTATCACACAATTACGAAATAATTAAAAATATAAAATCAATATGGCCGCCATGTATGAAGACGTTCATCTCTTTAATGAAGGGTTTGTCCACTTCTACGAGTATAAGGTAAGGTTATGTTATAGTTTGTTATGATTGTTTGTACATATATTTATCAGTTAGCTATGTAGTTATAAACTAACCTCAATTACTAGTATGGGCGTCACAGCCATGTTATGCTTTAATAAAATATAGTATTCTTTACCTCTTATGTTTTCTTCCAATTTGCACAGAATAACCTTACCAATAACACCGTTTTTCCATGTATCCACGCTCGCCACTACCAATATGGTCGTCGTGTCGTTGAGCCAAAGCAATACCCTTATTTTGACATCTGACTACTGTCCGATTATTAACATAACAAATAGAACTCCGATATTTTAAAACCATGACATAAATATTTAAAAAATGTGTTGGATCACAATTACAAAGTTTATATTGTTATTTTAAATAATAATAAACGGTATTGATTTATAGCACAGACTAAATAACCTTCAAGAATACAGAATACATCAAAATAGTTAAAAAGCTAACACTATGTAGTAAGACAATGCGAGTGAAGGCGTAAGTGATCGCTATCTCTTATTGTTTCTAAACAGGTACGTGAATTTACTATGTGTGTAATACAATATATCTTAGAAGTAATGAAGATTGAAGGTTATAAATATATGTTACTGGCTTTCGCCCGAGATTCAGTCCGCGTGGAATTAAAAAAAGTAAGTAGCCTATGTGTTCTTCCAGACTATCCTCTATATCTATGCCAAATTTCATCGAGATCCGTTCAACAGTTTAGGCTACAAACTCTAAAAAACATCCATTCATCTAAACTTTTGAATTTATAATATTAGTAAGAAGTAATTTCAAAAAATCAAATCATAATGTTAGTCAAACAAAATAATTACATTACAAACTGCCTGGCAGATATGCTGTCTAACTACTTTAGTGACTAATTAACGACTCTTTGGGCCCAACTTTGGTCCCTTTTTCTTATGAGAAAGGATGGGAAGGGAAAGTAGATTTGACGGCGGAGGAGACGCATAAGTAGGGGAAATATCCTCTTTATGTGCGTCTCCTTCTCCGTCGATTAAGGGTAGGCAACGCATCTGCAATTGCGGATGTCTATGGGCAGCGGTCACTTCGCCATTTTGGCGGATTCAGGTGGTCGCGTGCTCGTTTGCCGCCTCATAATATAAAAAACTCTGAGTTCGATAACATCTTTATGTACATACTTCTTAGCTCCGTATTACATCGCTAATTTGAAGTACTTAGCATAATAGGTGAATGCGTCAGGCAGTGAAAACCTGTGCTTAAATAACTGTAAATCTAAAGTAACATAAATAAAACTAAAGTTCGTCAACGGAAGTGAACGTTAGCGGCTATAAACAATGAAATCCAACCTCCGTATACTATGGCCATCGTTTCCGCTGCATACACTATAGGGCGCATGTCCACTGTACCACACGACACGACTTCGACTTCGTGTCACGGTTAAACGTGATTATGTATAATTTGTAAACTCACGATAAGTTACATAGAGATCACGTCCTTATTCACATAAGTCCTTATTCATATAAAAGTACGTATAAAAGGGTTTACAAATAATTAACAAGGAATCATTACATAGTCGAACTGATCAGTTAATATGCGTGTGTAGCAAAGACTTTAACTTGAACGGTTCAACTGACGGTTAAAATGTTACTTACGTACTTTAAAACAATTGTAACTAGGGATATTAATTTAAACACTCCACTAGAGATCTCGTCATGAATGCGCGCGAATCATCAATCCTTCTAATGACATTGACAGCTGTCAGCTAGGGACGTGACGTTTATGCCGATAATCTAGTGTTGCGCCAATTCTACAGCACGGTACAAATTTTCTTCTTAACTTTCTTTTAACTGCAGATTCGTACTGTTCAGTTAAAACTGTCAGAACTGTAGGGGCTTTAACAATGTTCTGTCAAAGGTACGTGACATATTCCAATATTGAGTAGCGTTAAAGCGCGATTGTAATCGTCGTTGCAACTAAAATAGGAATCGTTTTAGTTGTTCTTCCGATGTGACTCAAGATAGAGACCACTTTGAATACACGATACGGACACGAGACGATTCTATTCACAATAGAAGCATAAGTAATTTATTCATCACAGAATATCATACAAACTTTTAGTCGTATCGTATCCGTGTCGTACGTTATAAAGGTACCTTTGTTAGCAGTCATTCCTTATACAGAAAGTCACGGTGGACGTCCTTTGAATACAAAACAACCTGTTATAAGTTTACTTTATAAAACTGCGCCCTCACCATGTAAAAACAATGTCCATATGAACATATTTAACTGATAGATCAAGGCGAAATCAAGAATAGTGTAAGCAGAGAATATGGACTTTTGTCACTATTCTGACCGGTTTCCCAGCTACTTTTAATCATTCGTTGGTGTTATAGAATGCGTTTCCGAAGCACGTAACTTGACTTTTACTCCTTCGAAACTAATACCTAATACTAATGAATCACTAGGTAATCTATATTTATATTTTTACTTTTATACTAATACTAGCAGTTCGCGTGCGGCTTCATCCGCATGAAATTATGAAAATTTTATTTTATTGTTTACGTTTGTCATGACAAACCTTGACAATCTTACTTTCTTGATGTTGGCAGCAACTTATGGTCTCTTTCCCAGATTAGGGTTCTGATCCAAAATATTTACCCCCTAAGTTTAATGGCGTGAAAATATATAGCCTAAAGCGTGACGTAAGTGTAGGGCTTTTTATTAAAAAGAGAATTATTCAAAAATATGCTGTAACTGCTGAGATCTTAGGCAACAAAGAAGTGTGTGTTTACGCTTTATTATAATAGTATAGATATAGATAATAAAGCGTAAACACCCACTTCTTCGTGGCGTAAGATTTCACCAATCACAGCTTGTTTTTGCATAATTCATTCTTTAATAAAAAGCTCTACACTTACGATACGCTTTAGGCTATATATTTTCACGCTATTAAACTTAGGGGGTAAATAAATTGGAAAACAGCAACCGAGCATAAGTCTGGTTAAGACCAACTTTACTTTAGCCAAATTAATTCTACAGAAGTTGCCCTTAATGGATAATTTAAAACCTGTATGAACCTGTTTTGTTAATTAACATAATAAAACCGAAAGTGAAACCAGATTAGCATAAATAAATTGTTAATATTTATAACCGGAATATTGTCTGCAGTAAATTGTAGTTAGTACATGGCCACACCTCAATAAGCTATGTAATACATGCTTATGTTCTAAGACTATATAGGGGAATTTTAACTTTTATGAATCACTGGTTAACACGATTAAAACGGCAGAGATTTTTCTATTCTTTCAGTTCCTGCAATACAAGGTGTAGCACACCCCGTATATCATACTAGCTGTTCCCGTGCGGCTTCATCCGCATGAAATTATAAAAACACTTTATTTTATTGTTCACATTTGTCAAAATCTCAAATGCAAATGTAAAAATTACCGTTATCATAACCTTGCTTCCTTAATGTTGGCAGCTTGTAGTTTATGGACCCTTTCTCACATGAAGGTTTTTTCCAATTTATTTACCCCCTAAGTTTAATAACGTGAAAATATATAGCCTAAAGTGTGTCGTAAGTGTAGGGCTTTTTATTAAAGAAAGGATTATTCAAAAATATGCTGTGATTCCTGACATCCTACGCCACGAAGTAGTGTGTGTTTACGCTTTATTATATTAGTATAGATATTTCTTATTCACACTGTAAGTGCGATACGTACTAGGTGTTTTAGAGCTGGTGTCACATTCAAGGTGTTAAGGCACAGGACTGGACATCGTGGTCATGAGGAGGCCAACGTTCAGAAGTTGACGACCTTAGGCTGATGAATTAAAATCAACCTTTTAAGTTTCGAAATTATATTTTTGTCTTATGTTTCGTACACTTGTCGCATAAAAAAACATATTTTTGACCGACTTCCCAAAAGAAGGAGGCACTCAATACGTCTGTATGGTTTTTTTTTATGTGTTACGTTACGGCATAACTCCGCCGCTAGTGGAACGATTTTTTATGGAATACTAGCTTTAGCCCGCGACTCCGTCCGCGTGGAATAAAAAAAAAACAAAAGTGAGTAGCCTATGTGTTCTTCCAGACTATCCTCTACGTCTGTACCAAATTTCATTGAAATCCGTTCAGCCGTTTAGGCTACAAACTCTAACAAACATCCATCCATCCATCCATCTAAACTTTTGCATTTATAATATTAGTATGATTTTTATATTTGAATTAATTTAAAATATTTACTTAGTAAATGAGTTAAAGACCTAAGGAAGCCCTAAGTTTAGGACTGTCCCGTGATGAGGGTACAATAAAAGTAGAGATTTTTATTGTAAAAGGAGGTAGGTGATTTTTACAATGTTAAGTATTGTCAAGTTTTGTATGTTGAATAACATGTTAAGACATCACTTAAGTGGAATGAGGTTAACAAACAATACCGCCCACGCTCGCGTAACTTTAAGCAAGGACGGATCTAACTTAACTAAGTAGGTGTTAATATTTGAAACCTACAGTGTGTACTGATGTACAAATAATTATATATTTACAATAGAGGGCGCTGTAGCTCGTAAAATTCTAAAGTCGAATTGCACGTTTTGTGTTAATTGCAAGTTTTTTTTTTAATATTTCTGGTCAACGTTTCTCACTAAACACAAAATAAAATGGCCAATGATCGCGATGGAATTTGTCTTACATGTGTTTACTTAATTTGGACGATGGATTGTATTGAACAATATACTTTTTGTTTAAAACAGAATACTAAGGACCTGTCCCAGCACTGGCAGATAGAGGCTCAGATATCTTGAAAATGACGTCACTGTCAGATAGAGTACCAAAATCCGATACTTTACACATTGGATTGTTATCAGACAATTTACAATTTGGTGGGACAGGCCCTTTTTAGACAATTTACCTTTTACTTATCTAAATATAATATCTACGTTTACAAGTTCATGCTATCTTGCTCACACGAATAATCACGAGCCGCTGCGTGACAAAAACCGCATAGCCAAGGAAAATTGATAGAAATGCTTCTATTACGTGTCGATATCTTGTTTGTAATTTATCATATCTCTACTGCAATCATTTATAGTTTTAATTTCAATCCAGATATATTCTAAAGTAAGAAAAATTATAAATTAATAAAACACAAGTTTTTCTGCAATTATAAAATAAAAGATCTATTAATGAATACAAAATCTAAGTTATATTTAACACGATAAAGTCGTTATAATTCAATAAAATTTTATTACTATAGTTTTTCGATAGATTCAATTAAATTCACACCATTTATGAATGTACTACGTAATAAAAACATGCGACTGCAGTTATAAAACCTCCTTGGTTAACGAAATGCTAATAAAATATCCGAAACGTAGTACAAATTGACCTTAGAGTGACCTTAGCTCTTACATAAGATATTGTTAACACTACGAGTTATAAAATGTACAGTCACCTTCGTTCGCGGTGTTCCAGTTACAGAGAAACAAGCAAAAAAACTTCACTATGACTGTTGCATCCCTATCTAATGTGGAATAATTTATTAATATAACTTTAACCAACGTTAATAGTTTCAAAGCGTCCAAACGCAAAAATGAATATTGTTTTTAAAGTAGAACTCCCCAAAGGAAGATGACTGTACTTTCGTATCTAAAGTCAATGCATTTTGCACTTTATTCTTATTTGAATAAAGCTGATTGTGGTTTTGATAAAATTTAAAATAACTGCTGACAGGTCGTTATAAAAAACAAATTACATTTTGAACTCTAATCCTAGAGGTTACGGGTAGTTGTGAATGAAGATTTATTTAATGATCGTAATAATTCATGTCGTTGCATAAAGATGAATTAAGAAACTGGTTTCGGATGAGGTATTTCGATGTTGAAACTACGATTTACAATTAAAATAACCCTGGATAAATAAAACTGAAGTGTCTAATGCATTTGCGTAACGTATAACGGTTTTTTTTTACTTTTTGTCTATGTGTCCGCGTTTATTCCGGATAATCTCAAAAATAGCAGAACTTTGATGGGACTTTCGAAGTTCCTGACAAGAATTAGCTAATAAATAATTATAATAGTACAGTTCAATGTTTAACAATGAGAATCAAAAACAAAACAAGACATAAAAGTAAAAGTTGTCTAACATTTCAATGAGATATTCAAATGTATGTTAGAAAAAATCTAGAGTCACTATGTTAGTGTGGAGCCATGTCCTATCATAGACATTGCATTCTAGTTCTGTGATTAGGGTTACCACCTTTTAGAATTCGACCGAAATTCTTTTTTAATGTACACATTCGAGTTACGGTTTTGATTTTTGATATCGATGTCTTCGGGTCAAATTGGGTTGAAACAAGTTCACTGGTTGTCGTTTTTTTTTTGACTAAAAAGGTGGGACGTTTTTACGTCGTCCGACAAGAGGTCAAGGATCTAACAAATCTGGCTGATCTTGTTTTTTTACCAGTGTTTAAGTTTATGTTAATTGAAAGTTGACAGCCCTAATCGTGATGCAGATATTTAAGTTACTTCCATAGAGATAGTGATGTTGCCTTGTTGTCGATACATTGAGTTGCTCGTATATACTTTGTCCTTTTCTCTCTCAATGAGTCAGATATCTCTGTCTCACTCTATCACTAACGCTTCCAGGAGCTGAACTTATAGCCTCAACAACAGTTTATCAGAAACATCAAAGCCTTATATAAGGTTGGTAACTACATCTTTTATCCATATAAACACAATACATATTGGTATTTATTGCATGTCGATATATTATATCGATAATACACGATGGGGCACTTCACTAAACCATCCAAATTAAAGGCGATCGGGCCGCGTCCTTTGCAGTGTCGACTGGATTCCTGTCGCTTAGTCACTTCTACTGTCTATTGACACAAATACATCAATATTATACCATTTTAATCGACTTGTACATGTAATAATAATAGTACAATTAAGGAATCTGACGGTGTTCAACCTAAAAAGTTACAGTCATTCGATTGTTTTGTCCGCATTGAAACAACAGCTTTTAAATGTGTCTGTGTGAAATAGAACGAAATAATTGTTTATTATTATTAAACTGTTGTTTACGCAAGCCTATGCTCTAGTTGGTTTTTGGTATTAAGAGGTGAAGTTTGTCTAGAAATGAACAAGGCAATTATTCTGTAAGTGGACCACCGAGGATTCCCGCGCCTGTACAATATAGATGCGTACATTTTTAGTAATTTTAAACGATTTTATTATAATCATTCTGTTTATTAGGTTTAAATAAATTCTAGATTTTTTTACCTAAAATTGGTGAGTATTGGTTTTGTTATGTGCCATCAAAGATACATAACATTGTAAGCTAGTTTAATCGCTTGGTTACGTTTTTCTCTTCTAAGAAATATTTTCCTTCGATATTTTCCCACCTTTTTACACTTTATTGAAACAAAGCTTCATTGTTTTTACTCAGGACAATGACATTTACTAGAATCGATGTATGGGAGATCGTTTAAGATTTTTTTATAAGAATTTTTATGTTTTATTACATTATACAACCTTAGTGTTGTTTAACTTTAGAGTTTTGATTTGTTTTACAAAAATGTAATTGTCTTATACTGAGATAATAAGTGAAGATTGAATGAAGTGCGGCTTCAAGACTAGCTTCTTATATTTTGAAATTTGATCATCTTTCTTACTAATGCTTTTAATGTTGGTTGGATAGATAATGTTTGTTAAGACTCCAACACGGATGTGTTTGAAAATTGTCAGACATAGATTTTTGGATACGCTACTTTTTTTAAAAATTACGCGCGGACAAAGTCGCTGATGTTCCCTACCTAGAAAACATTCGGTTTAGTTTTTCTTACTCATATTATAAATGCTAAAGTTTAGATGGATGTTTGTTAGAGTTTGTATCCTAAACGGCTGAACGGATCTCGATGAAATTTGTCATAGATGTAGAGTATAGTCTGGAAGAACACGGCTACTTACATTTTTAAATCCACGCGTACGGAGTCACGGGCGATAGCTGCATAATTAACATATAAAGTGACCCGTTGTTACGTGTTAGGGCCACACAGACGTGTCATGTCGTCACTGCAGATTAGCAGGTTTGAATCCGAGGCCGCGTTGCACATCCACAGAGAAGAATTCTAAATGTAGTCATTTGTCCTTTAAAAAGCAGGACAAAAACGTGTATTGAATATATTTAGCCGATTTAATTCGAAGATCACTTCAATCGCATATTTGTTAAGTTTTTATTAAATTGATTTTATTTTCCTAAAAAATATAAATCAACAATAAGAAGTACGGAATGTTTTCGTAGTATATCTTTAGGTTTATTTAAAACATATTGAAATATATCTTATGTTTTTTATAAAAGTTTTTTAGTAGTAGAAACAAACAGGTTAATGTCTACACCATACTTTTTACCATAAGGTGATACCATCGATGAAATCATATATATACCATACGTCTGTTTGAAATTGAACCTTATTCCATTGTAATAAAGTTCAAAGTATTTAACAATTAGTTTTGCTTTTTGCAGGTCTTTGGGGTCGATGTTTCTCAATCTATTCTCAGAGAACTTGTGATCTTCCGTAAGCGAAATTGTTTACGACATAAATCTGCAATAGTTTAATTTGACTTTAGTTACAGTTTGCTGGGTGTTTATTTAATTTTATATCAAATTGATAGAAATTAAAAGCAATTGATTACTTTTGTTGTTTTAAATTTTTGTAACTCTATTTTACTTTAACGTGAAACTTTTACGTTGAATTTGCGTTGTAAGAATATCAGAATAAAAATATATACATCTTAATTGAAATCCGTTCAGCCGTTTAGGCTACAAATTCTAACAAACATCCATCCATCCATCCATCTAAACTTTCGCTTTTATAATATTAGTAAGTAATAAGTATTAAGTATGATAGTTTGAGAATCGCGTTTTATTTCCTTTTAGGCTTGTTCGATTTTTTATCAACTAAACAAATCGTTTTTTGTGTTTACATATTTTTCACATAACTAATGATAAAAAATAAATTACTTATACTTATTACTAAAAGTACATCATCTAAAAATTGTTTGTGCCTCAACAAGTTTGTGTCGAAACCTTACAAGTTGCTAAATTAAATTTACATAAAAACTAACGACAAATCAATTTTGTTCTTATTTTATAGTTTTTAGGTAAGACCGTAAAGTTTTTTTTTCTGTAATTTACATAATATTAAGTAAACATGTTTTTAAAACGGCCAGTTATTACAAATCGTCGAATATTCGAAACGTAAATATTAAACGTCTCATTAAAAAACAACATACAGACGAATTAAAAAGCCTATAATATTTTTAACATAATAATCAATTGTCACTTAACAGTTGTCATCTTAACTTGCTATTTTGCAGGGTCGGTTTCAAGTTAAAACTTTCAACATAACTTATGGCGCCACTTTATGCGTCTAAGGTGCTCTGGGTATTGGCCCCAACTCGCCCTGTCTTAACACCGGCACTGCTATACTAATATTATAAAGAGGAAAGTTTTGTATTTTTGTATGTATAAAAATAACTCAAAAACTAATGGACCGATTTAAAAAATTCTTTCACCATTAAAAAGCTACGTTATCAGTGAGTAACATGCTATACTTTTTTATTATTATTTAATCTATACTAGTATTACAAAGAGGAAAGATTTGTATTTTTAGATTTTTGCATGTATTACAATAATTTAAAAATTACTGGACCGATTTCATAAGCTATATTTTTCATTTTGTTTTAAATACAAGTTGGCGAAGTCGCCAGCAACAGGTAAAAAAATGGATTACAATGTTACGAATACCGGTGAAAAACATAATCCTATAGTCAGAAGGTACTAACTATAGTTAAATACATAGATAATTTTATGTACTCAATCGTTTTCCACTGGTTATTCTAGTCCTTTACTAGTAACTAATTAACCGGCCGTCCTTACATATCTAGAGCAAACATCTCGTCGACACATGTATGGAGATTTACTTAAATTAACCCAATTAACTTTAACAAATTAATACATTTGTTTATAAATTACGATACATGATTGCAAGATAAATTAATATTTTAAACGGTTTCCGACGAAGTAATGCTGAGATATGTTGGTGATGAAAACGCCAAATATAGCTTAAATATTATGAATCATTTTAAGTAATTTTAATACATATTTAATTTATCACATTTAAAACTAGTAAAATGTAATAAATAAAAATAAATAAATAAAAAAAATAAAAATAGTTTATTAACTTCCCCTTGGGCAGGGGACTGGTGTCCAAGCTAGGGTGGTGCCCTGTGTAATGGATCACCAGGCCCCCGGCCCACAGACCACAGTGAATCTTACAACAAACTTAAAAATAAACAGATGTATTATAGTACTTAGTAAAATGAAGAAAAAAAAATTAGAGCTACTATATATGTTAGGTGTTGGTGTGTAATGTGTAATGTGTAATGTGTAATGTGTAATATGTAATGTGTAATGTGTAATGTGTAATGTGTAATGTGTAATGTGTAATGTGTAATGTGTAATGTGTAATGTGTAATGTGTAATGTGTAATGTGTAATGTGTAATGTGTAATGTGTAATGTGTAATGTGTAATGTGTAATGTGTAATGTGTAATGTGTAATGTGTAATGTGTAATGTGTAATGTGTAATGTGTAATGTGTAATGTGTAATGTGTAATGTGTAATGTGTAATGTGTAATGTGTAATGTGTAATGTGTAATGTGTAATGTGTAATGTGTAATGTGTAATGTGTAATGTGTAATGTGTAATGTGTAATGTGTAATGTGTAATGTGTAATGTGTAATGTGTAATGTGTAATGTGTAATGTGTAATGTGTAATGTGTAATGTGTAATGTGTAATGTGTAATGTGTAATGTGTAATGTGTAATGTGTAATGTGTAATGTGTAATGTGTAATGTGTAATGTGTAATGTGTAATGTGTAATGTGTAATGTGTAATGTGTAATGTGTAATGTGTAATGTGTAATGTGTAATGTGTAATGTGTAATGTGTAATGTGTAATGTGTAATGTGTAATGTGTAATGTGTAATGTGTAATGTGTAATGTGTAATGTGTAATGTGTAATGTGTAATGTGTAATGTGTAATGTGTAATGTGTAATGTGTAATGTGTAATGTGTAATGTGTAATGTGTAATGTGTAATGTGTAATGTGTAATGTGTAATGTGTAATGTGTAATGTGTAATGTGTAATGTGTAATGTGTAATGTGTAATGTGTAATGTGTAATGTGTAATGTGTAATGTGTAATGTGTAATGTGTAATGTGTAATGTGTAATGTGTAATGTGTAATGTGTAATGTGTAATGTGTAATGTGTAATGTGTAATGTGTAATGTGTAATGTGTAATGTGTAATGTGTAATGTGTAATGTGTAATGTGTAATGTGTAATGTGTAATGTGTAATGTGTAATGTGTAATGTGTAATGTGTAATGTGTAATGTGTAATGTGTAATGTGTAATGTGTAATGTGTAATGTGTAATGTGTAATGTGTAATGTGTAATGTGTAATGTGTAATGTGTAATGTGTAATGTGTAATGTGTAATGTGTAATGTGTAATGTGTAATGTGTAATGTGTAATGTGTAATGTGTAATGTGTAATGTGTAATGTGTAATGTGTAATGTGTAATGTGTAATGTGTAATGTGTAATGTGTAATGTGTAATGTGTAATGTGTAATGTGTAATGTGTAATGTGTAATGTGTAATGTGTAATGTGTAATGTGTAATGTGTAATGTGTAATGTGTAATGTGTAATGTGTAATGTGTAATGTGTAATGTGTAATGTGTAATGTGTAATGTGTAATGTGTAATGTGTAATGTGTAATGTGTAATGTGTAATGTGTAATGTGTAATGTGTAATGTGTAATGTGTAATGTGTAATGTGTAATGTGTAATGTGTAATGTGTAATGTGTAATGTGTAATGTGTAATGTGTAATGTGTAATGTGTAATGTGTAATGTGTAATGTGTAATGTGTAATGTGTAATGTGTAATGTGTAATGTGTAATGTGTAATGTGTAATGTGTAATGTGTAATGTGTAATGTGTAATGTGTAATGTGTAATGTGTAATGTGTAATGTGTAATGTGTAATGTGTAATGTGTAATGTGTAATGTGTAATGTGTAATGTGTAATGTGTAATGTGTAATGTGTAATGTGTAATGTGTAATGTGTAATGTGTAATGTGTAATGTGTAATGTGTAATGTGTAATGTGTAATGTGTAATGTGTAATGTGTAATGTGTAATGTGTAATGTGTAATGTGTAATGTGTAATGTGTAATGTGTAATGTGTAATGTGTAATGTGTAATGTGTAATGTGTAATGTGTAATGTGTAATGTGTAATGTGTAATGTGTAATGTGTAATGTGTAATGTGTAATGTGTAATGTGTAATGTGTAATGTGTAATGTGTAATGTGTAATGTGTAATGTGTAATGTGTAATGTGTAATGTGTAATGTGTAATGTGTAATGTGTAATGTGTAATGTGTAATGTGTAATGTGTAATGTGTAATGTGTAATGTGTAATGTGTAATGTGTAATGTGTAATGTGTAATGTGTAATGTGTAATGTGTAATGTGTAATGTGTAATGTGTAATGTGTAATGTGTAATGTGTAATGTGTAATGTGTAATGTGTAATGTGTAATGTGTAATGTGTAATGTGTAATGTGTAATGTGTAATGTGTAATGTGTAATGTGTAATGTGTAATGTGTAATGTGTAATGTGTAATGTGTAATGTGTAATGTGTAATGTGTAATGTGTAATGTGTAATGTGTAATGTGTAATGTGTAATGTGTAATGTGTAATGTGTAATGTGTAATGTGTAATGTGTAATGTGTAATGTGTAATGTGTAATGTGTAATGTGTAATGTGTAATGTGTAATGTGTAATGTGTAATGTGTAATGTGTAATGTGTAATGTGTAATGTGTAATGTGTAATGTGTAATGTGTAATGTGTAATGTGTAATGTGTAATGGTTATCGTTTTACCTGTTTGCTTTTTATTATTGTTTTTATTATACTTGTTATTGTTTTATACATTTTGAGGTTATTAACCATATATAAGTGAAGGTCACTCAGGTATGTTTATGGATTGAATCCCTTCATACTAACGTAGTTGGGATTTTTTTTCTAAGGTTGGTAAAACGTTTCGGACATTATAAATTAATGATGTCTATCAGTTGCTGTCAGATAAATACCTAACTGTGGGTTTCCGCAATTTATTAACCGTAAAAACTTACATAACCTAAAACTCCCATAAATCATCAGAAACATCTTTACGTCACACGAAACCCATGATAACGTAAAATTAAGCAATAATAAAAGTTGGATAAATCTCTATAAAACTACTATTAGTTACGAAACGGATTTCTGTGTCGGTCGGACATTTTTTTCTTAGGTTGGCACGCGTGACGCAAGCGAGAGGCATGCGTCCATTCAGGTTACACTTGAATAGGGCTGCCAACTTTAAAAAGAAATTATCCCGAAGACTAACCCTAAGACAAACGACGATCGCATTACCTTCGAACGCCAAAGAGTCTATAATGACTTTCTTTACATCTACTGATCTTATGAATGGAAGAAAAAGTAAGGTAATTAAGGCTGACTGCTGCAGCAAGTATCGGTAGTGACGAGTCAACCTAATAATAAATATAGAATTAACTATCAACAATATCAACAGGCTCTTTTAAATAAAAACTAAGCAAAACATATCATTTCCAAGCAATGACCTATCCATTTAACAGAGATCAGTGACCCAGAATAAACAAAAGACGATCTTCGGACGCCAAAAAAATCTCGAGTGATTTGTTTTACACCACTTTGCTAAAAATATGTAAATCCCTAGTTTGTATACTATGCAAACTGGAATAGTTATGGTCAAATTCCTAACAAGTGGCAACCCTAATGTACCAACTAGTACGTTATGCATTGTTTATGTTTGTGAAACTTGTACGCTGTGAGTACTAAGAAACAAGTGATATCAATACAAGTTTTTCAAGCTACTCTTTAGGTTACAAAGAAAGATGGAAGCGTAATTTCTGATGAAAAAGAAAAGAACATAGCTGAAAACGTCAGGAAAAGATCCAATTAGGTAGTTAAATATCAAATCATAAATGACTAGCTGTTGCTCGCGACTTCGTCCGCGTGAAATAAAAATAGCCTATGTTACTCACAGATAAATTACCTTTCTAACAGTGAGAGAATTTTTAAAATCGGCCCAGTAGTTTTTGAGTTATTTCAATACATACAAAAATACAAATCTTTCCTCTTTATAATATTGTAGTATAGATGTACAGTTTCGTTTCAAATCAGAATCGTCTTTTATTAGTTAAAGTAAATCTAAAGTGATTTCTTATTCTTTTTTATTCTACATTCAGATGCAAATAGAACTTCCTTGCAGTCAAATCAACTTAAACTACAAGTTTTCATGTTAACCAAGTTAACATATTTGTCGTTGAACGGAGTATTTCCGTGAACAACTAGTTAACCACTAGTTATTTAAGCCTCCGTAACTACGGTTACGTAAAACTTTCCGTTAACTATCCGAGACGTGGATAAAATTGTTAAGCACGGAGGAATCTTCGAAATTTTGCAATTTTTATTGTACAATCGTTTTATTGTATAATGAAAATCATAAATCACGTAAAACGCAGAACCAAATTCTAACCTCACTTTTACAGAGCATTGCAATATTATAGAGCGGACGTTCCACACGTTTCCCTATAAACTCTCACTTTTAAAGAGCATTTCAATTATACTAATATTATAAATGCGAAAGTTTAGATGGATGGATGGATGAATGGATGTTTGTTAGTGTTTGTAGCCTAAGCGGCTAAACGGATTTCGATGAAATTTGGTATAGATGTAGAGGATAGTCTGGAAGAACACGTAGGCTACTCACTTTTGTTTTTTTTAATTCCGCGCGGACGCAGTCGCGGGCGAAAGCTAGTATTATTATATAGCGGTTATATTGTTCCACACGTTGCTATAAACATAATTTCAATTTTAGCTGTACAGTCTATTTTCTCAGTTTAATCTGAAGCGATGAAGGGTAAAGTGTATATTTTAACTGACATTTTAAAATTTGTCTACACATCTTGTGTCAATTGTGCAGTTCGACTGAACAATTAAAACTTTAACTTACTAAAGTTACTGTCGTAGTGACAATCAGTACCAGCTCTTGGGTAGGGCGCGAAGGGTCGATGGAAAATAATAAGGCGTGAAGTAAAATGGCCCAAGTTAGTAGAGCTTAAACTAGACTGATTGACTAGAGGTAGAAGTTTTTTACATTTTGATTCGTATTGTCCCGTCTATATCTTGAATATCTTTAATATTTGACACTAGCTTTCGCCCCCAACTTCGTCCGCGTGGAATTAAAAATACTTACTTTTTGCCTTTGTGTTCTTCCAGACTATCTTTTCTATGCCATATTTATTTGAGATCCGTTCAGCACTTTACAAACTCTAACAAACATACATTCATATAAACTTTCGCATTTATAATATTAATAAGATGGTAATATTTCAAAGTTAATAATGACTTAATGACATTCTTTATAGTTACCTTGGTAGGTAACCTTGATTATAACATTATTAATGTTAGCCTAGCTATTGCTCGCGTCTTCGCCCGCGTGAAATTAAAAAATATAGCCCACGTTACTCACTGATAACGTAGCTTTATAATGGTGAAAGAATTTTTAAAATCGGCCAAGTAGTTTTTGAGTTATATCAATAAATACAAAAATACACATCTTTCTCTTTATAATATTAGTATAGATAAATTCAAAGACCTTCCGTGTAGTATGTATTGTATGTTAAGTAATATAACATTTCAAACAATAAAGATTCCCGTTAAAACAAAGATGTTATTAAAACTCTGTTTCAGTTCAGACAGCCGCTGCACCGAGTGTTGCCAGTAGAACTATGCTAAACATT
This sequence comes from Papilio protenor, assembly GCA_029286645.1. Taxonomy (NCBI): domain Eukaryota; kingdom Metazoa; phylum Arthropoda; class Insecta; order Lepidoptera; family Papilionidae; genus Papilio; species Papilio protenor. The sequence continues at coordinate 6,130,079 of JAGSMZ010000015.1, forward strand.
ATTGTATTCATTGCAAAGAATTTCTTAACAAATGACACGTCTTTTGTTTCACATATCTTGATCATTAAAGACAAAAGTTTATAACCGTTGATTTCCTGACGAATATTTCTTACTAATATTATAAATTAGCTTACACCCACGACTCTATACTCGTAGTAACAACAAGTAACCTATGTGTTCTTCTAGACTATCCTTTACATCTATGCCATTCATCGAGTTTGTTCAGCAGTTTAGGCTAGGAACTCTAACAAACATTCATCTAAACATACGCATTTATAAAATAAGATGTGAAAGTGTGGATGGATTATCTCCGAAACGAGTTAAATAATTTTGATAAAATATGCCACAGATGGAGAACACAACCTGGAAGAACTAGGAAACTAGGAAGAACTTACTTACTTACTAAGTAAGTAAGTTCTTCCTAGTTAATAGGCAATAGTTAATAAAAGATTATTCCGCGTGGACAGAGTTACAGGCAAAGCTAGCTTAGCTATTATATTGTAATGCAAATAATATTTGATTATCTGTTACAATAACAGTTTCGTCAACGAAACACTTTCTCTCGTCACAGTGCTGGCGGCGATAACAACGCTATTTGATTATTGTATACAGCTACCACAATGAACTTTCTTCATAAATGTAGTTAAGTAATAACGAGCACGGCCACTGGTATACTAAAAAAGGAAATTATAGTTGCCCTTACGGCCGTGTTGATACGACAGAAAAATATGTAACAGCGTCTTATGCTCGGTTGCTGAAGTTTCCATTTATTTTATTACCTATTTATTTAGTGTTAGGTTGAACTAAATTTCAACGGAGTAAAACTCGAGTTACGTAGTTCGATAATTTGATGAAGTTATCGAACCAAAAACACTAACGAACGGTTAAAAGCTGGGAAACCGGCCATTAAATGATAAGACCACGCTTAAACTCAAAATTCCTTATAAATTTAGACTAGTATTACATTGTTAGGAGCGGTTACATATTTAAGAATCGTTTCAGTATCTGCCATATAGATATTCGCAATAATAGATGCCTTGCCTACCCTTAACAACAGGGGTGACGCACAGAGGATGTTAACCTATGCGTTCCCTCACCTGCCTAATCCTCTTTTCCTTTCCGTGTACGAAAATAGGCATTATCACAATTTTCATCCAATGATGATGAATCTTACTAAAATAATGGATGGATGGATGTTTGTTAGAGTTTGTAGCCTAAACGGCTGAACGGATCTCGATGACATTTGGCATAGATGTAAATTGTAGACCATAGTCGGGAAGAACACATAGGCTACTTACTTTTGTTTTTTAATTCCACGAGGACGGAGTCGCGGGCGACAGCTAGTTACTAATGTTTTAAATTCGACTGTTCGGATGGATAACGTTTAAACGGATCAAGAAAATTTGAACTCTATTCCTATACACATTACAGTCTGGAATAGTGCATACTAAGTCAGTTTTTAATTCCATACGAAGAAAGCCGCAGTTTAAGTACAATAAAGGTTATGTTGTTATCAAGGTAAACGAGTGATGTATTGGTAGAACGTGCTATGCTTTACGGCATCGCCACCAGAGGTCGGCAGGTATGTGAAACCTGCGATCCTTCACGACTCCGTACGTGAGTAATGCCACTAAGGTGACCAACATTTGGTATATTGAAGATTAGGACAAGTAAGATACCCATTGTTAATCAATATATTTGGAAATAAACGTCGTTTATAGAAGAGAACAAAAAAACATTTAATTAGATAAGCAAATCATATAGACGAGAGTATTAAAGCTACTAAATTACTCGGATCCGACTAAATTACTAGCCTAGTGTGAACTATGCATTAGTAATGTGTAAGACTGATTTTATTACCTGTGGTTTAAAAAGATGAATAGATATTTATTGCCACATAACTCTAAAACAGATGAATGAAATTGTATGCCACTTGGAACAGATAATAGTATGGAATAACGCATAGACTGATATATTTCTATACGTACGAAGTCGCAGAATAAAAGTTATGTAAGAATACGGGACTGTCCGTCTTTATGTAAGATTTATGGTGACATTAGTGATGTCCATTGTGATGCGTACTGTGTCGGCTGGACGACGAACCTTTCTCTAGGCTTCTGCTTTTACTTTTATAATGAACATTGCTAATAGATTGTGAAGACAATACTTTGAACTCAGTTTTAAAATGGTTCGTGGGTTTTACTTCATTTTAAACCGATTTGAAATGTGTTTTAAGATTCTAATATTGCTATGAAAATCAGATAGGTACCTAGATTATATTTAAGGCTTTAATTACGTAGAGGATCGTCAGATATAATACATATGCATATAATACATAATAAAAGTGAACTTTTTTACTTAGTAATAATATAAATGCGAAAGTTTAGATGGAAGGATGGATGTTTGTCACTATGTATCTCCAGAACGGCTCAACGGATCTCGCTGAATCACAGATGTAAAACATAGTAAAAACAAACATATAGGCTATTAATTTTTTTTAATTCTGCGCAGGCGATTACGCGGGCGACAGTTAGTATTGTATACATACATCTATACTAATATTATAAAGAGGAAAGATTTGTATTTTTGTATGTATTGAAATAACTCAAAAACTACTGGGCCGATTTTAAAAATTCTTTCACCGTTAGAAAGGTAATTTATCTGTGAGTATTTTTTAATTTCACGCGGACAAAGTCGCGAGCAACAGCTAGTCTTACAAATTTATGAGAAAAACTATACCAGTAATATTTCTGAATATTCTAAATTTAGAATCTTTGGTGGAACAAGATAATTTACCTAGTTCTTAGTACGTGATTTATCTAAGCTTATAAGCAAAATTGCGTCTTGTATTACGGCATCACGTACTGTCAGTGAGGAATGCAGCTAATATATTACAAAACTGTGTGTGAGAGTGTACACGAGTATAAGATTTGTTACATGGTTTTAACCAGTCGACTATGGTCTAAACTAGATCTAGGGGGAACTTCCCCATCCCTCTAGCCGCTACCGAAGACACCCATGGTTTTATTAACTAGCTTTTGCTCGCGACTCCGTCCGTCTGGTATTTAAAAAAAACGTAAGTAGCCTATGTGTTCTTCCAGACTATGCTCTACATCTATGCCAAATTTTATCAAGATCCGTACAGTTTAGGCTACAAACTCTAACAAACATCCATCCATAAAAACTTTCGCATTTATAATATTAGTAACTAGCTGTTACCCTGCGACTTCATCCGCATAAACTTATGAAAATGTTATTTTAATGTTTACATGTGTCAAATAATCAATTGCAAATGTCAAAATACCTTACTATGGCAATTTTGCTTTCTTGATGTTGGCAGCAACTTATGGTCTCTTTCCCACATTAGGATTTTTATCCAAAATATTAACCCCTATGTTTAATGGCGTAAAAATATATAGCCTATAGCATGACGTATAAGTGTAGGGCTTTTTATTAAAGAAAGCATTATTCAAAAATATTTACCCCCAAGTTTAATGGCGTGAAAATATATAGCCTAAAGCGTGACGTAAGTGTAGGGCTTTTTATTAAAGAAAGCATTATTCAAAAATATGCTGTCATTGCCGACATCTTAGGCATCATAGAAGTGAATGTTTACGCTTCATTATAATAGTATAGAAGTATAAATAGATACTACCATAAACAAAACATATAGAAAAATCTTTAAACATATAAACTATAAAATGATATTATGTCGTAGATTCCTTGCGGACCGGTTTGACGACATAACTGTTAATCTATGGTCTATTCATAGAGTTCGTTCACATGGACAAACAATTTTTTATTTATATAGCTATGCTAACGTCTCCTAGTAATATTTAACCTTCGCAAATCTTAAACAATCGCCAACATCCGCTTTTGAGTAATAAAGAATGAGAGGTTAAGAAAATTACTATAAAACGACTATGGGGTCTCCGTCAATCTTACTAATCTTACTAATCTTACTAATATCATAAATGCGAAAGTTTGGATGGATGTTTGTTAGAGTTTGTAGCCTAAACGGTTGGACGGATCTCGATGAAATTTGGCATAGATGTGGTAAGTCTGGAAGAACACATAGGCTAGTTTTGTTTTTTTTTTTTTTTTTTTTTTTTTTTTTTTTTTTTTTTTTTTTTTTTTTTTTTTTTTTTTTTTTTTTTTTTTTTTTTTTTTTTTTTTTTTTTTTTTTTTTTTTTTTTTTTTTTTTTTTTTTTTTTTTTTTTTTTTTTTTTTTTTTTTTTTTTTTTTTTTTTTTTTTTTTTTTTTTTTTTTTTTTTTTTTTTTTTTTTTTTTTTTTTTTTTTTTTTTTTTTTTTTTTTTTTTTTTTTTTTTTTTTTTTTTTTTTTTTTTTTTTTTTTTTTTTTTTTTTTTTTTTTTTTTTTTTTTTTTTTTTTTTTTTTTTTTTTTTTTTTTTTTTTTTTTTTTTTTTTTTTTTTTTTTTTTTTTTTTTTTTTTTTTTTTTTTTTTTTTTTTTTTTTTTTTTTTTTTTTTTTTTTTTTTTTTTTTTTTTTTTTTTTTTTTTTTTTTTTTTTTTTTTTTTTTTTTTTTTTTTTTTTTTTTTTTTTTTTTTTTTTTTTTTTTTTTTTTTTTTTTTTTTTTTTTTTTTTTTTTTTTTTTTTTTTTTTTTTTTTTTTTTTTTTTTTTTTTTTTTTTTTTTTTTTTTTTTTTTTTTTTTTTTTTTTTTTTTTTTTTTTTTTTTTTTTTTTTTTTTTTTTTTTTTTTTTTTTTTTTTTTTTTTTTTTTATTTATATAGCTATGCTAACGTCTCCTAGTAATATTTAACCTTCGCAAATCTTAAACAATCGCCAACATCCGCTTTTGAGTAATAAAGAATGAGAGGTTAAGAAAATTACAATAAAACAACTATGGGGTCTCCGTCAATCTTACTAATCTTACTAATATCATAAATGCGAAAGTTTGGATGGATGTTTGTTAGAGTTTGTAGCTAAATGGTTGGACGGATCTCGATGAAATTTGGCATAGATGTGGTAAGTCTGGAAGAACAGAAGACAGTGTTGATAAACATGACAAGTGCGTGGGAACGGTCGCTGCTCTCAAAACATGTAACAACTGCTACCGCCATCTATCTATACCTAGCATACAGTTTAATGCACACACCCTTGACTATCGCATAACTGTTTAATCGCGCTTTGATTCCTATGAGCTTATATGGAGGTGCACTACTCGATTTAAGTTGTGCAGCTAAACAGTTGAGCTGCGAAACAATCGACAATCGCACAACAGTTGTCCTATAGTTTAGTCAAAGATGTGCCCACTCTAGGCAAAGTATTTTACTGTCTTCTTCCAAACTATCTATTACATCCCAAATTTCATCGAGATCCGTTCAGTTTATGCTACTAACTCTAACATCCATCCATCCATCTAAACTTTTGCCTTTATAATATTAGTAACTAGCTGTTCCCCTGCGACTTCATCCGCATAAACTTATGAAAATGTTATTTTAATGTTTACATGTGTCAAATAATCAATTGCAAATGTTAAAATACCTTACTATGGCAATTTTGCTTTCTTGATGTTGGCAGCAACTTATGGTCTCTTTCCCACATTAGGATTTTTATCCAAAATATTAACCCCTATGTTTAATGGCGTAAAAATATATAGCCTATAGCATGACGTATAAGTGTAGGGCTTTTATTACAAAAATAATTCTTCAAAAATATGCTATAATTGTTGACATCTTAGGCATCATAGAAGTGTATGTTTACGCTTCATTATAATAGTATAGAAGTATAGATAGATACTACCATAAACAAAACATATAGAAAAATCTTTAAACATATAAACTATAAAATGATATTATGTCGTAGATTCCTTGCGGACCGGTTTGACGACATAACTGTTAATCTATGGTCTATTCATAGAGTTCGTTCACATGGACAAACAATTTTTTATTTATATAGCTATGCTAACGTCTCCTAGTAATATTTAACCTTCGCAAATCTTAAACAATCGCCAACATCCGCTTTTGAGTAATAAAGAATGAGAGGTTAAGAAAATTACAATAAAACAACTATGGGGTCTCCGTCAATCTTACTAATCTTACTAATATCATAAATGCGAAAGTTTGGATGGATGTTTGTTAGAGTTTGTAGCCTAAACGGTTGGACGGATCTCGATGAAATTTGGCATAGATGTGGTAAGTCTGAAAGAACACATAGGCTAGTTTTGTTTTTTTCTAAATTCATGCGAACGAAGTTGCGGACGAAAGCTAGTCGTTATATAAATTCTTCGAAGTATAAACTTAACTGACTTATGATCAGTTTCCCTGACGTGTGTTTTTGGTCCTATAACTTCATGAAATGTGTTTCTGAACTACGTAACTGGAGTTTTACTCCGTTAAAACATATATCGACCTGACACTAAAATCGCTAGGTAATGACAAAATAAGTGGAAACTTTAGACCCAGCATTACTATTATATAAATTGTTGATTATCGATTACAGAACATTTTCAGTTAACACAAAGATTTATATATTTAATTAAAATAAAAAAAGAATTATCAAAATCGGTCCACTAGCGGCGGAGTTATCCCGTTACACACATAAAAAAAACTAAAAAAAAAAAACACACAGACGAATTGAGTACCTCTTTCTTTTCGGAAGTCGGTCAAAAAATATAGCCACTAAATTTTTGGTAGTAGATATACGCTAAATGTACATAATCACTGCTAACCCTCTTTGTTACGGACGTAAGTATAGTAATAAATTAATATTAGACTCAAAAACCCGTCCTACAAGCTAGAGAGAAAGATGAATTCATATAGAAAATTAACATAAATATGTTACATAAGGCGAAAGTCGCAGAAAGGAAAAAAATCGCCGTGTACGAAAGTTATAAAGAATTTATTGTGCGGAAAAGAATTCTTATGGTTTACGTACTGACACAGTAGAAATATATAGCTATCTCCATCGTTCTATCTGAAAAAGTTGAGACAGCAATATGTTTTGTATAGAATTTTCGTAGTGGAAACGTAATTGTTACGGCCTAAAAAGTTTGAGTTATTTATTATGTAACTGGCCACTACGTAGCTTGTAAATTAATGAACAAATATTAAAAGAAAAAATTAACAATAGCGCTAACGACTAATGGAAGTGCACCCTTATACTCGAGTCAAATAATTTTAACGGTCAATAGCACAATTAGTTTGTAATCTTCCTAGTTATATTAAACTAGCTGTTGATCACGACTTCGCCCGCGTGAAATTAAAAAACATAGACTATTACTCACTGATAACGTACCTTTTTAATGGTGAAAGAATTTTTGAAATCGCCCCAGTAGTTTTTGAGTTATTCCACATAAAAAATGTACAAACTTTTCCACTTTGTAATATTAGCATATATTCGCCCGCTTGCAATTAAAAAATAATAACAAACATAGCCTATGTTACTTACAGATAAATTACCTTTCTTATGATGAAAGATTTTTTAAAATCGGCCCAGTAGTTTTTGAGTTATTTCACATACAAAAATGCAAATCTTTTTATAACATTAGTATAGGAAACATTCCGTGACAATGTATAAACATGGCATTCTTAAAGTACGTATGAGTTTCCTCTTACTTGTTTGTTATCTGTTTTCTCAACATGATATAGTATGATGTTTACAGGTGTTTCGGTAATGGGAACGCAGAACAGGTTGCTGTTTGGGCGACATTCTCACAACGACCTTACCGCGGAATTGAAAGTAACCACAAGATTTAATTATACTTGCACTGGCTAACTGCTTGCCCTCAGGCATACGACTGGCTTTCGTTTTATTTTATTTATCTACACCTGATTAAACATAAATATACGTGAAGTTAACTTATCACTATTCATCAAAACATATAACAATCTTACTTCTTACTAATAATAATGTTATGCGACGAGACGATGGGGACATAAACCAGAAAGTGTTAAGAATGAATGTGGATGGCTACAAAGGTAGAGGAAGACCGAAGAAAGTATGGGTGGATTGTGTGAAAGAGGACATGCTTAAGAAAGGAGTGGATTCAGATATGACGGCTGATAGAGATGTATGGAAGAACAGCACATACTGTGCCGACCCTCCATAAGGGATAAGGGTAAGTTGATGATGATGTTCAAAAGGGGTATGCAGGTATCACGGATTCAAATTTTATCCATCTTCTCTACGATGAATAAATTGATGTTTGTTAGACTCTAACATGATTATTCAATATTTTCATCTAAACTTTTTAGCCGTTTAGAACCTTTTGGCTGAATGAACCTCGATAAAATTTGCCATAAATGTAAAATCAGTCTGGAAGAACACATAAACTACTTGCTTTTGTTTTTTACACGGACGTTGTCCTGGTCGATAGCTAGTCTTTATAAAACTAGTAAAAACCAAAACCTCGACTGTCTCTACCCTATCCAGGGATAATAAATCGAATGACGACCTCTTTATAACGATCTACTAAGATTTTTGTTGCACGCAATATGCATGCAAAATAATTGCGTAATTAAAAAACATTAATATGACAACTTCACGCAACCGTTGTGTTGTCAGTTTTCACGCAACTTTCCAATAAACGTTTTTAAAAAAATATAAGTAATCGTTGATCATTATTACGCATAATTCTTTATAATTCTCTTTCAATTAACGACCACAAAATCATATATTAAGCCTTGTTTATTTTATATTCTTATTTAGGGTATAAATTGCACTTTAAATTAGCCAATAAAGGTTTTTCACAAGTTATATCCGTTTTATAGCCTAAAACCCCCGATTTCGATGAAGTGTTTTAAAAACTGTATTTTTCAGACAAAAATGTCATCTCGCTCATTCTCTTTGACAAAATAGAGATAGATATATGTTTGTGCGTTTATTTCGATAGTTATTTATAACCTTAATTTCATTCGAATATTTTGAATTGAAATAAAGCCTTTTAAATGTCAAGGTTTTTAGGAAATTGTTAAAATCAGATCGGCCGTAATACCGTATAAGGTAGTTTTTATTACTTATGTTATAATTTATTTTCATACTAGATGTAGCACGTGACTCCGTCTTCACTGAATTAAAACGTATTTAACAGTCTATGCGTTTTGCATCTGTACCAAATTTCAAGATCCATGCAGCCGTTCTGAAGTTACCTTTTAACATCCATCCATCCAAACTCACATCAATAATTTAAAAACTCGAACGACCTTGATTGACATGTAATTACTAAACGGCCGTGTGCGATATATTCCAATTGAATATTTAATTTATAAATAAAATCAGCGATATTGTTATCCTTAATTTTAAAATTGTTTTGTGATAAATGTTTTCAATTATCATCACTTATCGATATTTTAACTTGTTAAGTTATGCTTGAAGTTGTATTACGAGAATGACAGGATTGAACCCGCGACCTCGCGTTCTAGTCAGTACAACTTTGAGCTATTGGTGCTTTATTCAAATTTAATTGTCAGTTACCTATGCGTTTTAGACATTGATTTTTTCGATTGTTTTTATATGTATTTCCGTTTGTATAGATCAAGTGAAAAATTAACTCTAAATAAAGTTAACATATCAAATATAAATTAAAAATATATACGTATTCTTAGATTAAAAACATATTTAGAACTCACCAATCTTACAGGAGTCCAATAAGAATTCAAACTAAAATGCCACTCTCGAAATTCTTTACACACAAATATCAATTATATCTAATCAAATATTATTACTCTATCAAGGAAATTATATATAAAAATATGTATTGTAAAGTTTCGATTTATATTCACTTCAAGTTCACGTAAAAGTTTAAATTCACAAAAAACTTCGAACCACTGCGCAAGCGCACAACCAAACCCGTCTTCGACGAATAAACGACTGTCACTCAAGAAAATATTCCGACCAATCAGCGCCTTCCATTCTCTTATGAGAATTATTACCCAAACAAATTAAAATGCGCGCACGATTTCATTTAAATAAAACGCGCACGATGCATTCTTATTTAAACGTGTTATATCAATATTTATTTATTTTAATCTATAATCAAATCTATTGTATTAACTTAGAGGTTAAATTCGATTGAATTGGAATAAGGAATTGCGAAAGAAAATAAAGTTTACACTTCACAATGAGACGTGGTTTTGTTTAGCAATTTGTACAACTGACAAGGTCTAATCAAAACATAACCTTATTGCAATACAGTAAAGGGTAAAGTCGCTTGAGAGGGATAAAAACCTGTCAGGTCTAAAGAAATGTGACCTCGACAGGTATGTGAGTACATTTCGAGAATTTATGAAAAATGATTTCATTTATGACATCACTATAATAAATAATAAACACGTGGGAAGCTTTGCAGCTTACGAACACGGATGGGGTAACAGCGACTGACGACGCGAAGGAACATTTGTACTTTACGAACTATACAGGGTGGTTTAAATGTGAATATTTAAAACCATTTTGAGATTGAAAGAAACGTGAAAATAATTCAGAAACTAGCAATTTTTGACAGATATAGGACATGTTAGTAACAATTTCTGCCAAGGAACTAGTGAACATTATTTGTCGGTATGTCATTTCCTAACGCCCTTTATAATATGTTTAAAGGAATTTGATAACAATGATTAAAACATTTACCAACCTTTTTTGTATCAGTGTAGGTCAGTTTAAAATACTTAAAACAGAATAATTATTAACCTTCGATATATCGAAAGGTTTCTAAAATATAAACATAAAATAAAATGTCATTTAAAAAATTCAATAGAGGTAAAATATTATTTTATATCATACTAGCTTTCGACCGCGATTCCGTTCGCGTAAGATTTAAAAAAAAAAACTAGGTAGCATATGTGGTCTTCCAGACTATCCTCTACATCTATGCCAAATTTCATCGAAATCCGTTCAGCCGATTAGGGTACAAACTCTAACAAACATCCATCCATCCATCTGAACTTTCACATTTATAATATTAGTAAGAAGTAATATTAAAGTTGTTAGACATAAGTTAGTAAAACTAATCATTTTTAAGTATCTTTATTCTCATACAAATCGTTCTTAATACATAAATCAATTTTCAAGCCTCTGCCAAAAGTTTTTCTATTGCTGCTTACACTATTTGACTACATCACACAAAACTTATGTAAATAAATTAAGAAACTAATCTATTTTTAATATATAAAAATATGATATACTGCTTACCCCAATTCTATACATACTATATTTTTTACTAAATTTAGTGACTTCGGGAAATGTTAAAATTCGAATGTTTTTTTTTTATCTTTTTCGTATTTTCTCAACACAATTTAACTTATTTGGTTTGTAATGAAACCCTTACTAATAAACCCAATTTTTAAGTAGTATTTTGTTTTAACTTAATTGCATTTAGATCCAAACTAAAAAATAATATCACATTAAAAATTACAACTAAAAAAAAAACACCAATGAGATTTCTTATAAATTACATAAGTACATTAAATATATTCCTTTGCATAAAACAATTGTCTTTTTATAATAATTTTGTACTTTTCTAATCAAAATTAAATAAATAAAACAATAAATAGTAGGAAGAATCTATCTTAGAAATACATAAGAAATAAATTAAAATTGGAATATAGTACAGTGTTTTCTAATCTAGTAATACAATTTTAAAGCCAATCAGTCACATCTATAGAGCTCTTCTAAAGTGAATCTTTATATCGCTATCTCTTTCACTCTATATGATAGAAAGAGACAGAATGCCCGTGCAATAAATAGTTGAATTATTACTTAGCCCAATTTGATATATGCATTATTCCATTTACCTTAATGAAGCAAAGAAATACATCACTTGCCTCAATAAGGCACGTATTTTAGACACTTGCCTTAGCGCGGCCCGTATATTGGACACTTGCCTTAGCGCGGCCCGTATATTAGACACTTGCCTTAACGAGGTCCCTGTATTAGACACTTGCCTTAGCGCGGCCCGTATATTAGACACTTGCTTTAGCGCGGCCTGTATATGAGACACTTGCCTTAAGGAGGCCCCTATATTAGACACTTGCCTCAGCGCGGACCGTAAATTAGACACTTGCTTTAACAAGACCCCTATATTAGATTTTAGACACTTGCCTCAATCAGGCAAATCTCTATTTTATCCATTTTTTAACCCTAAATCGTATATCTTGCTTTGAAGAGGTTTAAACTCGTTTTTTAATATAGAACTATCGTGTCTTATCGAGGCAAATTATTATGTTTCCAGTCTTTGTACCCATTGTCGTGGTTTAAATCTTTTTTCTACTATATAATGTTTTCCCTCAGCTGGGCATCGCCCAGTCGTCTCGGACGCTGGTCCAGTTGATGTCTCTGAAGTATGGATGCTGTTTGATCTCCTGCACGCCGGCGCGGCCGCCGCCCAGACGCTGCGTTGGATCCGATATCAACAACTGTAAAGAAAACTAAATTATAACCGTATATTTACAATTACTGTATTTTATTAAAAATTGTGCTCCATTTTTAATAACCAACTGACAACTGACGGATTGTATGGTTTATCTTACAAATTGTCTAGGTATTTATTTTACAAATCTCTAGGGAGAAAGAGATGCGAGTGAGTTGAGCGGAGGTGCGAGTTGAGCGGTGGTGCGAGTTGAGCGAAGGTGTTAGTTGAGCGGAGGTGCGAGTTGAGCGGAAGTGCGAGTTGAGCGGAAGTGCGAGTTGAGCGGAGGTGCGAGTCGAGCGAAGGTGTTAGTTGGGCGGAGGTGCGAGTGAGTTGAGCGGAGGTGCGAGTTGAGCGAAGGTGTTAATTGAGCGGAAGTGCGAGTTGAGTGGAGGTGTGCGGTGTGTACCTGTGAGAGCAGCGAGTGCGCGGGCAGCGGCAGCCCGGCGGGCAGCTGCAGCAGCGTGTGCGACGTGAACACGGTGCGGTGGTAGTGGGACAGCGGCTGGGAAACACATTTACATATGCATTTTTGACAATTTACCACCTTGTAATGCATTTAACAATTGACATCTTAGTAATATTATAGTTGCAAAAGTTTATGTGGGCTATGGATAGATGTTTGTTACTAAATATCAAAACGGATCAATGGATCTTGATGTAATTTGTGATGAAGAACATGTCTGCAAAAACTTATAGGGTACTAAGTTTTTTTCTTAATTTCGCGCGGATTTTTAAAACTAGTTTTATATATAGAGAAAATTTCTAAAATAAACTGTAGAGCGACAATAAAAATAGTTTTACATAATCATTTTTATTAAAAGTATCGAAAATGTCACTATTTTGTATGCAAAAGAACTAGCCAACTAAATTTTTTTTTAAATATCATCTTTTTTTAATAAAATTTCACATACCAATCCACAGATAAGTTCATACAATATAGCGCCATAGCTCCAGTAGTCACACACCCCCTCCCTGCCCTCGCTGTCCCCTCCCCTGTCAGTGTCCACGAACACGTCAGAGTAGAGTTCGGGCGCCACGTACATGCTGACGTCACGCGCCTTGCACACCGACATCTCCACGCCGGGGTAGTGGATGAAGTACGTCAGAATTATCTGACCCTTCTCGCCTAACAGGATGTTACGCGGGTGGAGGTCTCTGTAAAATGGTCACGAATATATTACGACATATCAAAAAGAATTATAGTAAATGAAATTACTAGAAATACACAGAAGAGCGTAGATTTTTATATTGCTAGATTTAGATAAATTAAATAGTAAAATAGAAAAGAAATAGAAAAATATAGAAATAGAAGAAAAAAACTCGTACAATTTTATGAAAAATGGTTTAATCAATACAGATATGGGAATATATTAAACAATAGTATGTATGAATGTATGTATGTATGGACAGACCCGCAGACGACGCCGCAGTTGTGCAGCGCCTCGATAGCCACCAGCAGCTGCGCCGCCCAGCAGCAGATGGCGCTGGCCGGCACACACTGCAATAAATTGAAACTAATATAAACTACCCACTTTACTATTTCTTTCTATCTACTTTTAGACATTAATATAATTAAAACTGCGTAATTAACTTCAACATTCAGAGCACTAACTCCCGTCAGAATGGCGCGCTCTGATACATCTGAATGACATTGACAGCTGTCAACTGACAGCTGTCAGCTGTATGCCAATGATCTAGTGTTGCCCCATTCTCCAGCGTGATTTTCTTAACACTATATAATTATGGATAGATTTTTCGAATATTCCTATTGTTTTATGTAAAAGTACAGTCACGGAAATCCGCGGTGTGCGACTTATAGAAAAATTGCCTTGTTCCTTAAAACTAGACAATCTTTTCTTACAAATAACTAATTATTTAGCAGTGAGTTTGCAAATGACGGAATTATAAACAAATTAGATATAAACTGACTGATATTTTTTTGTACAGACTAATATTTAAAAGCTGCGTTTTATTGGTTGTGTCGCGTCGTCTCAATGTGTACAAAATGTTCAAACAACTGTAATTTTAGTTGGAAATCGACATTTTTGTCGATAGTATATCAATTTCATTGTAACATCCATTTAATAACTGACTCCGATTTTGTCAATTGAGTAAAATTTTATTTGATAGCATTTTTTAAATGTCATAGAGGTCCCTTTTATTACATATTAGCTTTCGCCCGCGACTCAGTCAGCGTGGAATTTAAAAAAAACAAAAGTGAATAGCCTATGTGTTCTTCCAGACTTTCCTCGACATCTGTGCCAAATTTGATCGAGATCTATTCAGCCGTTTAGGCTACAAACTCTAACAAACATCCATCCATCTGAACTTTCGCATTTATAAATAGTAAGATTTTTTTAACAAATGTTTATTGTAATATTATCATTTAAAGTAGTATAACAAAACTTACCCTATTTATTGAAGGTTTTTCAATTGCTTCATTTCCCTTGTTTTCATTCCCTTGTATTTCTCCAACATCTTCAATATTTTCTTTAACTTCAGTCAACACTTTATCCACATTCTGCAATAACTTTTGTGAATTTCTTACCAATTCATTGACTGACAAATCATTTGAATCATTTTCATTAACATCTTGCATTGAATTTACTTCATTATCATTAACTTCTTGTTTTTTTGTAGGTTCTGTGAATACATTTTCTAAATTTACTTGTCTGTTTGGTGTATTCGGTATTGATTTGTATTCCTTTATGTAATCGAATAGTTTTTTCCCCGGCGCGTATGATAATATAAGGAATATAAGGTTGTTTGTCTGTATGTACGCGTGTAACGGCACCATATACGGTATAAGGGTAGGCAGGATTGGTTGTCTCGTCTCGTTTGTACGTTGCAAGAAATATTCATCGAATTCCGTCAAATTGTGTGGAATTTTTCTTATAACCTGAAAAATAGACGAATTTAAATATTTTTACATGTACTAAATATAGGTTTAATTGTAAATTATACAAAAATTATTTAATATCTTTTGTTATGTGCAGAAAAACGTTTTGCGTGTGAGAGGCCCAATTTTAGTCCTCTTTTCTATCTATCCTTTGCATAGAAATAAATGATGGAGGGGAGATAACTAGAATAGTAAATTTCTAATGGCCATTAATTCGTTCATCACTTTTTATTTATAAAAACAGGTTTTAGTGGTCGTTTTGTCGACTAAAGAGCGTCAGTGGTTCAGAAGTTAAATGCTTGACTTGTAATCTACAGGTCCTGGGTCCAAATGCCACTATTTGCAGAAAGTTCTGTGAAGAAAAACACCGTGATGTTGCACTTATATGTAAAGAAATTCAAAGAAATGTGTGAAGTCTACATATATATAAGTATACATAGGGTAGGCTGTGAGCCCCCTAATGGGGATGTGTAGTGAGATGGTGATATACGTACCTTCATGGCGTAGCATGTCTGCAGGCGGCGGTGCAGCACCAGCATGACGGCGGGGCCCAGCGCCGCCAGCACGCGGTACTGCGCCAGCTCGCCCGCCGCGCCGCTCACCATGCTCAGCGGCGGCGGACACAGCCGCGCGTCCGCCCCACACACCTCCCCCTCCTCACCCTCCTCCTACACAACACAACGTACGTTGCTATGGAGACACATAACCCTGTCTTTCTTCTAGAAAAGAACTTTCAAAGTTCCAAACAACTCGATACCAAAAAACACCGTTTTTACACAAGACTCGCCGTGAGGCGGCGGACACAGCGCTCCCCCACCCCTGTCTCACCTACCTCCCCACCTCCTCCTCCTCCTATACAACACAACGTACGTCGCTATGGAGACTAATAACCCCATGTTTCAACCAGACACTTTCAAAGTTCCCCACCCCCGATACCAAAAAAAAACACTGTTTTTACCAAGACCGTACAGAAGACCCGTCGAAAAGTAATTCCACCTACAGTCTAAGTGTATGCCAATTGACAAATTCTAGTTAGATTTTCCTTAAAAATAAGAAAATTTAGGAATAAAGAAAAATAAAATAAAACAACTATATTAATTTCCCCTTTGGGCAAGGGAATAAGTCCACACTAATATCATCAGGCCCCGGATTGTTATAATATCTAGAGCTTTCATCTAGGAAAGTAAGGCATCTGCATCTATTAGCTAACACACTGGTACATAATTCAGAACATAAAATAGAGGCTAATGAAAAGGTCTCCGGAGGCATTTTATTGGGAAATTCCCTTGTGTTCATTTACAATACACAATATTTAAAAAAAAACAATTTTCGGATGACTAACCGACTTGTAAAACACTCCATCTAAAATTATATAATATACTCACATTATTTTCTGTATTCACAAGATGGTTGTTGTAAATAGTTTCCGCATAACTCAAGTATTTGTTGATCTTCTCTTTAATTATAGCACGTCTTTGTGCATCAGAATCAGCTAAAATATACCAAAAAAAAGATATTATAAACAATTAATCACAATTTTAAGACATAACAAAACCCACAAAGTTTTAATTTCTAAGGAGTTTTTTTTTTCTTAGATAAATATCTCTCTCCTTTTCTCTTTCGTCCCTATTTTTAAAATTGAATTTCATTACAAAAAAATATTTTGATTTGAAGAGCAAGGTCAATTTTATTATGTTCCACAAACATTTTGAATTACGGGCTAAACCGTCAAAAGGCTCTCTTTAAAAAATATTTAAAAAATTCGAAACATAAATTACTTTAAAAAATGTAAATTTAGATGTGCTAAAAGTACAAAAAACAATTAATTATACTTTCTATATGTACAATCGTGGAAATACGCAGTGTTTAAAATACAGAAAAATTGACTTTGCAAAACGACAAAATCTTCCTATTTAAAAAAATGTTCAAACTATAATAGCTTTTAAGGTAGAGTACCGACTAATTCCCGAACTGTACAAGAAAATTTAAAAACAATACCTTCATTAGTATTTCCATCTTTTACATCATCCATATACGAGCATAAGTAAATAAAATCCATTTGACGTGTTAGATTTACTAAACACAAACTTTTACTGACCATGTGTCATATCCGATAATGTTATCATTTGCAAATACACTAAATAATTGGAACTTATATCTTATCTACAGTTGTAAGAAATGATTTCTACAATCAAAATTACATGTGCCAATATTGATATCACAGTTCAATCCAACACATTAAGGCGGGGTTATGGCAAATATCGCATCTTTGGAAGCATAGAACAGGATTTCTACAAAGATTTGATTCGTGATATTTTAGTATGTGTAACTTCAGTCCTTTAACTAAAGCCTCGTGGAACAGAATCACGATTGGACAAACTTTTCTCGATAGATTTATTTTTTGAAAATGTGCCTAATTCTGTAAAGATCACCATATATCTGCAATACAACAACGAAAGTAAAAACTCGAAGTGGTTTATTTGATACACGAGTACTTTATCTTCGGTTAACCCGAAGCTTTTTGCAATACATTGATTAGTTAATTTTTAATCGAATTTAATTAAAATGAGCTCCCAAAACCATTCGGATTTCGCGTCAGTCCGCCCGCGGGCGTCGATGGAAGCGGACCTGTGCTCGTCGCTCCGGCGAAACCCCCTGCGCGTCCCGCATTTATGTGACCACGTGAGTGACGGAAAGGGCGATAGTCTGCTCGATAGCTCGCTCTCTTTTTATCAAGCCCGAACGTAAAAACACTGATCTATATAAAATGGAACTTCCCACAATACAGAAAGCGCCACGCTAATGGAATATAAATATATTTTTTTTATTTTATTAAAAACTTACATATTTCTATTTAATTAAATTTATAATGAATCGGAAAATAAGCTTTTTTCTTTAAATAATATTTTCCAAATTCGTAAGCGATTCTTTAAGTATAAACGGACGATTTTGTCACAAAACAGTATTATCTATACTACAGTGTGTCTAAATAATTTAGATTAGTTTGACAATTCATTTCAAATTTAGTAGGGATGGGTTGTGTAAAATCAGTCATGAATCTTATCAATTTTCGATTTTTATTCTTATAGAAGTTGGAATCGACAGATTTATTGTTATAACTAATGAAATAAAAAAAAACACTGTTTTCTCAAATTAATAATAACCATAACAATTAGTGAGCGTAAATAAATGTTTATTACTACTACAGCCGTTTTGTTATTTATATAGTTCGTATGTTTTCTAATACCACGTGGACGAAGTCGTGGGCAACAGCTAGTTATAAATAAACTTAATGTAAAAATCTAATCGGAGTCGGGATGGCGCTTCGCGGCGTTCGATGTTAAGGACACGGCCGCGAAGACAGACGAGACTCGACTCTAGTGATGGGACTCGAGTTGCTTTTCACTCGAGTGACTCGAGTAAGTTTTACATTACTCGGACTCGAGTGAAATTTTTGCCAACTCGAGTTTCAAGTGACTCGAGTCGACTCGAATTACGAGTGACTCGTAACCATTAGAGTGGTTTATACCGAGCCGAGTAAGAAATTCTGACAGCAATTTCAGTTTTTTTTTAATACATTGTTTCTGTTCTTTTGTTGACTTATTTAAACTTCATTTAAGTTAATTTTAAAGCATATTTATTATTATCTAAATTGTGTAAGAACATAATAAAACTGTTCATATTTTGATCTCATGAAAATCCTCGTTACAATAAATTAAATTGGAAACTTTTTAGTATTACATTATAATATTTCAATTCGACTGATAGTTTATATAAGAGGTTTCTTGGTTACGTAGACAGGTTAAGTTTAAACGAAAATTTTATTTAATTAATATTTTTATCGTTTTGTTTAGATTCTTTGAGTAGCTTTTAAAAAATAATATTCTATGTTAAATTAATATTGTTTTATTCGCTTTAAAATTTTGGTTATTCGAGTTTTATATTCCGAGTGACTCAAGTCAATAAAAATCACTCGAGTCCTATCTTCACTCGAGTGGCATTCGAGTAAGAAAGTTACCAGTACCGAGTGACTCGAGTGAAAAAAGTCACTCGAGTCCCATCACTACTCGACTCACGCGATCTAACCGTGCGGTGCACCCCGCTCATTGTTTGCGCGCGCCTACTTCTTCCCCCCAAAAACGCAAATTGTCCCGAACACAGCCCCTTAAGTAAACACTTCAAATTGCATACACATTACAATATTCATTATTTACAGTTATTTTGTGAAAAATAAATTAAAAGCAAGATGATATTGTAATATAAGGGAAGATTTAAACAAAAAATACTACTATTAGTGAAAATATTTAACTTTTGGAATGGAATATAAGAGTTATTTTTTCATTAAAATGTATCAAAAACACTTACATCTAACTCCTATAAGCATTTTCTCAATTCCCGCGCGGTAGCAATGGAAAGCTCGGCGGTAGTGACCACTATCCTCAGACCTAGCTCCTAGAGACAGCAAATACCCCGCTTCAAACACATAACTATCTTCTGTCTCTTTCACACGCATCTCACTAGACAGAGATGACACATCTTCGCATATCTCCGTCTCTTTCACACGCATCTCACTAGACAGAGATGACACATCTTCGCATATCTCCGTCTCTTTCACACGCACTTCACTAGACAGAGATGAAACACCTTCGTATATCTCCGTCTCTTTCACACGCATCACATTAGGCAGAGACGGAACACCATCGACTTCGGTGTCCATAACACGTGACGTCACGCTTACGTCATCAGTATTCGTATCGTACAACGGACTCTCGAATACGTAGCTATTCTCCATCTCTTTCACACGTATCGGAGAATCGCTCGTTATTGCATTTGTTTCAGTTCCCATAGTATGATAATCATCGAATTTTAACGCTTTTGACGTCGAAGGGGCGTCGAAATTAATTAAATCTGGTAAAACATTCTTTGTTTTTACACTCGGTTTAGTTTTATCTATTGTTATCTTATTTAATTCGTCATAGAAATCGCTGTTAATACTTTCTATGGAGTTGATAGATTCAAAACTGTCTGTTGGTGTGTTTTTTGGCGACTGACGAAGTTCTACATCTGCTGCTTCATATATTGGTATTTGGGATATATCTAAATTTTTTGATTCCACATTTTCTTGAGGTGTTTTTGCTAGAAATATAAACAATAATAATAAATAATAATAAATCCTTTATTATTTCTCTTTAAAAATACATACATTACATGAGAGCCTTGGTTCCTGCACTAGGTTCCCCTGTGCTGCAGGAGCCAATCCCTTTCCCCATTCGTTAAGAGCAATAAATATTCATTAGTGTCTAAACATAAAATACAAAGAAAAACATTAAACATTAAATTTACTTATTATAAAAATGACAAATAAAAAACAAAGGAAAAAGAAAATTACATACATTTTTTTTTTGTGCGATAGCGTTTTTGAGTGTTTTGTGTGGGTGTGTGGGTGTGTGTGTGTGTGTGTGTGTGTGTAGGTGTGTATGGGAGTGTGTGTCGTGTGTATGTGTGTGTGGGAGAGTATGTGTTTATATTAATCTTTAATCGTTATAAGGTTTTCACAGTCTCCATAGTCCAAATTGTCTAGCCAATCTTTCGCAATTTTTTTCATTCTGAAGTAGTTTAATTTATTTATGTTGTGTTTTTTGTTTAGTAAGTTGTATAATCTAGGTGCTTGAAAACTATATCGTTCCTAGCCATAGAAGTTTTAACAAGTGGTAATGGACAAATGTGTCTTCTTTTATTAACATTAATAGCTGTGTTCCCGTTTCGATGGTAGTTCTTAATACACTCAAATATATAAGTCTTACGGACGCTCATTATTTTGGACTGTTTGTAAATTTCAGCGGTGGGATGGGTAAATGGAAGTTTAAAAATTACTTTGAGTAGGGCCCGTTGTGCACATTCCGCTTCAATTAAATAAGTTTTTGAGGCTCCTCCCCAAGAGCAAATGCAGTAGTCAATAATGCAATGACATAGGGCTTTGTATGTTTTGATCAAGATTTCAGTGGTAGCAACTTCCCTCAATTTTTTAAAAACATATATAAGTCTCCTGACTCGCCCAGCTAATTTATTAATGTGCATTCCCCAATTAAGTCTATCATCTACAATTACACCTAAGTATTTTATGCTATTTGTTCTTTCTATGGCTGGACAATTACAATTTACTGAATTGTTGTAGCTTCTGTTACACGGAGCCTGATGCATTGTGATGGTAAAATCTTGGGTTGGTTTGGCGTGAACTGTGGCGTGAACAATAATGTTATTAAATAGAGGTTTAAACTTGTCTTTTCAATTTTCTAAACACTAATGAATCGAAAAAACAGTTGTACTATGGGTATTATAGAAAATTTTAAAAATATATGTTTGTCCCGCTCACACTTTATGAAAAAAATAGAGACATGTTCAAATACAAATATTTCAGAAATGGAATAATTTTTTTATGTTTAACTCACCACTATTAGGGCTGCGGGAGTCATCATCAGAGGTCTGATACTCTAAGGGAGGAGTGTCCTCTATGGGGAGGTGCAATGAACTCCTGATGGCATTGATCACACCACCTTGAGGAACTGGCTCGGGGTACCCTGACTACAATTATTAATTAAAAAATAATTATCAGTTAAAGTAGACAAATACCTATTTTACAATAATAGGTACCATACGAAAATCGATTTATTTATTCATTTAATACTTTAAACGAAGTCGCGGGCAACAGCTAGTAAGTTTACTAAATAAAAACAATAAGTATACTAAAACTAAACTACTACAAGATTTGCGATAGGGTGGCTTTATTGCTATCGGCAATCTCTTACATTTAACCCAGGAAATGTAATTAATAGTGTAAATATTGCCTTACTACTTACTATGCTAATAATACAAAAAAAACACAATTTATAGATAAATACTAAAAATTCAAAATGCAAAATCAAACATCACTGCTACCTAATTGTTTATTTGTAAAAAAGGCGGATTTTGTCTAATCACAAGGAACAAGACTGTACCAAGTGTGTAGTTTGTTGTCGGCAATTTGTAATTCAATAATTTACTATTTATAATATTGCAACACTCACTTGAAGGAAATTGACAAAAACAGTGCTAGTGAACAACAATCTATGTTCAGCGACAAATTCAAGCAGGGTTTTTATTGATTTTGCTCTTTCTTCTACAACCTGAAAAGTAAAATATATACTTAAATTTGTTGTTTCCTTAGATTCTTAAATTACAAGAGAGAAAACTTCAATAATTATAACAAATACTTAGTTACAAATGTTACAATTAAAAAAAACTACCAAGTATGTAATCTATACAAATATTACAAAGAGGAAAGTGTTGTATTTTTGTATGTATTGGCTTCACATAAAATCTACTGGGCCGATTTTATACCTTTCACAGTCTGAAAGATAATTTATCTGTGAGTAACATAGGCTATGTTTTTTATTATTTTTTAATTTCACATGGATGGAGTCACAAGAAACAGCTAGTAATAAAATAAATTTACATAAGTAAAAAGTGAAAATTCAAAAGGGATGGTTGGATTTGTTAGAAGCTATCACCTAAATGGTTGAACAGATCTCCATGAAATTTAGCACAGATATTGCACCAAGTTTGAAAAAAATATTATAGGTTTATTGTGTTTTTATAAGCTAGTAAATATGTAATTCTGATATGTATATCTTTACCTCAGATTGAAATCTCTTAAAGTAATTATTCTTTGGTAGTACAGGGAAAGTTCCTCGTAGATGTAGTCCGGAATGTAATGCTTTTATACTGCGGTGTAATGCCTGGACGTCGCTGTAGCGTTTCCATACTGACACCACAGTTACTGCCTCCGGAGACTCCAATGGGAATAACTGGATAATCACAAATTAATTTAAACTTTCTTCTTGACTGTATAAGGTGACAAGTGGCTGCAGGAATTCACCATAATAGTGACGACTGCAATCCCTAGACTCATTTCAATTTAGTTTAAAATATGATGTAATTGAAAAGTATTGAGCAATTTAAAATTACTCAATTTCATTGAACTTTTTTTACATTTAAACTCAGCTATTTTGAATATGTTTATGATCAAAGCATAACCATTACTTGTAGTTACAGAATAAAATAATGTAAGTTTTGTACTCTAGAAATCTGAACAATACAACCTTTAAGAAAAACTAGTTGGTATTTTAATTCTATAAATACAGTTACCTTGGAGTTTTATTTAATTTTTATTTTTTATTTATTTATTAAAAAGACGTAGTACACGTACCACAGAAGTAATTTTGTATATCGTAAATCCATTTTTGTGTTTTGCAGTTTCATCAACGGTGAACCGGCGAACCCACTTGTCTTTAGACGACATATTGTAAAGAATTACGAGTTAATGCGCATTTAAACCGTATGTATTGTTTTACAAACAAAAACAAAATTTTATAGGAAGAGATTAAATATATTTAAGAATTCTCATGAATATAAGGAAAATGTTTATACACAATCACAAAATCAGCGAACCGAGAAAACAATTTCTGACGTGCCAAAAAAAGTGTTACCATCACTAAATATTTTATAGAAAAATGATCGCGTAATTGAAAAATTAAATACGTAAATTCTTTAAAAGTTTTTAAATGTAAAAATTGTTTAGGAAAATAAAGTGTCTTGCTGAAAAGCATTAATTTTCCTACATTAAACAAATTGATGTTTCTACTGAACACTAGGTGGCGCTAAAAAGTGATTTAATGATATTTCTGCAAAGCGCCTTCCTTTGGCAATAGATGTCGCTACGAGGAATATAAGTGTCATAAAGAGGAGTGGTCATAAGTCAGAACTTAACTTAAACTTTATATTTTTTCTTTTTACTTCGAGTAATTTTGAGACAAGTGTATTTCGATAAATATTCAACTTAAATCGTTACAAAATTTAGCACAAAGCGTGCTTTGTATTGTTAAGTTCATTACTTATCCCCACCACGACTACAATTCGAAATGGCGCGCTGCGAATGAGCGCTAGTCTCGTGTTTCGCCCCGTCTTGAATAACGTTCGTTCAGTGTCATATTCGTGTCCTCGTGTTGTTAAATACTTTTACTTCGTGACATGTTTTAAATTCCCTCAAACAAGTGTTTCTCATTCAAATTAACAAAAAAAATGTGTTCAACATAAGTTATCCAATAATAACGACCAAATAAACGGCAATATGGGTTCGAAAATCGAATACGTTGATTCGTCACACTTATACGCTACAAACTACGTCCGTAATTCGAAAGCTATAGGTGTGCTTTGGGCTATATTCACAATTTGCTATGCGATTATCAGCGTTGTTGCTTTCGTGACACCGGAATGGATCGGCGATTTAGAGACGGAGTATCCGAGGAAGTTTGGTTTGTGGCAGATTTGCAGAGCTGATGAAGCTGTTGAAGATTGCAAAGGAAGATTGGATGATTTCTTTTCGATAAATGGATTGGTTTTCAAGATTGCGACTGTGTTGGTCGGGTTGGCGGTCGCCTTAGCATTGTTTACTATATGCGCGATGTTGTTATTCTTCTTCTGTCAATCGACAACCGTCTTCCACATCTGCGGATGGCTGCAGCTGTTTTCTGGTAAGTGTTAAAGATAAATACCATAATACGTTAATAAGCAACTAGAGGAAACTTAACAGTTAGCGATCCCAACACAATGTAAACATTCAGTGATAAATTGTTACAACACGGTGAAAGTTGAATGCACATTTTTGTGAATGATTGACCTTGTTATTTGAACTAACAATGTACATACATGGACTTTATATATAGTAATACCTGCTCTGGCTAGTTATTTATAAATGTTTTTATTGCTAAAAGGTGCAATGTGCGAGTATCTCCTTAGACTTAGACTTTTGAATTCTACCGTCTTGTTGGTTAAATGTCTTTTTTCATTGTCAAAATACTTAGGTATTTTATAAAACATTAGCTTAGTCGTATTTTGAATGTTTCCTTTGTATTTGTACGTACTTAATTTAGTGATGATGTTATAAAATAATTGACTTATTAGTCATGCAAATGTCAAATGTTACGCAAAAGGCCTCCAGTTGCAGTTTTTGGTCACACAAGTACTGTGAGATTTTACTGCATGTAATGTAAACATGCACACACTCGAATTATTTAGTGTGTTGTCACCTGCAAATCGTGTATTTCGCCCGTTTGAAATTTGACCCGGCATTGTAAACTCGGCAAACTATTAATCGAATATTCGCGGAATATTAACTATTACAAATGACGTTTACATATCATTTTGTACATAATATCTATTTATCGCGTGTTTACCTAGCCAAATTAAAAACGGTCGACGTGCCCGATTTACCGGTAACATTGCTAGCATGCATTAACATCCGGCTCGATGGCAGGTGTGGCTCACCGCGTTGGATTCCTTGCACCTTTTAAAAAAACAACCTGTCAGTTCGCTTCGACCGGGAAACGGAAATTAGAGCTAGACGTAGTTATTTCTATAGTGGACTGTTTTCACTTTTTAAATAAAAACAAGATGTGAAAGTGTTGGTAAATATAGTTATGTAAGAAGAGCAGGGGTATCGTAAGCCGAATCAGCCAAAAAAAACAACCAAGGTGCAGCAACAGTCGTTTATTGGTTTCACATAACCAATGACTTCGGTCTACGCGCGGACCCCAGGTTGGGAACCACACGCAGTTACAAAAAATGTTACATATTTACAACATCGGATAGCCGTCACAGTACAGCAAGCGGCTATCTACCGGATTAGGCCGTCACTACCGCAAGCAACCTAATCCAGCTACACTACTGTGCAAGTTCTGAGTAAAATTAGTCACAGGACAGCAAGCTAATATACTCAGAATCGCGTTGTAGGAACTAACTTGAGAAGACAATATTTGTTATCCCCTTTTGGTTTCTTCTCTTCTTCTCATTTGCGTAATGTACATGAAACGAGTTAACGTAAGGCGTATGCAAAACAACATCGTGTTTGAAAATACAGGTGGCGCCATCTATTATGTACGTGAAACAACTGGGTTGCAGCGAATATTTGTTACAATCTCCCCCTCAGTTTCTGAAGTCGTCCCGACGATGAAACTGGAAGATTCATCCTTCTGTTCACGTTGTCGTCTTCATCCTCCCCCTGGATTGGAACAGCTTCTGTGTTGGTCGCCAGATTGTAGTGGAGCACTTTGACTGGCTACTCGTTGTTTATGAAAATGTTTACTATGGATAACCGTCACAGTCCAGCAAGCGGTTATCTACTGAATTAGGTCGTCACTGTCCCGCAAGCAACCTAAGTTCAGTGTTACTACAAAATGTCAATTATGGATAACCGTCACAATCCAGCAAGCGGTTATCTACTGAATTAGGTCGTCACTGTCCCGCAAGCAACCTAAGTTCAGTGTTACTACAAAATTATGGATAACCGTCACAATCCAGCAAGCGGTTATCTACTGAATTAGGTCGTCACTGTCCCGCAAGCAACCTAAGTTCAGTGTTACTACAAAATGTCAATTATGGATAACCGTCACAATCCAGCAAGCGGTTATCTACTGCATTAGGTCGTCACTATCCCGCAAGCAACCTAAGTTCAGTGTTACTACAAAATGTCAATTATGGATAACCGTCACAATCCAGCAAGCGGTTATGTTGAAGCAGCTGTTGAAATGGCTCAGGAGTAAGCGCCATGTTGTGCCGTCGTCCGGATCTTCTGTTGTTTTTCGGCTGATTCGTCCTGGTCTTGTGTTGTTTCTCGGCTGACTCGTCCTGCTGATTCGCCCTGCCCCACGTTGGGCGCCAGATTGTAAGAGAGCAGGGGTGTCGTAAGCCGAATCAGCCAAAGAAAAACAACACAGGTGCAAAAACAGTCGTTTATTGGTTTCACATAACCAATGACTTCGGTCTACGCGCGGACCCCAGGTTGGGAACCACACGCAGTTACAAAAAATGTTACATATTTACAACATCGGATAGCCGTCACAGTACAGCAAGCGGCTATCTGCCGGATTAGGCCGTCACTACCGCAAGCAACCTAATCAAGCTACACTACTGTGCAAGTTCTGAGTAAAATTAGTCACAAGACAGCAAGCTAATATACTCAGAATCGCGTCGTAGGAACTAACTTGAGAAGACAATATTTGTTATCTCCTTCTGGTTTCTTCTCTTCTTCTCATTTGCGTAATGTACATGAAACGAGTTAACGTAAGGCGTATGCAAAACAACATCGTGTTTGAAATACAGGTGGCGCCATCTATCTTGTACGTGAAACAACTGGGTTGCAGCGAATATTTGTTACAGTTATAAATTAATAACAATTTTGTACGATTAATAGCAGTGTAAAAATAGGTGTTACGGCTTTATTTTCGTATACTTGGAAGGAAGAGGGAGACCGAAGAAAGGTTGAATGATGAATGACTTTATTCTGAAACTAGCTTGCGCCCGCGACTCCGTTTGAGTGGAATTGAACAAAACAAAAATAAGTAGCCTATGTGTTCTTCCAAACTATCCTCTACATCTATGCCAAATTTCATTGAGATCCGTTCAGCAGTTTAGGCTACAAACTCTAACAAACATCCATCCTTCTAAACTTTCGCATTTATAATATTAGTAAGAAGTAAGATATAGTTTATGAGTATACTCTTTTATACACATCGAATAAGTATCAAGCTGTAGGTTATGTCGAAATTATGTCTACGCCCTGACTGCGAAACTCGTTTGACCGACGATAGCATTTTAACGAGAAATCTAACTTAGAAAAACATTTATTTAAAACAGTCACAAAAATTTATAACTTAATGTCAAAGTTTTTAATTTAAGGCGCTATTTTTGCCTTGACAAGACACAATAAGAACCAAGTATGTGTCGACCTTTAATTACATTAAAGATTAGAGATTATGTCTTCAAGTACGGATTTTGTGACTTTGAAATATTCTTCCGGGCTATTTTTGAATAGTATACTCGTATATGTGGTGATTATGCATGGAGGTACCACTAGAAAGAGATGGATAGTTTGTGTGAAAGGAGACATCAAGAAGGGAGTGATGACGGAAATGACGGAAAATAGATTAACTTGGAGGACGAAAACCTTTTGCGTCGACCCTATCTATCTCCTACCTTACTTCTTACTAATATAATACGCGAAAGCTTAGATGGATGAATGTTTGTTAGAGTTTGTAGCCTAAACTGCTGAAATCTCGATGAAATATGGCATAGATGTAGAAGATAGTCTGGAAGAAATCATAGGCTACTTATTTTTTATTCACGTGGACGTCGCTCATAGCTAGTTATTAATAAAATTCGATATTTATTCCGGTTGTGAATTTCCCGTCATTTCCTTTGTTGAAATGTTTGTTACACACGAGTAACGCCCGGTGTAAACACAGTGATATGCCGACACAAACACCGCTACCCGAGTAAAAAACAGATAACTGTTACTGTCACATGGCAGATAACTGTTGTCACCGCACATGGCAGGTAGATCAGGAATGACACGAACATATCGCGTTTGTATCAAATTCTATTAAACACTGTTTAAACACATGCAATCTCCCTCTTTATAATATTTGTATAGATAAAGGCATGTCAACATCGAACCCATCCAAAGAGATGAAGCTAGGTCTACCTACCTAGAAAGCTAGGTCTACCTCTAAAATCATTTAAAACCATTTTAATTTTAATAAAATCATGTTTCATCGTAAAAAGTAAAAGTTCATAAAAGCGTAGTTTTATATTGTTTATATCACGGAACACCAGTGACAACTTTCAAACTATTAAAGTAAATGGTTTCTTGTTCGTAACGTTACCATTTAGATGACCGTCGTCGGTCACTGACTTCTTTGTAACAAAAAAGATTTCTCTAACACATTATATATTTTGTATGACTTGTATATTTAAATTGGCCTCTTACACGCATTATTATGATTTAGTTTTTATTTTTCGGTTTAAACAAGTGTCTGAGAGTGGCCCCAGTGGTTGAGAAAATAAAGAGTAAAAGGTTAGCGTGGTATGGGCATGTTATGAGAAGGGATGAATCGCATGTAACAAGAAGGACGTTAGTTATGAATGTGGAGGTACACCGGTAGAGGTAGACATAGAAAGAGATGGATGGATTGCGTGTAAGGTGACATGATCAAGAAGGGAGTGATGACTGATATGACGGATGATAGAGTTATTTGGAGGACGAAAACCCGGCGCGCCGACACTACGGGAGTAGGATAACGTAGGCGAGATGATGACGGTTTTAAATGCAGACGACAAAAGAATGTATGGATATGTTTAAAGCTGGAAGAGGATATGTTTAAGAAGAGAGTGATGACTGATATGACGGATGATAGAGTAATTTGGAGGACGGAAACCCGGCGCGCCGACA
This sequence comes from Papilio protenor, assembly GCA_029286645.1. Lineage (NCBI taxonomy): Eukaryota > Metazoa > Arthropoda > Insecta > Lepidoptera > Papilionidae > Papilio > Papilio protenor. Next base: position 6,159,667 of record JAGSMZ010000015.1, read on the forward strand.
CTACGGGAGTAGGATAAGTCAGGGGAGATGATGATGAAAAAGTGTCTAAATCCGTATTACGATTACTGAGCCCTGAGATTTCTACGGCACCTTTTTTAGCTCTTTAAAGAGATGTAAATCTTTCCATCGGCCTGGGCAGTTGCCCAATCGTGCCCTACCCTAGTGCTGGTCTCGTAAATACATTTTCACTATGTCTGTATGTAAATTCAATCGAGTTGTAGTCTAAACAATTGAACCCGTTATTACAAGTGTGGTTCGGTCCTTTTCCATTGCTTTGAAAAAACCATTGCTTGAAAAATTCTTTGTAGACGTTACTAGCTGTTGCTCATGACTTCGATCGTGCGAATTAAAAAAACATCTAATAGAAATATAGCCTATATAACTTAGCGATAATATAGTTTACTTGTAGTGACTTTTCGATATCGATCAAGTAGTTTTTGAGTTTATTTGTACATAGGATTTTCCTTTTTATAATATCAGTATAGACTAGACATGTATAGTGTACAATAAAAGTGCATCGACGTTTACCAGTATACGTGAATTCAAGGCTACGTGTTTACATTGGCTAACGTTGCCTCCCTTCACCGTGTCTAGAGGAAATTTATATTGCATATGGTATTTTTTAAAATAATACAGGTTTTGTATATGACATTAATAACATGTTGTACCCCAACATTGTTAGACACTGTTTAGTTAAACGCGTGTTTAGTTAAGTTGCTCCACTGCTTTCGGTAAAAATGGTTTATTATTAATTGATCAATATCACATTTCGTAAGCCTACGCATAATGTTTCACTAGTCACGGTATGCTTATAAAATGTTTTTGAACCGCTGTTTTATTTATGGTAAGGCCCTAATTTTTATTAGCATACCCATAGGCAAAATATGTATATATTTATCTTAAATACCATAAGTACTGTGATCTATCCATGTTGCATGTCTGACCGAAGGCTGCGGCCACTTTCTAAGTGGGTGACGCCGCGTGACAAACTAGTTTTGTATCCGATATCACCCGTTTGTATGACGCAGAAAGTTTAACGGTATTCAAACATATTTAGATAAAGGATATGTTATACTTATATAAACGGTTTTTTTGTCATTCAAAACCGAAAGCTTGTTGCTAAAACAATAAAACCTCTTTTATGATAAAAAAAAAGGTTTTAACAAAACGTTGTCATCATTTTTATTTTTCAACTGACAGAATGACAGCACAATTTATCAATATTTTGATTAATAATTTTACATAATTTTCGATTTTCTACTTAAACCATGGAGACTTTGACCACTTTTCCGGAGAAAAATAAATGCCCTAAAGTATGCACAGATATAGGTGCATTTAAAAAGGCAGAGAAGAGTCCGGAACAAGTCAAGGAAGAAATAAAAGAGGCCGAGGATGCTAAAGCGAAAGGCGCTGATCAAAAGAAAGGGGAAGATGAAACGGAGGAACAAAAAGAGCCGAAGACTGGTGAGCAACATTACTTTGAAATCAAACCTGGGCCTGATGGTAAAGTAGACTGGACACCACTCGCGGACATGACGGGTACAAGACCTAAAGTAAATAAATACTCCATAAGTCGGTACTCTCTAAACGAATGGCGGCATCACAACGAAAGAGTCTTAGACCCGACAGTAATCACTGAATCGAATATAATCGATTACAATGCTAAAACAGCGATGATGCAAGCGTTCGGTACCATTGATAAACAACAGAACGACAATAACGAAAGACTTAAACAAAAAGCTAAAGACTTATACAGATGGAAAGTAGAAGTTGAAAGAGCTTGCAAAGCTATTACAGAAGAAGTAGAACTACTAGAGATAGAAAGACAACGCCTTAAAGGTGCTTCCAGAGTTCTAATGTTGCCGGAATCAATATCCAGGGAGTGCTTGGATCTACGTTCAAACCGGTACGAACCAGATCTAGTCTCTGATTTAGCCGAACAGGAACTGATTAAAGAAATGAACCTCGTCAGTGATGTAAGAGCTACACTAAAAAGTACACTCGAGAAAATTGAAGAACAAATGCTGATAAACAAGGCCGCCAAACATAGGATCGAATACGATTGGTGCGACAAAACTATGGCCTATGATACCGAGACTCTGAATATAGGTCTTAACACTAAAACCAACACTATACTGTTTAAACCTGGCTCCACTAGATTCGGGGAGTTTTCTGCACCATTGGAATATTGGGAATTCTTTTGTAGGGAAAACGTGCAGAATAGTGAAGCCGCTAGACAGAAATCTGCAGACTTACGGGGCAGTTTAAACGCTATTTTAGTAAACGGCGGCAGAAAATTAAGAACTCAAGCTGATAAGACTGATATAATTTTAGCAGAAACTGTCGCTATAACTCAAGAATTATGCACCAAGTTGGAGGAAACCTTGAGAAACACCCTCCAAAAGATCGCAGACATGGAATCGTTGATAGACGATCTACACAACTCCATTCAAAAGATGGACGCGGCTATGAAGTTGGCACAAACGAGATTAGACAATCGTAATACATTTAGATGTCACGGAGAAAGTGTGAGAGATCAGCCGCATCTCGGTTTGATAGAGGAAGTTAAAAAGATACATGAAACGGTAACTTCTCTTCTCGGGCAGCTGAAAAAGGCGGAGAAAGTGAGAAAAGAGTTGTGTGAGAAGAGAATAGCGTTGGAGAAAGACATCGCATCGAAGAGGAAGACGTTAAATATTGACAGAGATAGATGCGGGATGGTGCGATCCCATTATCCATCTGCTTTAGAATTGGCTGGATATTAACAAAGCTAACGTCCTTCTTTGATTGAATAAATTTAATGTCAACCCACCTTTATCTTTTTCTTCACAGCACAAAACAAAACACTGAAAAATCAACTGTTTGATATTATTTAGCAATTATTAATAACTATTCTGTTTATATGACACCGTTCTAAGAATCTAAAGTCAGATATTTATGTCAATAATTAAGGTTTCCTAGTTGTTATGAAACGATTTGGAGGAACCAAAATTAATCGAAGAGTGAAAGGCGACTGTCTTACATTTTGTTTGTGAAGCACTTATTGACGCAAAAGGTTAACTTGTCAGTACTTAAATGGATTGAAATGTTAAGATGATATTTGTATGTTGCGCAGACCTTGCAGTGAATCTCCTCTATGGCAATACCTGTATTGCAGCTGTCTTTATCATTTTCTTTAGGAAGACCAGAAATAGCAACAACACTTGTGACTCGTACCTAGTACTTTGGTAGGTTGCATCGTTACAATGTACTTAGAAATCCCATGATTACCTGATACAATTCTATGATCATTCTCAGACCTTAGACACTGGCTTGTGATAGTAACGTAGTAGTTAAGCTAATGGTACCCTTCTTAACTGTATGTTCTTTTTATCGCTTGTGTTTTGGTTTGTATGTGCATATAACAATGTTTTTGAAATGGTATCTTTGATTTTATTAATATAGTACTGCTGTGTGTGTTGCAGGCTTATAAATGAAATGGACTAAATAGCATTTTTTAGCGCGAAATTTCGCTTTTTCCCTTAGCGGAGACTTATTTCATGTTCAAGATTTAAGACTTCCAACAAAAAGTTTTTAATTGTGTTTTTAAAAGCGACGATAAAAAATATTTACGTCAAGTTTTATAATTTTTCATAATGTCATTATTATCTTATAATGACATTATTTTATAATTTTATCTTACCATATTAAAATATTATTTTTTATTTAAATTCTTCCATTATGAGTTTCAATAAAAACATGACGTGTCCGGACATTTGCCCGACTTCAGGAACCGACCGACCGCCGGTCGCGAAGTCGGAAACAAGTCATAACAAAGATGGAGTACCTACATCAGCTTGTTCTCCTTACAGACCTGGCTGCATACGGCCACCAGAACCTAAGGTATATCCACCCAATGCACCTCCAAGATACCTCCCACAGCCCACCGATACCACGAGTGGAGACTTCCTCGGTATGGGTGCCATAGACCCATGGGCGGCAGGACATCTAGACTGGACCCCACAGTCCGGTATAACAGGCGTAAGACCCGTCGTCGATAAATACTCTATGACCAGATACAGTACCAGAGATTGGAGATTGAACAATGAATCCGTTCTTACACCAAGATCGGTCAACAAAGCAAAGATATTCGAAACCAACACTAAAAAACAACTAACCGAAACCATTGAGAAAATGGATAAAAAGATAAACGATTCAAATAGTGAATTGGATAAAAGAATTAAGGAATGTGAAGATTGGAAAGCGAAGGTTGAAAAGACGCTTGAAGCTATTACTAATGAGATAAAAATTCTAAATGAGAATAGAGCGCGGTTGAAAGGAGCTTGTCGCATTTTAATGTTACCTGAAGCGATATCTAGAGAATGTCTGGACCTCCGCACTCAGAGGTACGAACCTGATCTAGTGAGAGATGACGCTGAACAAGAATTGATGAGAGAAGTAGCCATCGTTGGGGAAATTAGAAGAGTGTTTATGAATACTTTAGCTAAAGTGGAGGAACAGATGGCAATGAATAGAGCCGCAAAAGCTACTATCGAAACCGATTGGAATGATAAAGTTGTTTGCTTGAAATTAGATAAAGAGAATTTTAACTGGTCGTTAAATTCTAATTTGATTTTATATCACCCGGCCGTCGTGAGGTGGCCTGAGAATGCTTGCACATTGGAGTACTGGAAACATTATTGCGCTGAGAGTATCAGGAACTGTGAAGAAGTGAGAAAGAAATCTGAAAATTTACGCAATGATTTAATGACAGCTATTGTCAAAGGCAGTGAGGACATGAAGCTTCAAGCGGATAGAACCAATGCAGCTTTCGGGGAGACTATAGCGGCTACAGAAGGGATGTGCGAACATCTGGAACAAAACCTAAAGAACAACCTGCAAACTATAGCAGATTTGGAGACTTTGATTGCGAATTTAGTAGCGACATTGAGTAATATGAATGATAGGAACAAACTAGCGACCTCGCGGCTGCAGTCGAGGAATTATGAGAGATCAAACGTTGAGAATTGCAGGGATAATGCGCAGTACGCATTGATGGCAGAGGCTAAGTACGTGAAAGAAGCGTCACAAGAGTTTAGTAATAAACTGAGAGAGGCGGAGTCTGTGCGAGCTGACCTTATGATATATCGAGGGATTTTGGAGAAGGAGATCGCGTGCAAGAGGAAGAGCCTATACATAGACAAGGACAGATGCAGTAGGATCCGCGCACACATGCCGACACCTGAAGAATTTGCCGCGGGATAAAATTTAATAGTCATTTTGTTCTTAAAAACGAATTATACTTTTGTATGCCAAAATTACATGTTATTATTCTAATGTATTTGTAGCTTGATTCTACAAGATTAACAGCAGTATTTCTATCCTAGAAATTTCAATTCGATTCAAAAATAGTGAATTGGATAAAAGAATTAAGGAATGTGAAGATTGGAAAGCGAAGGTTGAAAAGACGCTTGAAGCTATTACTAATGAGATAAAAATTCTAGATGAGAATAGAGCGCGGTTGAAAGGAGCTTGTCGCATTTTAATGTTACCTGAAGCGATATCTAGAGAATGTCTGGACCTCCGCACTCAGAGGTACGAACCTGATCTAGTGAGAGATGACGCTGAACAAGAATTGATGAGAGAAGTAGCCATCGTTGGGGAAATTAGAAGAGTGTTTATGAATACTTTAGCTAAAGTGGAGGAACAGATGGCAATGAATAGAGCCGCAAAAGCTACTATCGAAACCGATTGGAATGATAAAGTTGTTTGCTTGAAATTAGATAAAGAGAATTTTAACTGGTCGTTAAATTCTAATTTGATTTTATATCACCCGGCCGTCGTGAGGTGGCCTGAGAATGCTTGCACATTGGAGTACTGGAAACATTATTGCGCTGAGAGTATCAGGAACTGTGAAGAAGTGAGAAAGAAATCTGAAAATTTACGCAATGATTTAATGACAGCTATTGTCAAAGGCAGTGAGGACATGAAGCTTCAAGCGGATAGAACCAATGCAGCTTTCGGGGAGACTATAGCGGCTACGGAAGGTATGTGCGAACATCTGGAACAAAACCTAAAGAACAACCTGCAAACTATAGCAGATTTGGAGACTTTGATTGCGAATTTAGTAGCGACATTGAGTAATATGAATGATAGGAACAAACTAGCGACCTCGCGGCTGCAGTCGAGGAATTATGAGAGATCAAACGTTGAGAATTGCAGGGATAATGCGCAGTACGCATTGATGGCAGAGGCTAAGTACGTGAAAGAAGCGTCACAAGAGTTTAGTAATAAACTGAGAGAGGCGGAGTCTGTGCGAGCTGACCTTATGATATATCGAGGGATTTTGGAGAAGGAGATCGCGTGCAAGAGGAAGAGCCTATACATAGACAAGGACAGATGTAGTAGGATCCGCGCACACATGCCCACACCTGAAGAATTTGCCGCGGGATAAAATTTAAAAGTCATTTTGTTTTTAAAAACAAATTATACTTTTGTATGCCAAAATTACATGTTATTATTCTAATGTATTTGTAGCTTGATTCTACAAGATTAACAGCAGTATTTCTATCCTAGAAATTTCAATTCGATTCAAAAATATAAAAAAAAATCGTAATAGTGATCGAATAAAGAAACAAATGGATATACGAATAGCGATGGCTGAAACTAAATTATATATCTCTTTAAATCTTAAAGTAAATGTAACAATGTTAGCTAACATTACGAAAGCTATCGACAAATAGAAAAAGTACTTGGAGATTCGAGTTTCAACACATTCCCACTGACTGATGACCCAATATGTGATAAAGTCTTACTAAACAATGCTGATGAGATTGTGCTGAGAAAATATCTTACCTAATAATTGCTTTTGACTTCTGAGTAACAGTTCTCAATCTAATTTAATTTAGAATAGGTGTAATTCAACATGCAATTATGCATTTGCAATAACAAAAATTACTGTCTTAAAAACTGATAAGTTCTAAGTATGATTTATGTATGATTTTTAGCTATAATCATTCTAATGTTATAAATGCCAAAGTTTAGATGGATGGATGGATGTTTGTTTCAATTTGTAACCTAAACTGATGAACGGATCTCGATATTTGGCATAGATGTAGATAATAGTGTGGAAAAAGACATAGACTTACTTTTGTTTTTTTTAATTCCACACGGACGGAGTCGCGGGCAAAGCTAGTTTGAATGTACATTGCAACATTTTTTAATTCCCGGTGTAACTAAAAAATCAGGATGTATTGAGCAATTCACAGGAAGGTTATTGTTAACTGCATCAAGTTTTACTACTCAGAGAGCGTTCATGTGAGAAAAAAAAACGTTGAAAAATAATACATCCTATCAAAGAATTTCGCTTTCAGTAACTATAACTTAGTATTTCTTACTAATTATATTGTAATATCATAAACTAGCTGTCGCTATCGACTCCGTCCGCACGGAATTAATAAAAAACTTAAGTAGTACAAAAAATCTACACATTAAAATTATCACAGAATAGTTGTTGCTCGCGACTTAGTCCGCATGAAATTAATAAATATAGACCATGTTACTCACAGATAAATTATCTTTCTAATGGTGAAAGAACTTTTAGAATCGGCCCAGTAGTTTTTACGTGAATCAAATACATACAGAAATACAAATCTTTCCTCTTTATATCAGTATAGATAGATTGTAATAAAATAATTCATATGTCGATACTATTATTGTACGTGCCTCTAACTTGATACGTGAAATAATAACTATCACATCACGTGCTATCACTATCACGTTGTGATGTGATATCACGTGAACTATCATTGTCACGTTGCGGCGTACTCGCATAATTGGATTATTGCTTCAGTAACTATAACATGACGGATTACTAACAGAATGAATCGTAATAACTTAGTCAAATCATATCTTACATCTTACTAATATTATAAAGAAAGAAAGAAATTCTTTTTTTCTTTCTTACTAATATTATGAATGCGAATGTTTAGATGGATTTTTGTTAGAGTTTGTAGCCTAAACGGCTAAACGTATTTCGATGAAATTAGGCATAGATGTAGAGGATAGTCTGGAAGAACACGTAGGCTACTTACTTTTGTATTTTTAATTCCAAGCGGGCGGAGTCGCGGGCGAAAACTAGTGTACAATAAAACTTGATCTATATTACCTTGAAACACTTTTAATTTGACCCCCTCCGATTAATAGTATGGACGTTTTAATATGCTTTTGGGGTATATATGTAAAAGGACGTATGTTTAAGCGAATATTTATTTAAAACACTGTCTATTTTTATGGTAAGGCCCTTTTTGACTTGATAAAAGTATGAAAACTACATAAATATAACAGAGATGTTGAATCATGAACATTATCTAACAAGACCCTTCTATAAAAAAATAATTAGACAATTTTAGAAAGTAACTTACCTAACGTACGATCTGTTGAGGGGCATAACGCAACACGGGCGTAAACAGCATTTAGGCTTGCGTCTATACTTGCAGATTCCCACTTGTGTAACAAAATTTAAATATTACTTAAGTATGTACTTATGTACTTTTTTATCGCTTTAAATGATACTGATATGCAACGGTAATGATTTTATTTCTTACTAGCTTTCGTCCTCGACTTCGCGTGAAATTAATAAAAATATAGCCTATATTACACAATGATATCGTAGCTTTTTAACGGTGTAAGATTTTTTAAAAATCGACCCAGTAGTTTGAGTTATTTCAATACATACAAAAATACAAATTCCTCTTTATCATATTACTATAGATTTATTCGTGTCGTTCGTCACAGAGGTTCCCAACCTTTTTTGTCTCAGACCGTTTTCAAAATTCTACAGGAAAACCAGTTGAACCAACAAACTTAAGTTGAACCTTATGTTCTACATACCTTCCTTATGGACCTTTCTTTTTACCGCCTTGTCTTTCATTGAACCGTCGCGTCGTTTGTTATTAGAAATGGGTGTCATTCGATTTATATTATTCTTCGCAGTTCTCATTACTTGTTTTTCACGTATTACGCTATATGCCAGTTCTGAAATATCCCGTTATTAAAACTAAGAAGTCTGATGAACTTGGCAAAAACGGGCACCCGTGAGAAGCGCCATCTATTGTTCTTGTAAAATCCGTTAGTTAACAGAACAACGAAGGTGTTAATTTCCTGTAGTTTTTAGCAACTTTAATGTGAATCTAACCATTATTTAGGCTTTTCTATTTTAGCAGCAAATGTTTTACTAGTAGTTGCCCGTGACTCCGCGTGGTATTCCATACTGTAATCTGTAATCCAAATTTCATTTAGATCCGTTTAGATGTTTTAATGTTACGTACTAACATTCATCCAAATTTATACATTTATATTAATAAAATGAATTGTGATAACATTTTAAATTGTTGTAAACTATTTTAAATTAACCTCTAACTAACGTTAACATTACTTTCCCTCGCTTTTCTAAGGCTTGTGGCTTTCCATGGTTTTGAAAGTCATCGTTTGTAACTTTAAACGCTTCACAAACTATGTAATTATTGTCTATACTATGTTATCCACATTTATTTAACTTATCCACTTTTCATTTACTGGCCGTTTTCACTTACTACTATTAAAAAGAAATCTAGTCATTTGCGTTTTTTGAGACTTCGTCCGTATTTAATTAAAAATTATAACAATTATTGTAGACTAGCGTTCGCCCGCGACTCCGTCCGCGTGGAATTTAAAAAAAACCTATGTGTTCTTCCAGACTATCCTCTACATCTATACCAAATTTCATCGAAATCCGTTCAGCAGTTTAGGCTACAAACTCTAACAAACATCCATCCATCCAAACTTTCGCATTTATAATATTAGTAAGATTTAACACGTATAGTCAGTCATTTTTGTAGGAATTAAAAGTAAGATAGAACGTAAGTAGAATATCGAATATGCTAAATTAAAACAAATCAATTAGAAGAAAAAGTTTGTAACAGTACAAAATATGATAAAAAAAACTAAAATCTATTTAACCTAAACGTGTGGTCACTATTTCTGTAGATTGCTCACCAGCGTGCAGTTTCCCTTCAATTAGCAACGAAATTGAAAACTGTAACAGCTTTCGTTTGTCGAAGCGGAGTTCACGGCTCGCTGGTTAATAAACTTTCAATGATATGCGTTTTCATTGTATAATCTGTACAAAAACATTCTCTATTTCTCTAAGAACATATTTGCTAATCTTTTATTCTCGAGCATAAAATATTCTTCCCCACTCTTTATTATAACAAGTCAAGAAGAGAATTCGTGTACGATAAGGCACTCAAGTCGGGTTCTCTAACACTCTTTTACTTTTAATGGACTGCTATTCAACAACAGATGTCGCTATTTTAAGCACTGTTTAATTCTTTGTGTTCACAGCGGCGTGCTTGGTGGGCGGCGTGGCGGTATACCCGGCGGGCTGGGGGGAGTTGGCTGTACAGGAGACGTGCGGGCCAACAGCTGACCAGTACAACATCGGACGGTGCCACGTGCGCTGGGCGTACATGCTTGCGGTGATCGGCGCATTGGACGGCATTGTGCTCGCCGCACTCGCCTTCATCCTCGCCACTAGACACCTCAAACTGCAGCCTGACACCGCCTATCCACCGCCATCACTCTACAAAGGTAATTAACATCTAAGTGTTCCCACTAAAGGACTCGGAGCACTCAAATAAGGGGTGACTAGGCCATAATCAACCACGCTGCACTGCGGGTTGATTGACTTCACACATATCTTTGAACTTCTTCGCCGATATGTGCAGGCATCACGATGTTTTCCTTTACTGTAAGAACGTCGGGTAAATTATGTACCTATGAAATTCGAAAATTACATTGGTACTGCGGGATTCGAATCCAAGACATGTAGATTACAAGTCAAGTGCTTAAACCACTGAGCCACCAACGCTCTTAATTAGTATATTGCGAAAGCAAAATGTGAATAAAAGGTGCATTTCTCGCGGAATTTCCTGTCCCACAGACATGCTGTATAACGGTCTAGCGTTGACGGTATTGCCAAACCATACTTAGAGCTCTTTAAAAACAAGCTGTCTTTCTCAAAGGGCAATGCATCTATATTCCTCTTGTATTGCGGTTGGCTAGAGTGAACCAAATTCCAATTAGGTTTTTGTATAAAGTTTATATTCGCTACGTTTCCGTTTTTTTGCGGCAATGTGTAACATTCCATAGTAAACCTAAACATCACAAAGTGTTACCCTCACTATCAAACTTGAAGTCCCTTTAACAGCAATCAGGTCGTGACGAGCTGGCCGCACCGCTCGTGTTACATTGCGCGTTCAGTTTCACGGAGTCGAGGTCACTTTGCTTATAAACATGCCGTGTACATCTTAATGTTTAAATATGAGACAGTGTCGTATTCTGTGTGATCTTCATACGTTGGCTGTGAGATTTTGATGGAATTTTCTTTACTTATTTGTTGATATAATCAGATTTGTATCTCATGATTGAGTGTTTGTCAGAAAAATAACTTTATTACTACTTAATAAATGCATTGAATCGAATTTAAATTCAATACAATCATTCGATTAATAATTTACATTTGTTATAAGAGTACGTTTATGGCTAAGTAATTGTAAATCAAATCATTCTATAACATATGTTCAGTTTGGTGACGCGACGCAAACGAGGCTACGACTTGACCTCTTTGTACTCATGAATATTTACTCAGTCGCTCGCTGACACAAAATTCACAAACAAATTCTACTCGCATACAATTATTTTGTTTATTAATCATTTTTTGTGCTAACAAATCATGGAATTGTATAAAAAAAAAAATAACGGTTTAAAATTTAAAAAAGGAGCGTAGGGATTAATGTATGTTAGTAATTGAGATTAACGCCATCTGTCCACAGGCGAAGTAAACAACGCGTACGTGACGGACGCGCAGTCTGTGGCGGGCTCGCGCAAGTCACTGGCGCTGCAGCCCGTACTGCTGGTGCGCCCGCCGCCCGACATCGACGCCTACAGCCACTACTCGCCGCCCTCACATCACTCACACCACTCGCATCACTCCGCTAGAACGCCACGACCCAAGCACGGATTATACGCTAACGCTATGCACAACTATCAACTTTAATATAACCTCCTAGATGGCGCTTGAAAGTTACCACGAATACTTTCGTGGTGTTGCTCGTTCATAGATGGCGCTGAAATTCCCCTTCCTTTTGCGAAGTTTATTCTACTCGATCATAGATGGCGCTTTAAAATTGTAATTATCCAAATGAATGATAGATGGCGCGTAAACAAAATTGTGAAAATATCTTTAATTTTGCAATAATGGTATTGCGCTTTAAAAACTGAAATCAAAATTCAATTTTAAAACTTTCGTATTATCCTTACTGTTTGTAAGTTAATCTTTTGTATAATATTTTTTGTTCAAAATCTCATTTGTACATGATAATTATTTTAATATAGTGTACTGTAAAATGTAATTATACAAATGTAACCTAAATGTAAATAGATGTAATGTTACGATACTTTAGTGTAAGTACATCGTAATGCAATCGACGAATCGTACTTTATAATAATGTTACAACGAATTTACTTGTGCCTGCAAAACTATGCAATTGTATTTTTGTTATAATTTTATAAATAAAATAAGAATTTATATATTGAGTTTCATTTATACCTTAGGACCAATATTTTGCAGTTAATAATCCACATAAATAATTATCCTTGATCATATTTATAAAGAACTAATTAGTCGAATTTATTTTCGTTCTACTAATTAGTGGCTTCCAACGCCATCTATTGACAAGATACAATAAATAAATAAAACGCGTCATGTTTAATCAGCCTTTAATCTCCACACTTTAGCGTCGGTATATCCGTGATTCTCCTCACACGTGTGCTGCAGGAGAGGGAATGTTCGCAGCGCGCTCAGCTGACACCGTCTCTCCCCTGTCAGCCCGTGACGCCCAGGGTCGCCTATCAACACCTGTATAACAAACATAAACTTAGTTCTACATCTGTGACTTTAATCTAGATCTGTTAAGCAGCTGTATTTAAGTCACAAACATCCATCCATACAAACTTTCATATTTATATTACTGAGATAGAGACGTTTCAACGGTAAACATACCAATAATATGGTTTTTACAGGACTATATTTATTGATTATATTAAATTGTGTTTAGTTTCTAAAATGATTTATGACACTTAATATAATAAAAAAAATAAAGCATTTAAATAAAACCAACAACCAACCAAACCAAAGTTAGACAGCAAAGAATCTGCAACTCTTGGTACGCGATTTTCTTTCTAAAACTCACCAACTTCCCCTCCCCTGCGAGACGCGTCAGCCAGGAGAATAGTTTGTCTGCGAACTCTTCGTCGTACAGCATGTCCCCTACCAGCACCACGTCGCAGTCAGAGCACGCGGCGCCCACCAAGTCCTCACTACTGGTTGCTATGGTAACGCCGTTTAACTGAGCGTTCACTTGTGAAGCTAATATCGCAACTGGAATACAATAACCTAAGCTTTATATGGTAATTTTATTGCAAATTATTTTTCTGTTTAAATGTTGAGTGTTAATTTGAGTATAGATGTCAACAGGGGATGTAGCTCAGTGGTAGAGCGTTCGCTTTGCATGTGAAAGGCCCCGGGTTCGATCCCCGGTATCTCCAGTTTTTTGTTGTTTCTACATACGTTTTTTTTAAATTTCAATATTAAATGTAACAAAGTCGACGTCTCCTTGTAATTAGTAATAAGTGTAATTAGTCTTAATTATAACCAATTATTAACTCTTTATTTTCGAAGTTAAAACTTTGCATAAGTACAAAACATTATACTGTGAAATGTGTTATAAGTAAATAATCCAGATCTTGTAGGATTTAATTTCACTTAAATAATAATTGTACTGCGTCATTCGTTGTATACCTGGATCAATGTCATTAGCGACAGCTGAGCGCGCGTGTCCCATGGCGGCCGCGATGGCGCCAGCGCCGCAGCCGCAACCCACATCCAGCACCACGCGGTCTTTTACCAAATGTTTATTATCCAAAATATATCTAGAATAGAAAACACACCGACAGTTAAGATTTGGAAAAGGATTAAAATATTAAATACTAGTATAGTATTGCATTATCTGTAATATTACTCCTTCCTTCCTTTGAAACGCAGAGGCGATAGATGGTGCTTTGTTTAAAAAAACGCAAGTCCAGTCTGATATTATTTTCATAAAATTCTTAATAAACTTGCCGAATAATTATAGCAAAATCAGCTTCTTACAATTTTGTGTATGTTTATTTCTCGAATGTAACGATACTAAAGATACTACTAGCTCTCTAGATGGCGCTGTCTGTACATCAAGAAAAGTAAAAATATTTCTTGAATCGTAAAAGATGAGATCTTTCCAAGTAGAAAAATACTACTACTTTAAAATTAAAAGAAACTAATTCACTTTGTATGCTGCACATTTTTAAACAAATTCAACAACTTAAATATCTTTATATTTTTATAACGAATAGTTTTACCACTATCAATGTAAAAATTTGTTGCAGATTGGTTTCCCCGCGTGCGTCATTCTGCTTCCCATGTGCTTGATAACAAATTATAGGGTTGCCGCATGACTTCAATATTTTTTTTCCAACCATTTATTAAAACCTTTCTTACACTTTAACCATATAACGTCTAATTTTCATTGAAATTTCAATTGTAAAGCTACAAACAACTAATAAAATGAATTGTTAACTACAATACGCAAACTGAATCCGTTGTTCGGTACAAATAGGTTTCATTCAATGGTCAATTCGATAAGTGCTACTTCAGGGTTGATTTTACCATATTTTTAGTTTTTAATTTTTCGTGTACCATTTAGGTAAATTAAATTAAAAAGTTTAAATAATTTCAGTTTCTAATACGTTTTATTATAATGCAAGATTATTCGATAAATAATATTACTATTAAACTATTGTGCTGTCACAAATTGTGACAACCCTAAACCTTTACAATGATTCGTTCACCGAATAAGGCGATAAAGTTTGCAATTTATTTCGTGTGTTCTGAATAAAGATGTTTGGCACACAAAAACAATTATTTAACGGTGATCTTCCACGGACAAGATTTTTTTATAGTAGTAAAAAACATACACCTAGTGAAAAAATGTGAACATTCTTTTTGTACAGAGTTAAATAGGTATATCTAAAAGTGTTCTGGCAATAAGAATCCACACTTATACGAGTACGTTTTTTTTATAATATAAGGTGGCAAACATGCAAGCGGCCACCTGAAACCGGCAAAACGGCGAAGCGACCGCCGCCCAGACATCCCCAATTGCAGATGCGTTGCCTACCCTTAATTGACGGAGGACGAGACGCACATAAAGTGGACTTTTCCCCTTCCTATGCGTCTCCTCCACCATCAAATCCACTTTTCCTTCCCATCCTTTCCTCTTAAGAAAAGGGTGGAAAGGGAAAGGGACTAAAATTAGGCCTCCGGCACCACACTCATCAGACGAAACGCGGAATTGCTTCCACTTCACGCCTGTTTTCTGTGTGTTCGTGATATTACACCGGGCGAGCCGACCCATTCGTGCGAAGATGTTAAAGCGGGCTCTACCACTCTTAAATACTCTATATAATCTTGCTTAAGCTATACACTGAAATACATTAAATTCAGAGTTTCGTTTCTCTTTATGACAAAGCTGTAGATACGCGTAATTTACGAACTTATCCGACGTTTTCTCGGAATTTTCGTTAGGGGTGACTAGTTAGGGGTGGATTTTCTTGGAAAATTGGCTTACGAGACGCAGTATTTTGATACTAAGAATTGTAGGGATGAATAGACAGAAATTTAATATGTATATTTGTTACAATTATTGTTACATGTTACATTTGTATATTAAAGCCTAACTTCCATTATTAAAAAAAACATAAAGATTAAAACTTTTCAACGCTTTCTTTTTTCGAGACAATTCTGTTTGTTTAAATTGTTAGAGAAAGTTCATTTTCCTTGTTTTTATTTATTTTAATAATACGTATTCAATATCTAAGTTAAGGTAACACTAATCCTTTATTAGTAATCTCAAAGCATTAATATCTGAGCTAGATAAAAAAACATATAATTAACATAACTCCGATATTACTAGGAAGTGCTAAAAATAATGTATAATACTTCTTATCAATAATTTACGATAAGGAAATTAGGTTTCGTATTTTCTACGCTTTATAATTCAATTAGTTGCAAAATTACGAGCACGCGTTTACACTACCGAAACGTCTGTTCTAAAACATGTTGTGTTCCACTTTAGTTAAAAAAAAAAATAACAATTTTGATCAGAGCGTCGCGTCATCACAAATTTACATGTTGCGAGAAAGTATTCGTAACGTCAAAATAAGTACGAGATTTTTTAATGTAATTTACGTCCAGTAGATGGTGCTGCTCAAATCTAATACAAATATCGCTGACTTCCTGAATAACACTTAAAAACACTTCTTTTGTCATCTATAAATATGTAAATGCGTATTAAAAATGAATAACATAAATAAATGATACTCATAATCCAAATCACTTTATCAAAACCACAAACAAACTTGTTTTGGTGAATTTTTCAAGGAAGTGCTAAAAATAAAACATATTTTGAATCATCGATAACAAGATATGATAAATTCATTATTACACTTCATCTATACTAATATTATAAAGAGGAAAACTTTGTCTGATTGATTGATAATGAATAGGTTCAAAAACTACTGAACCGATTTTAAAAATTCTTTCACCGTTAGAAAGGTATAGTTTATTTTTTTTAAATCTCACGCGGACGGAGTCGCGGGCAAAAGCTAGTATTTAATAAAAAATAAACAAAATCTTCTTACGCTAAGCGACAAATATTTACTCTATTGATCATAACATTTAGGTTAGGTTATAATTTAAACTTTTTGTACACCGTACAAGGGAAAAATCGTAATTTTTCAAAAAGTATTAAATCAATTTAGCGTACAAATGATATTTACCAAAATTATTAGCACATGCTAAATTATATTTGTATTAATATAATATTTAATAAAAAAAGTCTTTAGTTATGAATTTATTATCGAATTTCCTACAATTTAACATTTTTTCTTCCAATATTTTTCTTTGGGAAAACAAATATTTCGTAGAATTCGTACACCGAATGACTCATTCTAATAAATGCTTAATACATTCCTTGGTGACTCAGACGTCGCCGTCTCATTCTTTCTCGTCTATCTCGTTCTTATGCAAGGATTAGGTGACATTGTTTCTTTCTATCACAATGCGGCCACTTCTTACTTTTTGCCGTATCTATAGTATAAACGAGTATTTGAAAACATTTGAGCATGTATTTTGAAATTAGGATGGTTGTTAGATAGTTTTCATAGGTATATTATGTCTTCTAAAATTTTTCAGGAGAAAAAAACTTAAAAATGAAAGTTAGTATTGTTACCTTTCGGTGTTATTTAAACTTGTAACTCTACCATGGAAAATCTATTAAATTAAGCACTATTATTTTTATAATTTCTTATTAGTTAGATTCGTACTTTAAATACAACTATAACAATGAAATGCAAATTGTTCATTATTATTTTTAATTACTAATAAATTAAAATGTAAGTTCATACTATGAATAGTCGCATAAAATCCCTCGCATGACTCACGTTGTAAGCTACTGTTGATAACTCACTTGTTTGTTTACATTTTTTGCAACAAAACTTCACCCATAAAAATCAAGAATTTTCTACAACAAACGAAATACAACTCTATGTCCACTAAGTAAGGGCTAATTTGACTGTTATGAGTTAATATTAATTTTTATTAGAGTAAAACATTGGATTTTCCAAGCACATTGTAATTATTACTGAAAAGTAGTAAATTGTTTTTTGTAAGTCATAATTATTTTTCTTTCAATGCCATGGAAGATAATGGTTATATGTGGTTTTTCCAATTGCCTATTTTCTTATTTTGTCTAATAACAATGCGAAGGAAATCTTACAAATTATGCAAAATAATAAAGTTTTTTTTAATTCAAAATTCGTGTATTAATTTTATTTTCGTGGAATAATCGTAATTGAAAATAAAATATGTTGTCTTAACGTTGCTAAGGACAACCAGTTTTGAGGTTAAGATTTTCCTGAGGTTTTCCTCAACATGTTTGTTGTTTATAATTATAATTCTGTACATGTATGTTTGTCTATACACAGCTTAGGAGGAAGGAAACTGTGTTTCGGGGATTTATTTTCTATTTATGTTTCTCGACTACTTATAAATTCAGCTATTTACACGACTTTGTCCATAACATCAATATTAAAAAAACTAAACAACTGTATATTAGATAAGAAACAAAAGAGATCGAAGTCGTATAAGAGCGCGCACCTTAAACTGAATTATCGTACAACTGTTCAGTCTCGCTTTGATTCCTATGACCTATATGGAGGTGCGCATACAACTCGATTTTAGTTGTGTAACTAAACAAGTGAATTGGCTGCGAAACAATCGACAATCGCACAACAGTTGTGCGATAGTTTGGTCAAAGGTGTGCGTCCGCTCTAATGATTTCGTTCTCATTTTACACTTGTTTTAACATTTTAGTTATTGTTACCTTGCAGTTGCCTGACCTCCAGGCCAGTAAAATGCCCAATAAGGGTCTTTGAAAGGATTCTCTGCAGGCGGTGCGGACCACAACGCACATTGTGGGGTGAGCAGCCGTAACGCCATCTCTGGAGTTAAATGTGCACGACTTACTATCGTGTGCTTTATTATCTGTGATAATAGTTGATTCCTCATCATACCTGTAATAAAAAAAATGTTAACTAGTTTTGGAACGCAACTCTGTCTGCGTCAATATATAAAAAAAATAGCCTATGTCTTCTTCCAGACTATCATCTCCATCTATGACAAATTTCATCGAGATCCGTTTAGCAGTTTAGGCAACTCTAACAAATATCCATCCATCTAAACTCTGCATTTATAATATTAGTATGATAAATAAATCAAATATCCGACTACAAATTGAATGACATCTCTCATCAATATCAGTTCAGTCGTTTAGATTATCGGTCATAAGTAGTTGCAAGTAATAGCAGTACTGAATTATTTACTGCTCTATCTCATTGTTCTGTCTTCGTGTGAAAGTAGACAAGGTCAGTGTAGGGTACAGTGGGTAGACTAAAAGATTGTCGCGCAATATCCGTACTAAATAGCGTCAATGACCGCTGTCAGCGCCCCTAGCGGTAGGGTTGATCAACTTTACCCGCAGTTGATTGACCTGATGTTTCGTAATGTTTTGTATTTGTTTCCGTAAACAACAACATCTTTAAATCCAGAAGGTTAGGAAATCTTGGAATGAACGTTCCGTATTCGATATAATATCGATACAATATTTGTTTTATACGACTGTCTGGTCTAGTAGACTTTTTGGACTATGTCAATAATATTATAATAAAGGTCATTGCGCAAATACATGTTTTAATTGCATTAACACATGTGAGAATTTTATACAAATTTAAAATCTGTACATGAGTTGAATTATATCTATAAAACGCATAAATAGGCTTTTATGGTTGTATTTAAAAAATAAGTAAACGGCATTTCTTATTAATCTTTGTAAATCATACAAATAATCATAACATCTACAAATCGATTTTGCGATTCCAAACAAATTTTTAAAAGGAATCCTATTGTTTACAAGTTAAAGTTCAAAATCATTTAATTTCAATGAGTAAGGATCGATGACCCGATTGTGTCTGGCAGCTGACGACCTTGGTCAAGGTTATGGCGTCGCAGCCGTGCCGTGTACCGCGACCTTGCAGTCTTGAGCCTAGCGAAACAAAGTTGAGTCAGCTTTGATACGTTACGATATGATCGGTGAATAATATCTTTCAAATCAAGGACCTTTTTTGACCTTGTTAGTTTCTCAACCTTATTGCGAATGAGAATATCGTCGAACCTGCATAGAATACATTTTTTAATATAGTTGTCGTTATTACCATATAAATAAATAATTTACACTTCTAACAGTTGGTTTCAACTTAAGTTACATTTATATTAATAAATATTCAATTGTGCAAATGTTTCCTGTTTACAAACATGTTTATAATTTTAAAATGTATAGACAAATTGTACACACGTGTGTAAAACAGACGTGTATATACGCCTCTCTCGTGCCAAGCGCTGCCATTCAACCAAACCAGTCTTATCAATAAACTGTAGATAATAGTGTTTTTGTAAATCTATCCGTTTTCCTCGATGGATGTTGAAATTTGCACAAAGTATCAAACAAAGCTAATCCTACTATCAAATGATTTGGCCAAGAAGTTTAAAAAAAAACAGACGAATTGAAAAGCTCCTTTTTTGGAAGTCGATTAAAAATTGATAACATGCAAGAATCAGAAAGATGTGTAGAAATTGCCCCCTTTTGATAATCCTCCCCATCCCTTAGACAAAGTAACATTGTATAAAGACAAAAGTGGAATTGACAATAACTTTCGAAATAGTGTTTTTTATATTATAAGGTCACATGAATTCGGCGATATAGGGAAGGGTAGGGGACAGACACAAAGGGGATATTTTCTATGCCCCCCCTTCACTGTTATCCACTTCACTTTCTCAATCTTTCCTGATACAATAAAATTTCGTACGTTTTTATATATTTTATTAATTCTAACAATACTGTTATTTGAAGATTACTTTGTTTTATTGATGTTCTATTAACTTATGTCGTTTTTCACATAATTAAGGCTATCTCAGTTACGTGCATTTTGTCAGTGACACCGAAACTAGGCTAAGCATTCAAGTCTACGTGATGTTATGTGGATTTTTTAGCTTGCTTAATCGACTGTTTTCACTCTATGCGACATAAATCATATATTATTGTTTATTAAAGAAAATAGAGTATAAACGATAACGTTATATTTTGTTATATCGAAGATTCCATTGCGCAATTCGAACGATGTGCGAATCTTTAGTATATACGTATGCCTGAACACGCACGTACGCCTTATCGTGATTTTGGCTGTTTGGTTACTTCGGAGACTAATCTATACTAGTATTATAAAGAGGAAAGATTTGTATTTTTGTATGTAATGAATGAACTCAAATTTATCTCGATTTTAAAATTCTTTCAACATTAGAAAGCATTACAACTGCGTAAAATGGGCTATATTTTATTTAATTCTGCATGTAAGAAGCCGCTAATAACATCTGGGTGTGCGGCAGTGCACCCGCCGAGGCGAGCGCGGCCAAACACTCTTTCTCAAAGCGGTTCAAGGCACTTTTAAAACCCCTGTAACTTCGTTGTGGATAAATATATACTCGTACAAATGTTTTTTACTCATGTAAATGTCATTTTAAAGATGCCTTTCCTACATTAAATATTATCGCACAATTACATATACATAGTATTTTTTTTTATAACATAAGGTGGCAAATGAGCAAGCGGCCGCCTGAATCCGCCAAAATGGCGAAGCGACCGCTGCCCTTAGACATCCGCAATTGCAGATGCGTTGCCTACCCTTATCCGACGGAGGAGGAAACGCATATAAAGAGGATATTTCCCCTTCCTATGCATCTCCTCCACCGTCAAATCCACTTCCCCTTCCCATCCTCTCCTTATAAGAAAAGTGTGGTAAAGAGAAAGGGACTTAAATTAGGCCTCCGGCACCACACTCCTCAGACGAAACACAGAATTGCTTCCATTTCACGCCTGTCTTCTGTGTGGTCGTGGTATTACACCGAGCGTGCCGGCCCATTCGTGCTAAGATGTTAAAGCGGGCTCTACCACTGTAGTAAATACCACTGTAATTTATAATTTCCGCCTATTCATTTCACACAAATTATATTTGATATGTTAAATAAACATTATCTTATGAGTTTATCAAGAAATAAATAGTAACGTTATCAGCAAGATAAATACGTGTCCCAACAACTATAATTTAGCACGTGTTTGTATGACTGTGTGTAGACGATAGTTATCGTTATCTGTACGGTGTAAGTTATCTGGCGGTCGTTGCTACGGTAATTTGAATGATGAAAGTAATATAATTGAGTGAAATATATTTAAAAATTTGATACAAAATAAAGAAAAAAATAACTAAAAAAAGGGCTGAGTTTATTCTAGAAGAAATTGTTCAAGTAATGTTTTGATTAAAATATTAAACGTTGCATCATATAAACATAATTTTGCAAGCATCGTAAATATTTTGATTGTGTGATATTTGGCCTGAATTAATGATGTTTTAAATTGTATTTTTATGTCTAGTTATTTAGCAGGCTTATTATTTGTATGTAAGCTTGTTTTTCTGCTTGTGTGTTTATTTTTAATTTCCTACGGTTAGGTTATCTATATCAATACTAATATTATAAAGAGGAAAGACTTGTTTATTTGGATTTTTGTATGTATTGAAATAACTCAAACTACTGACTGACTACTGGGACGATTTTAAAAATTCTTCCACCGTTAGAAAGGTAATTTATCTGTGAGTAACATAGGCTATATATTTCTAGTTCTACGCAGGCGAAGTCGCAAGCAATAGCTAGTGATTTTATATTAGAATTTGGTTTACATGTTTTTCTATGCATGCAAAGCATATTTTAGTACTTTTAATTTCATAAGAATTGAATATAAATCACTTTGTCTGCCAGTTATTTATTGTAACAACACCAGCAATGACCTTACAGTGTCTGTCCTTATCGCACACACCCGCACTGTATATGCAGGACAAGGACGGATAATGCGGATAACTGCTGTGAATTATAATCAATTAGTTGTAATAGACGTTGACGACAATGCAAATGTTATTATAGTTAACAAGTCGAATGCTAACTTTTGCATTTGTTACAACTAATTGATTATAATTAACTAGCCAAACGAGCAGACAGACAGATCTGACGCGGTAGAGATAAGTAGAACTAAATTATGACAGTTCACTAGCGCCCCCTGTCAACGTCAAAGTGTAACAAAACTCTTGTAGTGTAGTTATGTTTTTTGTTTTATATTAGTACTAGCTTTCGCCCGCGACTCCGTCCGCGCGGAATTAAAAAAAACAAATGCAAGTAGCCTATGTGTTCTTCCAGACTATTCTCTACATCTATGCCAAATTTCATCGAGATCCGTACAGCAGTTTAGGCTACAAACGCTAACAAACATCCATCCATCCATCGTAACTTTCGCATTTATAATATTTATATGATATGATTGATCTTGGTTGATATTAAATAAACGCTCTTTATGTTTATTTTTACAGTATCAGGAAACCTCAAAATTTATCCTCAACACAGTAATTTCCTAAAATAATAGTATTTTACCTCAAATAACCAACCAAATATGTTGGTTTCCTCAATACAAACAGACTTCTATTTTTGTCTGTAAGGAATAAGCTTAAAAACAACTGGTGCGATTTCACTATTAGAAAAGCTACATTATCTACTATTTAATTTATCTAATTACTGTAACATAGATTACATTTATTATTTACTAGCTTTCGCCCTCGAATTCATCCGTCCAAAATTAGAATACTTAGTAGGGTAGATCAGATAGTTACGGTCCACTTTGCAGATTGAGTCACAAAATTCTTCGTAATTATCATTATTGAAGAGTAAAATAGATGAAAGCATGTTTTTATTAAATGTAAATATTTTGTTTACACGAACATAAACATTTTAGACAGAGTATTTTATCAAATATAAAAATATTAGTTAATTAAAATTAAACCCCTAAAAGCACAGTTTCGGTCCACCCGAGATAGTTATGGACCACCTCTGGGGTACAGTTACGGTCCACCTTCATATGACTATAATAGTTATAAAATAATTATTATTTGTCATTTGTCTTGCCTTTTTCAATAGTAATTTTTTTTATATAAAATCAGAAACTAATCAAAATCATTTAAATTACCATTTTAATATAAAGAACACACAAAAAAGTCCTATTAGTATTATCAAGGATATTAATTTTACGGGTCTCCAGAATGTAATGCAAATCGAAATATTCGTGTCAATTGCTGAAATTTTATTGTTTCAATCATACACCTTTTCATAATAATTTGGATAGCTGTTTTAAATATATTTCTTAACTTTCAGAAAATAGCATTTTTTCTGCTTCCTTTTCTAATAATGTTCTAAGGAAAGCTAATTTAGTAAACATAAAGTGAGATCACGTAGAAAAAGTAAACTTACTGTTAGATGCCTTTGGTTTTTTTATATTTTGATTATGTCCGTAGGATCACTAACTATAAGACTATCTTACTAAAACACGTTTTATTTTCCTTCCTCCTAGTATACATAAGACTTTTACAATTTTAAGTAACAAAGCAATGAAAGTTCAATAAACAATCTATATAAAATTTGTTTCTGGAATTTCATAAAATAAATTACCCATCCCATTAAGAACAGGAAACAATATGAAGTTTGGGTGGTCCGAAACTGTACCTCGGCCTAGGACCATAACTGTAAAGTGCTATGGCCATAACTGTACTAGCTTTGAGACAGTAGTAGTCCACCATATTTTAAGCCTTACGAAAATAATAATCGTTGTAATATCTACATAAATAGGTACTAGAACATCTCTTCTATTAGACAAAATGATAAGAAAGCACATTAAAATTGAATAAGTAAACAAATTTCAAGATTTAAAAAAAGCTGTCCTTAACAAAAGTGATAAGAAATTAACAATTTTTATCAGCTTCGCGCCTGATATATTTAGATCACCCATGACTTTTCAAATTGAAATTTTCTATTAGTAATTTAGATGTCAAATGTTAGTATATTAGTTGTAGCATATGTTTCTTGTGGTTTACTTTCAATTAATTTCCGTAAGAGTTCCAAAATATGCGTTTTTGTCTTAAGTGGACCGTAACTCCCCCCTGGTCGGAAACTGTCTGATCTACACTAGTAAGAATTCTTCCAGGCTAACCTCTACCCTCTACATCTATGGCTTTCATCGAGATCAGTTCAGAAGTTTAGGCTACAAACTTTAACAAACATCTATCCATCCATCTAAACTTACGCATTTATAATATTAGTAAGATTAATCGAAATCCCTAAAACGATATGCAAAAATTACCAACTGATAATACAATAGAACTCTTGCAAAGGATTTGGTTAATGTATTTTATGCCTGTGTTCTGTCGGGACTTTTTGTTGTATAAATATTCATATAGAATATTGATACTAAAATTTCTCTCAAATTTTCGTGTTCGGGTCAAACTTATTTTGGTTTTTGACATAATAGATAAAAAAATTCCAAACAAGATTAGAAGGCGACGAGATAATATTTTAATACTAGCTTTCGCTCGCGACTCCGTCCACGTAGAATTAAAAAAAAACAAAAGTGAGTAGTGTGTGTGTTCTTCCAAACCATCCTCTACATCTATGGCTTTCATCGAGATCAGTTCAGAAGTTTAGGCTACAAACTCTAACAAACATCCATCCATCCATCTAAACTTACGCATTTATAATATTAGTAAGATTAATCGAAATCCCTAAAACGATATGCAAAAATTACCAACTGATAATACAATAGAACTCTTGCAAAGGATTTGGTTAATGTATTTTATGCCTGTGTTCTGTCGGGACTTTTTGTTGTATAAATATTCATATAGAATATTGATACTAAAAAGTCCCCTTACATATGAGGATGCAGTTTCAAGTGCAAATAAGGCAATAACATACAACATACAGATAAAGGTCTAATGCAAATACGACAAATAATAAGCTGATCATCTTACTAATATTATAAATGCGAAAGTTTAGATGGATGGATGTTTGTGAGTGTTTGTAGCGTAAACTGCAGATCGGATCTCGATCAGTCATAGATGTAGATGATAGTCCATAAGAACACATAGGTTTCTTACTAAGTTTTTTTTTTTTTTTTTTTTTTTTTTTTTTTTTTTTTTTTTTTTTTTTTTTTTTTTTTTTTTTTTTTTTTTTTTTTTTTTTTTTTTTTTTTTTTTTTTTTTTTTTTTTTTTTTTTTTTTTTTTTTTTTTTTTTTTTTTTTTTTTTTTTTTTTTTTTTTTTTTTTTTTTTTTTTTTTTTTTTTTTTTTTTTTTTTTTTTTTTTTTTTTTTTTTTTTTTTTTTTTTTTTTTTTTTTTTTTTTTTTTTTTTTTTTTTTTTTTTTTTTTTTTTTTTTTTTTTTTTTTTTTTTTTTTTTTTTTTTTTTTTTTTTTTTTTTTTTTTTTTTTTTTTTTTTTTTTTTTTTTTTTTTTTTTTTTTTTTTTTTTTTTTTTTTTTTTTTTCAGTGACGTGCGTCAAAGCGTGTGGTGTAAGAACGTTACAACACTGAACCACCAAAGTCCGGCTTTACAAATGGGGAGATCCGCAATTTCGTTAGTGCTAAATTATTGTAAAATTCATGTTAAACTAGTTTTGGCCCGTGATTCCGTCCACGTAGAATTAAAAAAAAACAAAAGTGAGTAGTGTGTGTGTTCTTCCAAACCATCCTCTACATCTACACCAAATTTCATCGAGATCCGTTCAGCAGTTTGGACTACAAACTTTAACATGATGGATGGATGTTTGTGAGTGTTTGTAGCGTAAACTGCAGATCGGATCTCGATCAGTCATAGATATAGAGCATAGTCCATAAGAACACATAGGGTACTTACTAAGTTTTTTTTCTTGCGCAGACTTAGTCGCGGGCGAAAAGTTACTTCATAAAATCCCATTTATTGTCATTGACTCATTGGTAATAGTGCGGTTATCGTTGACAAGGGGATTGTGTAGGAAATCCCACTCCCGCTTTATCTCCGGTATTCCCTGAATCGTATCCTGTAGGACGCTGTATGACTCATCCATTCACTTAAAATAAACATTGTCACATTTAACTTGATGACCCAGAATTAATGGTTACTCAAAAAGGGATCACACTCAGATTTAATGGTTTAACAATGGTTTACTCTAAGCACCTCCCTTTGGAATCAAAGGCTCTAACACGAAATTTTGCGAGAATGTAATGATTGATGACTAAAATTCTCTCAAATTTTCGTGTTCGGGTCAAACTTATTTTAGTTTTTGACATAATAGATAAAAAAATTCCAAACAAGATTAGAAGGCGACGAGATAATATTTTAATACTAGCTTTCGCTCGCGACTCCGTCCGCGTGGTATTAAAAAAAAAACAAAAGTGAGTAGTGTGTGTGTTCTTCCAAACCATCCTCTACATCTATACCAAATTTCATCGAGATCCGTTCAGCCGTTTAGGCTACAAACTCTAACAAACATCCATCCATCCATCTAAATTTACGCATTTATAATATTAGTAAGATTAATCGAAATCCCTAAAACGATATGCAAAAATTACCAACTGATAATACAATAGAACTCTTGCAAAGGATTTGGTTAATGTATTTTATGCCTGTGTTCTGTCGGGACTTTTTGTTGTATAAATATTCATATAGAATATTGATACTAAAAAGTCCCCTTACATATGAGGATGCAGTTTCAAGTGCAAATAAGGCAATAACATACAATATACAGATAAAGGTCTAATGCAAATGCGACAAATAATAAGCTGATCATCTTACTAATATTATAAATGCGAAAATTTAGATGGATGGATGTTTTTTAGAGTTTGTAGTCTAAACGGCTGAACGGATTTCGATGAAATTAGGTATAGATGTAGAAGATAGTTTGTATGAACATATAGGCTACTCACTTTTGTTTGTTATTTTAAATTCTACGCGGACGAAGTCGCGGGCAAAAGCTAAAATAAGTTATAAATCAAATCATTTGTGCTAGTTTTATTATGTATATCTGGAAATTTTTGCAACTATATTTGTTTTTGTTCCAAATGGATTTTCTATCAGTTAGTTGTAAAACCCAATTATTGAACATCGCACATTTAGGTTATCGTACTACGTGAAAAAATCATGTAAATATTTACACAAGTCAGATGCGCAGAATGTCGCATTTCGCAGGCAGATCACTTGATCAACCGTACTCATGACGCATGACAGACACGCCTCCTACAAGACTGATTTTTTGTAAGATAACGAGGTTATTATCTATTTTTAGAATATTAATGAAACAGACATGACCGATTTAGCAACAGTTATTTTCCGTGTCATTATCTGATAACAGTAAACTGTTTTACGACTTAATTTCAATAGAATAAGTTCTCCAAAGTCCTAATTTAAAAGAGACATTATGAAATAAGAAATATCTCATATCGATTTAAACACAACATACCCAAAAATATTAACCCTCGCGTAATGTAAGTTGGTCCAATATAGGAACCTAATAAACGTGCTATTATATTTTTTTCGAAAATAATAATGATCTATTTACTGAAATTAGTGAGATGATACTGTATCACGTAATTCCCTTTCCATGCTTGTACAAATTAACGTAACATGTTCTAATAATAACCTCAAAAAATACCAAGACGTAATGACGTCACAGCCTATGCAAACGGCGTACGCGCCTCAACCGGTTCCCATTCAGCACGTCTGGGATGATTCGTAGAATTTTCATGCGTATGAATGAGCATTAACTTTTTTTTTTTAAACAGCTGCCACAGTATGACGATCTTGCAGCCAATTCAGAATTCTGGCCAGCAAAAAGTTCCATCACCTAGATGTTTCTTTTTAATTTTAAACGAGAAAAGGGCACACGAACAACGGATGACGCCCATGAACATTCCCAACACCAGAATAACCGCAGAGGCGTTTTCTGTGTTTTTTGAAGGTTCCTAAGTCCTAAGTCTTAATGTACTAATGTAAAGGGGTTAAGTAAATCCCCTCATGACTTATGTTATTCTAAAAAGTAACTATATTATTAACACAGTGTCAATTTACCAAACATTGACTAAGAATAGCCTCTTGGGTTAAAACGTGTTTGTATTGACGTAAATTTAAATATACTTGGAATGCATATTATTATAGAAATGCGCGATATACGAGGAAAAATTCATTTATTTTTATTCACATATTCTTTTACACACAAGTTTTTCCTTAACATTCAAGTTTATATGAATTGATGTATGTTGCTATGGTAACTCAACCTTTGTGGTGCAGTGGTTAACCTTAATTGTTATGCAGTTCCTGGTTCGATTCCCAATGAACCAATGTGTTTTGATTTTAGAATTTCATATGTACATGTATTCAACGTTTTTAAGATGAAGGAAATATCCTGATTCCACCTACATCAAGTCTCGCTTGGCTAGCATGGTTGACTAAGGCCTCAGATCTTAGGTGTTGGTTCTTTACGTTTGTCTTTTTAAAGACATGCTAAGTAAAACTAAACCTTATTCCTATCGCATAAAGCTCAATTTAATTTACAATATAAAATCTGGTTATAGACACTAGGGTAGGTTCAAGCCCCCCGATGAGATGACAACAAGCGACCTACGTCATAAGCGGAAATGTTTAGGCACTTGACCATTGACCACGTAGAAATCTAATGTTGATAAAAATCGGTCACATGGGCGCCACCTGTCTTATCAAATAGATAACACGACACGTGCTATCAATTAATATTTATCATACTTCTATTAATATTAAATCTTAATATTATAAATGCGAAAGTTCAGATGAATATTAGAATTTGTCACCTAAAGTGAACGGATCTCTTTGAAATTTGGCATAGTAGAGCATAGTCTAGAACACATAGGCTACTTACATTTTCTTTTAATTCTACGCAGATGGTCGACCAAAGCTAGTATTCTATAATAATAATTGTGTGTACGTTCGAAGCATTAAGGTTTAGTCTAACTGAGCTACAATACAGCTCTTGTACTCTTCAAACTATATAAACATTTGTTAATGATATAACAATGTGCTTTGACGACCAGTGCCTTAGAGTATCTAAGTTTTGGTAAAATTCGTTCCTCATTTAAGTTTAAATAGATATATACCGAAAAGTAAAAGACTTATATATTTTTTAATTTTCTGATCCTTTCTTATATTTCATCATGATACACGCTTTATAATCCACGCTAACATATCCACGTCACAATGTATACGTTGGCATATTAAGTTGTAACTTATGTGCATAAGTTACGCAATGTTTGGACATCACGATGAATCATATATTTTTATCCTTTATTAATAACTATCCTAATCCATATTTTACTTCTTACTAATATTATAGATGCGAATGTTTAAATTGATGGATGGATGTTTGTTAGAGTTTGTAGCCTAAAAGGTTGAACGGATCTCGATGCAATTTCTGTATAGATGTGGAGGACAGTCTGGAAGAACACATAGGCTACACACTTTTGTTTTTTAATTCCACGCGGACGGCGTCGCGGGCGAAAGCTAGTCTTTATATAAAGTTTTGCAACCGATTATGAGTTTTGATAACTAAAATTTTGTACAACTTGAAAAAAACAGACAATAAAAAACAATATCAAAGTCAATCATTGTTTTTCTAAGATAAAAATATTTCACGAATCATTGTGACAAATAACAAGTCAATTCTATTTACTATTGTAATTCTTACGAAATATGTAAAATTGCTATAGTGTTATCTATATTGACACGTTCCGTTTTATGTACGTATGCATCAATAAAGAAAATTAAATGAAAAGTAAATGTGAAAATTCTGTCAGTTCCCACTGTCTTAACACCTGTAAAACAACAAAATAAAAAATTATTGCCAATAATTAAACTATCTTCTATAAGCATGTCAAACGCCCATCATTTGGTAAAAAAGGGGGCGTCATAGAAATCTCGCCTAAGCTGCTAAAACTGGTAATATAATGTTTTGAACTTGTTGTATCCAGTCAGATAGTTCAATAAAGCTGTTTAGAAACAAACTCTTATCATATATTATCAGAAACTGCGCGTCACGCAACACGCAGTTTGTAAACCACACTATAATGATGACTGCGCAATACAACAAGGACATCGATTATCAACAATAATCTATGCTAATCCTACATCGAAATATATCCACCATAGAAACAGCTTTCAGTCGAAAATAATAAAACATTTCTCGTTTTTTCACATTACAGATGTGAACCGCCTCCCACACCACGTCACAGTGGCTACCAGCCTCGCGTCATCTATACTTCTATACTAATATTATAAAGCGGGAAGATTTGTATTTTTGTATGTATTGAAATAACTCAAAAACTACATGGCCTATTTCAAAAATTCTTGCAGCATTAACAAGCTATGTTATCACTGAGTAACATAGGCTATGTTTTTAATTTCACGCGGACGGAGTCGCGAGCAACAGCTAGTTTGAAAAAGTCGTGGTTTATCCAGAAAGCTGTCTATAGTGTCGAGGATTTTTTTCTGCTATAATGATTTGCTTTATACATAGTTGTCGTTCATTGAAATTTTTAAATCGTTTTTCACTTTTTCTGAGAACTAATTAGGGTTGTGCTAATTTTGCGTTTTACAAAGAGTATGATTTAAAATTTGACCGTGATAATGCAACGGTCTGTTTGTCTGTCATTAGCTTGTAACATGTTAATAGGTTGTATGATAATTTGCTGGAATACTACGCATTTCATTTTTACAATAATTGTTTTATTACGAAGAAAAATAAATTAGGATCTTTGAAGTGACCTTCTTTTATACTTTGTAAGGAAAAGTTACTTCAAAATATTGATTGAAAACTGCTTAAACTATACAAATTCATATTCAAATGTTTGCCATCTCAGAGGGTCTATCTTGAAATATTTGCGTGACATTTGCGAGAACATATTCGTAACGTAATCGTCTTTTGAATGAGATTTGTCGGTGCACTTAACGATAGGGCACTGCACAAATCTAATACAAATGTCGATTACGTTACGAAAAACTTCTCATTGATATTTGTGATAGTATTGTTTTCATACTGTAGATTAAAGATAGATATATTAAGCTTTAATGACTAAGTAATAAGAATTATCTTAGATTAAATTAATAACATTTGCACATTCTTGATACCAGTGCACCGATCGGAGGTCGATGATTTTAGTCCGTATTCCCCGCCTGATAAGGTTGTTTATACGAACTTTGTTCGTTACGATGAACCATGTGGGCAACACACATCGTATTTATACGTTACTACCTGTTGCTCGCGACTTCACAAGCGTGGAATTAAAAAAACAACCTAAATTACTCACTGATAACGTAGCTTTATAACAGTGTAAGAATGTTTAAAGTCAGCCTAGTAGTTTTTGAGTTATTTCAATACGTAAAAAAATACAAATCTTTCCTCTTTATAAGTATAGATCTAAGGAATTAATATAATTCTGTTTTTTTTTTTTTTTATGATAAGAAAGTTTTTTTAAAAATACAGCACTTCTATTATTAAAATACAAATTCAAATCCAGCGATTTAGGCGGTAAAAAAATCGAGAATTCAAATTCGTGTTTTATATGGTCGTGTTGCACGTCGAACGGAACATACGTGCAGCGAAATTCTGCTGACTGCATTATTGTAACTGTTCAAAATATCATTATTAGAATATAAAATTACAAGTCTTGTAAGACATAGAATAGCTTTTTACCTTATCGTAAATTATTGATAAATTCGAAGCAGATTATTTTTAACTCTTCCGAGAAATGTTATCACTACGCTAAGGAATTTATATTGTATTGATAGATATTTGTGATATCACGTTCTATACAAGTGTAGATATTGTTGTGTTTACGGTGCATGGAAATAAAGATTCAATTTTTTTTGCAGCCGGTTCGTGTATGGTGGACGTCAAATGCGACGACAGTCCGTTTATTTTGGCCCTTTTGACCATATAGAGATGAAAATATTCCATATGGATAGATTAATATGGAGTATTCTCGCCACATATTATCTGTTTGATAAACAAATCAAAATCACTCGAAAGCTATTGCGTAACAATATGGCGGAATAACTGTGTAGCCTCGATTGGTTGAAACTGTTACGAACATGTATGGACATGTTCCTTTCTGTAGATAGATTTAATATGAATGGAAACATTAACAAGTTTCTTATTATTTTTTAAAGTCAGAATTAGTCCAAGGACATAATCTGTCGCAATAATTTACAACCTACTTTCCTTATTACATTTCATCTAAAAACGAGGAGGCTGTAAAATTAAAGAAATGGGGCAAATTATTGAACAACTTTCATGAAAATGTTCGAATAAGGAATGGAATATGACCAAGGGTCGTGTCAATGTCAAGTTTAATGAATCCAAACTTCACTACAGACACAAAGTTTTTTTTTCGAAACAGCAAAATAAAAACTATCGATCCAATAATTTGTTTACCTATTTAAACATTATACTATTGTACATAAAACTTTATAATCATAATTGTTACAAAACCCAGAAACAAAGTTGATTGTGTTATCCGTTCAATTCGATTTGCGACACACGCCGTTTCCCTGCTGTCAAAATAAACCCAAGCGCGCGGGAATTCCAACTGTCCATCGGAGAACACGCACACATGCGCATTGAGACGTTAACCTTCGTGAAAGACCACGACAAGGTTCACGCGGCTGGCACGCTGTTTGATAACTTTACTACGATACTAAAGGTCATCACAAACTGGACATACTTACAGACTGATAATGTATTTGTAGAGAAATTCACTCACACATATAGAGTTTGTAAACTTGTGTTTAATTCACTACGCGCGTGTATTTCGAGGAATCTCCGTTGGAACTGGCGGCGCCGCACACACGCACACACAGATAACACGGCGCGTGCCGACACATGCATAAATAGACCCGCACCCCGCACTCGAGCTCACTTTCCTCCCAGCATTGGAAGCGAAAACACGCCAGTTGAGCTCGTAAAGTTGTGAAATTATTGTGACACAGTTTACGATCTTTTCGTCCTTGTATTAGATAGTGATAAGTGAACTCAAGTGATTTGCAGTTGTGTGAAGTGCCAGTGACAATTCAAACTTCGGCTTGGATTGCGCCAAAAATTAGTGATATTTACAATCTAAAAAGTATACATTTGCACAAGAAAATGTACAACGAGTCAGTTGTTCCCGTGAAAGTGGAGTCCTTCAGTGGGATGGCTGCTAAAAGGTAAAATATCTCATTTTGTTTAATTTCATAATTGTATTAAGTAATGTTGCACAATTCAAATTTAAATATGTTGAAATAATATCGCTTACAAACTTATAATGTAAATTAATATTGCGAAATAATGTAAAGAAACAAACAAACCAAACACAATTTTGAGACTTTCATCACAATCCTCGGTAGTATAGTGGTAAGTATCCCCGCCTGTCACGCGGGAGACCGGGGTTCGATTCCCCGCCGGGGAGGCTTTTTGTCAGATTAATAATTTTTATTTTTTTTGTCCACAGCCCAATCGGCCAATGTATCAAGACGGTGCTAAGGCGGGCTTGTGTGGAGAAACGGCTGACTATAGGCCTTCTCCCTGCCATACAGTATCTGTCAAACAACTGCAACGGCGCCCTCTTCTGTGTAACGACGGAGGCTCTCCCCGGAGACAGTGCCACGCACATGCAAGAAGTCCTTTTGCAAGCATTCTGTGTGGAAAATGATATTTATTGCATTAAGGTGAGAATTATAACTTTGTTTATATAACTAATTTAATGTTCAAAAACTTTTAAAAGTAAATTCTGTTATAATTTGGAAAGTATAAAACAATTCTAAGTTGATTAAATTACAAGTAACGGTTGTGAATTATTCTCATATTAATCTCTAAACTGCAATCATGGAAAAAAGAAGGTGCTAGTAAAGTTAAAAACGGCATTAGTAAACACCACATTCTACATAATATGCTGTAGTCTGCAATAAAAAGATATCACTAACATTAATTTCTTTATTGTTGCAGGTTGATTCAGAGTCTAAATTAAAGCAGATCCTCGGCTGCTGCAAAACATCTGTCGACTTCAGCTGCATTTTGGTCCACTACCCTTACACTGATCCATTCAGTGACAGCCAGGAAATGGACATAACAAGCCTCACGGACACAGAAAAAGACCTGATAGATTACTGTGAGAACTGGGGACATTCACAAATCCCTGTCGTCAAACTGCCAGAGAAGTGAATTCTTCGAAAAGGAATTAAACGGATATAGAGTTAATGACCGAATGGTCCTTGTATATTGAACGATTTCGTTCTACGCTTTTGAATTACCACTGTATGTTAAGTTGTATGGGTTTTAGTGGTTTTAGAGAATTCTCTTATAGAAACAGTGTAATATTGATAATTAAGAAAGTTTGTTGTATGGTACATTGTGCCGCTATAGCTTTCTAATTAATTGTATATGATGTTGGCAGGCGATTGTAATGATTTTCTATGTATAATTGTTAATATGAATAATCATGTTTAATAAATACAATAATATAGAATGTGTTTGTTTTATTTTCATTAAATCACAATTATATAAAATTTAAC
Source organism: Papilio protenor (assembly GCA_029286645.1). Taxonomy (NCBI): domain Eukaryota; kingdom Metazoa; phylum Arthropoda; class Insecta; order Lepidoptera; family Papilionidae; genus Papilio; species Papilio protenor. The sequence goes on from JAGSMZ010000015.1 coordinate 6,194,919, forward strand.
GTTAATCGATATTTCCAAGTGTGTAATACTATCAAAAACATATTAGCATACATAATACAATACTGTACTATTAGAAACGATAACACATTGTAAGGTTGAATATTAGAAAATCTTAAAATTCATGGTCATGTAATATTGTGATCATGTTTGCGAAAATATTGTAAGAATCACATAAAACAAGGTAAAAGCACGAACTGTGCTGTTGTATATTGAGTTTAATGACCTAATAAACCCACTGACTTAACACTACATAACTTTTGTGTTTACATATAATTTGTTTTTAATTATCGTAAACTTGTTTTGGTTATACTGCCATCTATTATAATAAAATTAAAACAACTACTTTAAAAATAAGGAGTTTGGAAAAGTTGATACTACCCAACGGTAGATGGCGTAATTTTTCTCAAGATACGAATATTGAAAAAAGAAATTGTGAGACTTTTTTAAGATGTAAAATGTAAAAGTTTTGTCTTTTATTTATAGGGAAAAAGTAGAACTTTCAATGCCTTTTCGTATATATTGATATCGTTTAATTTAAACTTCATGATGTAAAGAATACAATACAAAATTACATGAATACACGACCTATAGTTTTATTTGCCTAGTATCTACCATAATATCTATCGTGTGCGTGCGGATATTGTATAAATCATTTTAACAGATTGTTTTGGCAATGAGCAACTGTTAAACTGTGAAATCTTTAGCATGAACTTGGACGTAATTATAAACTAATGTAATGTGCCGTAACTAATTGGATCATTTATTCATAGATATTGTAGGTTAACATAAGATCAGGAAATCCCCTATCTAATATCCAGTTTTTTTTAGGTCTACAAATTTTGAATAAGTTCCCAAGAAGACTAATCACCTTGTCATCACCTAATCTCTTGCAACTTGAAGAGCGCGTGGTTATTTTGTTTTTGTTTTCATCGGTAGATGTCACTAGATTTAATTTGATCTAGCTTTGACCTACAACATAATTAATTCTCCAAAGTATACCGGTTTCATAAGCATAGATCGGGATAATTTCTTTTGTTTTTTTTTTAGTTTAGTTTTGTACTTTCAGTTTTTTTTTCAATTCGGTTTGCCCTCATTTTGTTAAAATAGTGTTACATTTATAAACAGCAATTATAATTTTCAAGTCAATTTATGTGATTTGTAGTTTAATATTTAAACCAATTGTGAACTAATTATAATAGTTAGCCAAGGAAGTTCGTTAATTGTAACGTTATTCATCCAAGACGGAATTCTTTGTATAATATTTTTGCTACAAAATACAAGAGAAAAACTTTTTGCTGAAACAAAACTGTACAGTGATTTGAAGTGTTCGAGTCTAAAAAAACATTTGCCAAACACATAAGAAAGTAATTTCTTGCACGATCTTTTGTGTTGATAATTTGTGAAGATAGATGGCGCTGGAAAAATAATTTCATAACTTCATTTTAGTTAGCAGAATAACAGAAGGTCTAGCTCTAGCGGATGAAAGACATTATAAATATAATCATCTACGACCTACTATTCCAAAAATGTACACGTAAAGCCAGCTATAAATGCTTTTGCAACAAATTATATCTGCAAACGTAAAATCGGTACGCAATAAACGGGATGTGGTTTTTTAAAAACAAAAATTTTTAAAACCTTCATAACAATATTTGTGAAAAAAATAGTAAGTGCATTCAAAACCTGGAATGGGATTTTAGAAGTATTCGAAAAACATAACAAATCGATAGCAAATCATAGGAAAATTCGTCCTTTTAATATTTAAGACCTGAAGTGCTACTGTTAGGGTTTTTTAAAGTCTAACCGCCTCTTGTCATTTGACTATGGGGCTATAAACTCACACTAAATACACTCCAAGAAATCTGTACTAATTTTCTAAAAATGTAATTATTTTGTTCTCAGTCACGATGGTGTGGAGACCACTCAACCTGTCAGAAGTGTGTCCCACTCACACACATCTCTCTGCCTGCTCCCACTTCGCGTACGTCTACTTGAACCTGCTCGTGCAATTGTACGGCGACTCCCGCGACCGCAGAATCGCACAGAAGATAGAAAGAGAAGATGATACAGTGATCGAGAAGATAGCGAGCTATGAGGATAAAAGAGAAGAGTATGACTTTATAGTGGTAGGCGCGGGCGCTGCCGGGTGTGTGGTCGCTAATAGACTATCCCAGAATAAGAAGTGGAAGGTAGGAATTATCTTATATTAACTTTGAGTACACACTTTAGTTACCGCAACTTCACAACTATCGAGTATTTTATCACTCCAGCCAACCCAGTGTACTGTACAGTTATACAACTGGTTGCCAGTATAACGTGAGCTTTCCTCCGTAGGTGCTGTTACTAGAGGCAGGCCCAGAACAGCCGGACGTGTCGCTGGTGCCGGGCCTGTCGACGGTGCTGCTGGGCTCCAACGTGGACTGGGCGTACAGTACTGAGCCGGACGGGAAGAGCTGCCTGGCATCGCGCGGTGGTCGGTGTGCATGGCCAAGGTAACGATGAGTTAGCGATTGTTGGGACCATAATCCCAGTAGTGGTTACCGTATTAAAAAGTTTAGAAATATGTTCGGTGCTAACAGCGCCATCTGTTGTCTGTCTGTGTCTGTGATGATTGACTTATCCATTTTATCATGATTTCAAACGTTGAATTAACAATAGCAATAGAGTAACATTATTTATAAGCAATACCACTACTTAATGCTCCTAGCGTTAAGATGCCGTTGCGCTTATTTACACAGAGTGATAGTGTAGGACCAGTGGAATAGAACTTTTTTGACAGAAGTGTGTGTTGAAACAATAGTAGTACTGAACTGCTCTGTCTCACTGTGCTGGTCCCAGCATTATTGTAATGTGTTGTAGAGGCAAGATGATGGGCGGGTCGAGCTCTATCAACTCGCTGGCCTACATCCGCGGCAACCGCCTCGACTACGACACGTGGGCGCACCTCGGCAACGTGGGCTGGAGCTACAGGGATGTTAGTATACAATAAGTTCAGTTTTTAACATCTTCAATACCTCTACGATCATTACGTATTTATGTAAGTGATTTCGCCGGACGAGTAGATGACATTGCATGTGTCAAGTTATTGCATTGGCAACACAAAATTCTTATAATAAGTTAAGTAAAATCTTATATTTCCCACAGGTCCTCCCTTACTTCAAGAAATCCGAGAGAAATCTAAACTTTGAAGGCTTGAATCGTAAATACCACGGCGTCACCGGCGAGCAGTACGTCTCCCGTTACCCTTACTTCGACAAACCATCCATCATGATCACAGACGCCTTCCACGAGAGAGGACTGCCTTTAACAGATTACAATGAAGCCCACCAGTTAGGCGCAATGCAAGCGCAGGCTATATCTCTAGACGGTGAAAGAGTATCTACCAACACTGCATTCATCCGCCCTATACGGTTCAAAAGAAAGAATCTAACTGTGAAAACTAATGCAGAAGTCGTGAAAATCCTTATAGACGAACATAAAAAAGCTTACGGTGTTAAATATATTAAAAACAACTTGATATATACAGCGTTTGCAAACAAAGAGGTTATTGTTAGCGGTGGACCGATTAATGCACCGAAACTTTTAATGTTATCAGGAATAGGACCGAGAGATCAATTGGACAATGCTGGTATTGAGGTTATTAAAGAATTAGCTGTCGGTGAAAATTTACACGATCACGTCACATTCAATGGTATAATAATAGTTGTTCCAAATAATACAGCGACTTTACGTACTAATGACGAAGTTATAAAAGAAGTTATTGATTATTATAAAATGGATATAAAAAGAGGTCCTTTATCAGGGAATGGCGCTGTCAGTTCTGTATCGTTTATTAAAACTGAGCCAGATTTACCCGCACCAGATATACAATATCAAGTAGATAGTGTAAAATGGAGGGAATATGTAAGAGAACCTGTAGATTATGATAGAACAAGGATTTATCCTACAGGTTTCTATGACGGTTTGATACCTAGAACAATGAATTTAGTACCATATAGTAGAGGAAAACTTTGCTTGAATACAACTGACCCTAATGGTCATCCACTTTTGTATGCTAATTATTATGATGATGAAAGAGATTTGATACCACTGATTAAAGGTGTACGATTCCTTCTGTCGTTAGAAGGTACGGAAGCATTTAAGAAAATGGGGGCACATTTCTTAAGGGTCAAATTGCCTGCTTGTAGAGGTTATGAATGGGGTACAGATGAATATATTGTTTGTTTAGCAAGACATTACACGTCGACGCCTTATCATCCTGTAGGATCTTGTAAAATGGGTCCGGAATGGGATGAGAAGGCTGTGGTGGACCCGAGACTTAGAGTGTATGGGATATCGGGTCTGCGTGTTATAGACTCCTCCATTATGCCTATCGTACCTCGTGGTAATACCAACGCACCATCTATTATGGTGGGAGAGAGAGGCGTGGCTTTGGTAATTGAGGATTGGACTCAAAATTATCATAATAAGTGAAATTAAGTATGTAAAATATATTTATAACAATATAACATATGCATCCTGTTAATAAATAAATAATGTTGTGGAGATTCTACTGGTGTTTACATATTTAGTGTTGTTTAATTTTTAGTCTACTAATATAATAAGAAAGCTATGTATGTCCATATATTTGGGATTATTATTAGTAATTGACGATATGTCTGCTCTTTTAAATTTTAAGTTGTTAATAGATGGCGCTCTTCTTTCAATTCATAATTGTAATAATGTACCAAATATAAAAAAGGAAAAACGAAAGGTGTTTTTGTTATGTAGTTTGATAAATAACGGCAAAAAGTTTCGCAGCCGGTAGGATTCGAACCTACGCTCCCAGAGGGAATCTGATTTCGAGTCAGACGCCTTAACCACTCGGCCACGACTGCTGCAGGGCAAAGAGTTGAATTTACGGTTAACTTACATTAAGTAAAGTTAAAACTAGTATAGTATTGTACTTATCTGCCGTAAAAACGAATGAAAAAAAAATCTAAAGAAAAAACAGGACTTCAATACTAATATAACCTTTTTCATTAATTTTTACGAGTAATATATCACAAAAACGTCAAGTTATTATTTCACGTTTGTGTTCCGTTATTCAATGTAAAGATAGATTAGTATTCTCTCAATTTAAATAGAAAGAAAAATATATGGTACGAAAACATTAATTTAAAAATTATAACGGAGAATAAAGGATTAATTAAGAAAGGTAAAAAGTGACTCAAGAAAAAAAAAAGAGTTCCAGGGGACACCCGGGTTTGAACCGGGGACCTCTCGATCTGCAGTCGAATGCTCTACCACTGAGCTATATCCCCATTGATAATTGCTGTTAAAATATTGTTCCAATGAAATAAATTATTATTTAAACAAAGCCAAAACAAGAAATATTAATACACAAAAGTAAACATGTTTCTTTCTTTTTCATTGATTTTATTCATTCATCATTTCATCTTTTGTAAAAAATGTCTCAACTAACAAAACAAAACACTTACCACCTATGTCAATTCCTTATTTTAAACAAAAAGGATTGATTAATTTGTGGAAATTATTTAGGAATTTTATGAAAAGGGCAAAAACTAATTGCGCCCCCGGGTGGGCTCGAACCACCAACCTTTCGGTTAACAGCCGAACGCGCTAGCCAATTGCGCCACGGAGGCTATATATGTTGGTTGAAAATTACGCAAGACGTAATTTTACAAAAAAAAAAACAAAAACGGATGAAAGCACACACTCAAGCTAAGAATAATAATACTCCTTCTATTTTGTTAAATCTTGTTCTTTTTTCTTTTAAATTAAAGTTAACTTTGTTTCGACAATATTATTCAAAACCATCATCATATTTATATCTAAACAATGCATGACATATATGCACAGTGTCTTTGAAAGTATGAACTTATTTAATCACGTGTTGGCGCACAGAATTATTAATTTTATAGTGCAAATCAAGGGGCACGACGGGGTCAATGACAAGAGATTAAATTTTATGAATTCACCAGTATGCACAACTCCCGTATGGTCTAGTGGCTAGGATACCTGGCTTTCACCCAGGAGGCTCGGGTTCGATTCCCGGTACGGGAAAATACACTTTTTGCTCTTGTAGTCGTGTCTTTTTACGTTTTTTCACAGAGGACGTGAACTTAAATTACCCTCAAAATTCTACACTTCCTGTCCTTTTACTATTTTACTAATTGTTTTTTATTTTTCCTACTCTGTAATATTATCATCATTACGAAAACGTTGAATATGTGAAAGAAATAAAGTTTCTTCAATAGTTTTAAAATTACTAAAAAAAAATGTCTATAAAAATTTAATCGTGATATAAAAAGAGAAAAAAATGTCATTTTAATTCCTGTAGCATATATTTATTATCGGGAAATTAAAAAAGTCAACAAAAAGATTCTGTCAGAAGTGGGATTCGAACCCACGCCCTCAGAGAGGACCAGAACGCCCGGACCCACTACAGTGGGCAAGGAAACCTTGAGTCTGGCGCCTTAGACCGCTCGGCCATCCTGACATGTAACAGTGGTTGTGAAATTATTTGTTAGATACTCGATGGTTTTACGGTATGCAAAAATTAATAATCAAGGAACTTGCGCTGTTGCAAATTAGCCTATTTTTGTGTTCACATGTCTTATGTCAAATACAAAATACATGATTATGGTCTTTATCTGATATTTTAAATATTGGTAAATATCAAAGTAATATATTTTCTTTTCCCATAATATTTTTTATACTTAAATGATATTTTTTTATTATGTAAATATAAAAATTGATAGTTGTTTTATTAAATTCATAATATAAAAGCTTAGGAATCATGGAGAAAGATAGGTTCTAGAAATGAATTTTGCTTTGCTTTCTTTTGCGGTGTGGTGCCTACCATTAAACCCTTGCCACTTTCTTTACATAGTTAAAATATTATTATCCTAGAAACTGAATACTAAAATACAAATCCATATTGGTTGTGGCCATTTTCAATGTTTTACACATTTTAATAGTTGTTTTAGAACTAAAGTAGGGTGGGCGGCAGGCAGGCTATAAACATGAAGCCAAAACATTTAGTTTATGAGAGTTCATGAACTAACAACTAAAGGGAACTATCATTTATTTAGATGATAACTTCTGCAGTTATCAATGTTAAAAAAAACTTTTTGGTTTTAATTTAGGATAAAATAAAACAGTATAATGTGTGTTCATCTATTCTATTATTTCACAATCATCGTCATCAACGAATCCACCATTCATAGCATCATTTAAAATGTCCGTTTTCTTTTTATGAATCTCACTGTTTATGAATCTTCGCTTCTCCTCTTTACATTTAAGTTGTGTTGATCTGTCCAGTGACGGTCGATCAACTAAACCTTTGGTAAATGTGTAAAGAACTATCGTGAAATCTTCCTCAATAAATGCTAAGTTAATTGTAGGACCAGTTTCAACAGTACACAGGTTTTCTTGCATTTTATTAATATAATCGACGCTTATATCGAAATTTGTAGAAATAGGTACGTAGATATTGATTTTTTCGTTTTTATTCGGCCTGGCTACGATATAAAGGGTGTCTACATCTTTGTTATAACAATATTCTGTGTCGTACATAAGTTTTTCATCAAGCAAATAGATATATAGCTGATACGCTAGCGTAATTTTCTTCTCAGATTGACAGCCGAGGTTTCTCATGTCTTCTTTTATTTTAGCTTCAACCTCCATTATTCATAAATTGTTCCTAATACAAAACTTCCGATATTTCGAATAATTTCATCAACAATAACAATAACATGCAAATGTCAATGTCTAATCTTTTAAGTGATGTCATTTTGACAGATTGTGGGACAGAGAAAAAAAATTGAAACCATTTTTTTATTCAATTATATTTTCAGTTAAAACGAGAGAATATTCCAAAAATTACTTTATCATAAAATGAATCTTGTACGATTACTTATTTGTTGCCTTGGTCAGAAAATATTTTAAAGTTACTGCCATCTATTGGACTCCTTTTTAACCTCTTGAAATAAAATTTAAACACCACTAGGAATCCAATAGATGGCAGTATTTTTAATATATTTCCCGCCAAGCTTAAAATAATTTAAAACGATGCTTGGCTTGTAAATCAAGGATTTTTTTGTAGCTTATGATCGATGGAAAATATATTTTTATTGTAAAAGAAACACATAAAGTTTTTACATATTATTTATTATAAATTATTTTAATCATGGTACACAAATCCACTGAAAGAAGCAGTAGAATTTATAAATACAATATCTTGTAATAATAATAACTAATAATATAGTTACAAATCAAATGTGAAAAAGATTGACAAACTGGGTTGTTTTCTATTTATAATATTTATATTTATGGGTAAAATATCAGTCAGTATATTACAAAAGTTAATAAGAAAACTTAAATTCTAATTTCTTTTGTGTAAATAGGCACCTATATTACATTATTAAGTAGACACTAACCTTAAATTTAATATTAGATTATAGGTTCCCTATTCAATAGAGACCGAGGGTGAAATTAAGTAAAGAGTTTTACTAAAGCCAATTTACAAAATTTCACCCAAATTACTGGTAAAATACGCACTAAAGCAAATAGTAATAAATATGAATAAAATGGATAAGTAAATGAAATAGCTTAGAGATGGTTAAAAACTACAATATACGATACGATAGCTGCAGTTTCATCACTTACTCCACTATATAAGTTTGAACACAGTCTTAGCACCATTTTTGTATCACTTTATAACATTGGTTTATTTGTTTTAATACATTTTCCTCTGAAACAAATTTCTGTTTCATGTGATATCTCCGTTGACATTGATGTACTGACTATTTTTAGAGAATCCATAAATGAAGACATAGTAGTTGTTTCTATGTGGTTTTGCAAAGGCTCGGTAGAGTCACGTACAATATTAGTTTTATTGGTTACATCTTGGTTTTTATCAATATATTTATTATCAACATCTTCATTAGTTGTTACTGCAGTATATTCTTCAGGTATGTAGGTTGTTTCGGTTGTTGTTTTTGTTTTAGTCTGTTCTGATTGTTCTATTGTCGTTAAATTCAATGCGCTATTTTCATTAATCTGAGCATCTTTCTTGGCTTTTTCATCATCATCGTTTGGTGAAGTAACTCCGAATAAGTAATCCATGAAGCTAAAACCGTCAGATCTGTCGGCAGCAGAATGGTCTTTTTTAGTAATAACAGGTTCAGTGACGGCAGTGAAGTATGTACTTGCTCCAAAAGTAGAGTCAGGAGATCCGGTGCCTAAATCCAATTCACTGGGATAATTACTGTCATCAGATTCTTTTGTGGTATACGCAATTGTTGTTCTATGATGATCATTGTTTTGTTTATGTTGATTTGATTTAACTGTTGTTATTTTAGGTATGTCTATATCTGGAGTAATTTCCATGTCTTCGTTGTCTGTCTCGAAAAGTTCTTTGATGAATTGGAAGGTTGGTTTGTACGTGGTAACTGTGAGTTTGGATTTGTCATGTTTCTCCGATTTTTCATGACCTGTTTTTGATAATTGGACAGGTTGCCCCAGTCGGTTGACTGCGTTCGAGTAATATTGTGATTCCGCCGCTTCGAATGACTCGGTGGTAGCTGGACGTACTTTCACCTTTTTCCAAAAACCACGGCGTCGTGTTTTCCGTTCATGCTCTTTCTGAAATAAAAAAAAACATACGTAGAATTCTTTGTATTTGTATACAATTTAGGAGAAACAGATCGCCATTTTAAGATATCGTTAGGAGTATTTAGGTTGTTAAAACAGAGGAGAACCTAAGAAACTTTAATTGGAATGACTATATATGAAAATACTAAAAAGCAGTTGTACATACTTCAGTTATTTGTTCAGCTTCTTCAGTGCCGGCCGTTGTAGAGACGACATCTTGCGATACCGTTGTAGGGGATATTATTTTTTCCGGTGGGATTTCCCCGATTTCCCCGCCTTTGTGCTTCATGACATTCTTAGTGTATTCGTCCTCGTCTTGTTCTTCCAAACTTTTCATTACTTCTTCCAGCATACTTTCAAATGTTGACATTGTATCGGTACCTTCTGTTTTTGTTAATCGGCTCTGTTCTACTAGTGCTTCTAAAGTTGGGGGAATGTCTGGAATCTTCTTATTGACTCTGTTGTTTGTCGCTGGAGTAACAGAGATGAGAACATTGTCATATTCATTTTTAGCTGTGATTATGTCGAGCTCAGGACCATCCGGCTGTTTGTCTACTGGTACTGGTACTTTTACTTCATCTATTACATCATTTGGATTATAAGGTTTGAATGAATTAGTCGAAATTTTTGGTGACCACCGATTAGAATCTGGGACGGCGTATTTAGGTCTTTGTATCGAGTAGTTTGGATCTTGATCTTCCTGTTCCTCGGGCTCATGGTTTCTGTTGAATCTATCAGAAAAGCGCGGCCTTTCGCTATATCTGACTGCCGGTGTGTCCCGCGTCGTCGTTGTTGTCACTTCAGCTTGTTCCTCAGGCTTCTCTGTAGGTTTTTCTGTTGGACGTCTTCCCCTGAATCTGCTTCTAGTTTCATAAGATTTTTTGCTGGTTGACGTCTCAGTGGATGACACTGTATATGTTGGTCGCCTACGACGGTATAGACCTCTTTTAGTTGTCTCTTGTGTTAATGGAGTTGTAACAGACGGTTCAGTAGTAGGTTCAGGCTTATAAACGGGATGTCTGTAGTCTTGGACCTCTGGACGTGAATGGACTTGCTTCGTTTTTAAATCAGCTTCTATTTCGTCGATACGCATAGTAGTTCTGCGTTTATCGAATGTGGGGCGGTATGTTATTGCCTGCCCTGGTCTTCTTCTATCTACTCTAACTCTTGAAGACTCAGTGGAACTTTGATGGTACTGCCTAATGACTCCCGGTCGCACTCGGACTCTGTTATACGATGGAGTAGTTTGAATAACGTTTTCTTCTTGCTCTTGTTGTTGATTTTCGCCTTCATTTTGAACTTTATCGTTTTCAACATTCTGTTGTGTTGTAGTTTCTTCTACCTCATCTTTTATTGAATCATATTTGTAAGTTGGTGAATAATTCTCATTTAATTGTGTCGCTGGTTCAGTAGCAACAGGCGAAGTTATTTCTTCTATTGCAGTTGGTTGTACGGGAGTTGTTTGTTTGCTGTATGTATCATCGTCTTTTGATACTTCCTGTGTAGCATAAGTATTGTCAGGCGCAGGACTAGTTCCCGATTGATAAACATTTTCTTCGTTTCTTATCGACAATACATTTGCTGCTGAGTAATCCTTGGAGTACTCGTTTAAGTTTTCTGTATTTTCAGTATTAAAGGAATGTTCGGTTACAGTAACTTTATCATTGCTGTAAGCGTTCTCTGTATCCTCAGAATATCTTGTGCCCGTGGAAGAAACCTTGAATGTTGGTTCAGTGATCGCGTCAATATCAGCTGTGCTGGCTCTTTCCATAAGTGTCACAGGATAGTTTTGATGTAAAACATCTCTTTGATATGCCAGATCGTTTTCTTTGCTGCTTTGTTTCGATCGTTTACCAGGAATGTCATCAGCATCAGATGGTCTATATTGAACTCTTCCTCTTGTCCTTGTTCTTGTGTATTTTGTAGTAGTTTCAGTTGCTTCAGTGGGTTTCTTGACGGTTTTCTCTGTGGTTATCTTGTTCGGTTCATATCTAGTCCTGCTCGGCAGAGGCCTTCTCTCTCTGAGCGGTCTTCGCGTGATGGTTTGTTTAGTTGTATACTCTCCGGTATCGGCTTTGGTTGTAGGGTACCGTGGTCGGCCTCTGGTTCTCAAAGGTGGTCTTCGTGTTGTTGTTGTTGTGGTAGTGGTAGTAGAACTTTGAGTTGATTGTTCATATTCACCTGCACCGAAACTATTGTCGTATTGACTATAGTCGAATGGTGCATTTGTTATAGGAATATGATTCTCAGTTGATTCAGGTGGGTTATCGTATGCTGGAGGGTTTGCGGGACTTAAAACAGATTCAGTTGGAGTTAGTTCATTGACGTTCCTAGGTGGTGTGAGATCGCTGCTCGGTTTAAAACTATCCTCTTGAATTACAGGATTATTTGTTTGAGTATAATCTGTCTGTTTAATGGTTTGCGGGTTTGTATCATGGCTGGGATATCTTGAACTTTGTACTTCAGACTCGTAATGTATTTCTGGTGTATAACCCTGTAGGTAATTTGGTGATCCATGTATTAGTGATTGTGTTCTTTCTGTTTCTTGAGAATTAGTAATTGGGCTCGGTGAGGATACATTTACTTGAGGTTGCGCTTGTGAGTTGGGAGCTTGTCCGGGGGTAGCATAATTTTCTTTGTATTCGTCGAAAAAGTTTTGATAATCTATCGGAGTACTGAAGTGGAACGCGTGGTTTATAGAGTAAGGATTATGGGTTTCTAACAGCTGACTGGGGTATGTTGAGGGCTTCGGAGTTGTTGTGGTGGTAGTTGTTGTTGTTGTTGTTGACGTGGTTGTAGTTGTAGGTTTTTGTGTGGGAATCGTACGCGCTGTTGAACTCTGATATGTTTTATAGTTTTGAACCACTTCTGGTGATTGTAGATTTGGTGCTGATGGGAAACTGACGTAATTATTTGCATTGTATTGACTTCCAATGTTGCTTAGGAAATAAGAATTGGCTTTCGATACTGTCTCGGGTTCTTTCCTCGTTCCTTGGTGGTCAAAAGAATAATAATTTGGTTCAAAATTCGAAGGTATTTTTGGTTTTGGAGGTGCAGTTGTATAATAATTGGTAGATTTCTGAGGCTCTATATTTTGTACTTGTTTCGTCGGAAATTGATTGTACGTGTAAAAACTGGGCGGGGAATCGGATAATGTCGTAACATGAATTTGAGGCGGCACCTCTTTATTGATTTGCGAATTAATTACTACAGAACCAACGTGCGGTGAAGGGAAAGGAATTTTCGCAAATCCTTGGGGCGTTTTGTAGCTTAGTGGCGCTACGAAGAAAGGTAACTGTCGAAGTTTCTTTTCAATGTTTTCAATATTAGACAAATATGGCAATTCAAATTTTACATAGTTTTCTGGTGGGGTCAAGGAGGAGGGGCCGATGAATACTTTCGGAGCAGTTTGAGGGTTAACAGCGTCCAGAACAGCAATAGTGTTTGCGTTTTTCAAAGAGTACAATACATCTCCGACTTTGACTTGATGATCCTTTCTCGCTTCTTGTGTTAAAAATATCGCTAGTGGAGGTTGGTGTGGCTTCAGTTTCTTTGGTTTTGGAGTAGATGACGGCACGGTGGGGAACGGTGTAGATAATGTAGTGAACTTAGGTGTTTGATCAACAGTATTCGTCTTTGCGTTATAAGTGGAAAATATTTCTTGACTTGGGTTTAAATTGGCCACATTTTTTATTTTTTGCGTTTGGTAATCTGCAGGTGGTTTGTTGGCAGGAGGTGAATTCACAGGAATTTGTTTATGTATTTGCGGAGGTATCGGTGGGAACTGTTTTTGAATTTGACTGTACAGATCAGAGTTTATAACTTGAGGGGTAGCGATTGGAGTTCTAAAGTTAAATTGTCCAGAATTGAGCGACTCCAGCGGAACGTAGAGCAACTGAACTTCCTCTCGCTCGACTTTAGGTTTGTTTGGTGGAATAGTTTCTGTCTTCACACCGTCATATTTCAGTTTTTGTAGCGACTGTGGTCTCTTCGTGTTGAAATCATTGCTGACATTTTGTATGCGGTATCCGTCGAAGTATTTGGGTATTTCAGGCTTTATGGGGGCTTGAGTGATGAAAGGTTGCACTTGAGGTCTTATAGGTTGGCTGATTTTTGGAGCGGTCTCAAACTTTATTTGTGGATTATGCGAGATTTGTTGTGGCTTCATATTTAACTGGGGAATGGTTTCGAAGCTCAGCGGCTGAGAAACGAATCCTTGGTTCAACGGGAAATTCGGTTGTGATAATCCGAAACGAATGCTTTGTCCGAATCCTTGGTCTGTTAAATAGTTCTGTGGGGCAGAAGGTACTGCAGGTAGGGACTGTAAGTACAGTTGTCTATTGGTCGGGCTGTTTAGGAACATTCTGGAAGGGAATGCATCCTGGTTGAATACTCCTTGGTTGAATCCGCTTGACCTTGTGTACGAGGGGAAGGGTTCTGCGAGTATACGAGGTTCTGCGACTGGTTGCTTCTTTGTCTGTGTGAGTTCCCTCTCTACAGGGCCGGGCAGCGGCACCCAGTCACTGATGTCTGCGGTATAGGTGCTGATCTGCCGCGACCACCTCGTCTGCTCCTTGTCGGCGCGCGTCGCAGCGACCGCCACCAGCAGACTCAATATCCTAAGCACGGTGTGGCGCGCCATCTGGAAGTTAAATGCGATAGGTTTATAAACATTTCCTACTTCGTTAGTATTTATTTTTAAGTAGTAAATATTAATGACAGAAGGTAAAATGGATATAAGGTATGGTTTTAACTGTATTTAAATTTATTTTACAATATTCACTTAGATTGTATCGTGTTAAATCGGCCGACTTAAATAATTTATCTAGAAACATGTTTTGAAGGAAAACTAGACTATTCCACTGGTATTGCTCAAAGATCTAGTTGCTAACTAAACTGAAACTAAATGATGTAATATAACTCAAATCTTGGTATCTCTTTGTAATACTCAATTTTAAATGGCTAATATTAAAAGCCGAAAGATAAGCCACAAAACCTCCTCCTTTTGGAAATCGACTAATAACCGGACTTCAGGTTTCAAAATAACTTCACAACTAAATACTGTACAGTTAAAACTGAAGGAGTGTAGCTTGACAATGTAAGTTTAATCGCGTTACAAGTGAATATTGAAGATGTTACGTAAACGTTACATATTCGTTGTGTCCGCGTGTTTGTATGTTACGTGTGACGTCGCGCCGTGTGAGCCCGCCCTTATTATTTAACGAGCATGACTATTACCCCCGTTTGTCCAACCATTATTATATTATGTAAGTGTAGATGTAAAAAAAATTGAATAACTTTGTATGTTCCTAGAAGTGAAGAATTATCGAACACATGTATTTACTAGAAATTGTAAATATCTTTTTTTTTTCATGGAAGTCTTGGCTCCTGTAGTAAGTTGCCCTGTGTCACAGGAGCCAATTCCTTCCCCAATACTTCATTACAATTCATTTAATGTCTACACAAAGAAAACAAAGATATCTCCGGAATAAGTCGGCTTATTTTAAACACTATAGTACAAATTAAAACGTCAAGGCGTCAACTTCCGCGGTCATTTCGTAAACGTCCATCAATCTTCAAGCGTAGCGTAGACGCCATAATATTATATCTGCGATAATAACTGCAGCTTTTCCTTTCCAAGTGAAAACAGACTCCTTAAGCCCCGCTTTCACTGCGCCTCCGCCGGATCAATCAATACGTATGGAAAAATTACTGTAACTAGTGTTGTATGTATCTGTGTTTGGAGATTGTAGTTATTCCACCGAGGCAACATCTAATTGAAAATTATGAAAGTCCTATTTTTTGTATTACACTTGTCATTATTCTAAAAAATAAGTTCAAAGCAATAAAATAAAACAATTTAATCTTTCAAATTCATTTACTTATCATATCTATACATACATGAAGCAATATAACTTTAATTCACTGGCGAAAAATTTATATAAAAAAATGTATTGCTATCCCTTTCACTCTTTTTATCTTATTGTACAGACACGAAAACTATCACGAGCACAATACGGTACCTTTAGTGTCTCTTAAGTTGGGGAAATTATTTATCAATGCTCTAAGTTCCTCCGGCTTAGGTACTTCTTTAGCTAACACATACGCTCTTGCACCTCCTTGTACATATTGCAGTAAAGAATCACCTCCTCCTTTCTGAAGTATAGTTCTCGATCTGTTTGATGGTGTGCATGTACATTTATTGGCCAGCGTTGATTCCAAATCCTCAGCATTATCAACAAAATCAATTAACAAATTAAATTCCATATTCCGACTCGATTTCACTCTCTCGTGTATTAATATTTCCTTTTTCGGTTGGTTTTCGCAGTGGCAATTTATATTAACATTTTCTGGTGCTTTTGAGAAAACAACTTCTGTGCATGGGATTGGTTGCGTCGCTTCTGGTGATGTGTACACGACTTTATACGTCCCATATAATAATTCCCCTGAATCGATATGTTTCGCCTGACAAACAATTGCCAAGCACACGAATGTTAACAATTTCAACATGATTCAAGCGTTGTATTACGATTGTATGGAATGAGACGTTACAACGTATTTATATAGAAGAATCATCTTATTATTGACTTCCGAATCAAAAGGTCAAAGTAAACTACTGATAATGATAACTATAAAAAAATTAATTGTGAGATTTTGTATTGAGCAATGGCTCTATGTTTTGGTGACTCAGGGGTTTAAGCACTTGACTTGTAATCTACAGGTCTTGGGTTCGAATCCCGCCATAACAATGTGTTCATATGTACATAATTTACCTGACGTTCTTACGGTGAAGGAAAACATCGTGATGTCTGCACATATCGGGGAAAAAATTCAAAGATATGTATGAAGTCAACCCGCAGTGCAGCGTGGTTGACTGTGGCCTAGTCATCTCTTACTTAGGGTATGCTCCGAGCCCCTTAGTGGGGACGTATAGTGAGCTGGTGATGATGAATGTCCCTATCAGTTCTGCATTGCAAGTTTGGTTAGAATATCTGTGTTTATTTTATTCTATACTTTTTCTTGTCCTTAGTTTAATTCTTAGTCTAGTTTATTCTAGTCTAGTTAGTTTAGTTTTAGTCTAGTTATATGTTGCAATGTGTTTTGAGCTGATTAAATGTTTATTATTTTTTATATATTTGTATATTTTGTATTGTGTATCAAGTTTTTCGACAGTGGAAACGCACAGTTAGATAACGCTCAACAAAAGTTCATTTTACTGATAAACGGTTATCTAATGTATGAGTTTTGTCACGTCTCTGTGATAAAAATGTTTATATGACCCAAAGGTGCGCTTGTATTATCAATTGATTTTTAATTCTTATAACACTAGCTTTTGTCCGCAGTTTCGCTCGCATATTACAGAATTTATTACTCTCAATAATTGAAGAAAGAATTATTTATATCAGATCTATCAGTTTACTTTACGCCCGGTAAGGAGCGCTGCACAAATAATAAAAACTTAGTCGACGTTATGGATAGTTATTCGCAATTTTTAAGACTCTGTACTCAAATTGTGTATTTTGTTTTAATGAATACGTGCTTTGTTCCGGGATTTTATTGCCGGGATGCTTGTATTGATATATTGTTGTCTTATGATTCGCATAATTTGAACATCTGCTCGCAGTTTTCTTCGCAGTGCGGAAGTGAGCGTTCATCGCATTCCTCTCCACTGCACATAACGGACATTGTTTCGTAGAAAAATCACTCATGTCGTGCAATTGTAACTATTGTGTCGCATCTCAACACTAGATGGCGCTGTACTGCGGTCAACGAACGTCAGCAGCTGCGTTTACGCAAACTCGTGCGTTTGCAATTAGATCAAACCACGAGAGATTGGACATTAATCCGTGCAGTAATTGCATTGCGTATTATTTATTATCAAACACGTAAGTATAGTTCTAGTTATGTGGTAAAATATAACCTATCAATAAGTGATTTTGTTTAATTTTTTATGTTTAATTAAATTTTCTTACAGTAGGGTTTAGCGAAAATTGGCATGAAATCAAAACTGCCGCAGAAGAAATTTTAAGTAAAGAACCCCCTAGTTTTATATTATCATTAGTTCAGAGGATCAGAAGCCTCTAAAGTAGACGATATTTTTAAAAATAATTTAAGCGCGTTCAAACCGCAACATCCGCGGTGTCGCGTCGCTGACTATATCGGACGCGTTGCGTGGAATCGAACGCGCCTCGCACTCGCACCCGCACGCCCCCTTTCTACATTGCGTTCCCTTTTACGTAATCTGCGACAAATTATAGTTTGCATACTGTTCTGACCACTGCACGAAGGAACTGTGAGGCACGGTTCATTTATCAGTCCTTAAACATAAGGCTACCTCTATCCCTAGCAATCAACGCGATCGAACATAGGATTAATCTTTGGACTTTGGAGTATACATTATGATTTTAGCGCCATCTCTTGAAGCTAAAACACATTATTTTTGCGACAGAGTCTTTCATTCAAGAACAGAATAAGTTCCAAGGAGATGTATGAAAATTATTGGTTACAACACTTTAGTTCATTTATATAGGTTATCCGAAGAACAATTAAAACGATCGTAGCGTCCGCAGGAACTTAAGCAAGCCTCACAATGAACACTGACACAAGTTTACATATTGAAGTTCTAACAATGACCTGAAAACGAATACAGATAATCTATCAAACCTCTTTGTTACTTTAAAGACTTACACCGAATTTAACTATGTATGTATGTTTGTATTCAATTAAAAATGTTGCTAAATGGTACATGAGAAAAAAATGTATTTTCTGTACATATTTCGTTTTGTACATGTTTGTTGGCAATCGATACTGAAGATGAACGATGTTAATTAGAGAGTTTGTTTACTGTTTACGATGTGTTTTGGTCCATTGTGTGGTCGGAAGTGCGAGCTAGAGTGACCGCAACTCGACTCTCTGTTGATGCTTCAATGGATGCGGTACAATGCTCTTGAATCGTTACTACAATTGCATTGTTTTGATCCTTCAGTTCATTCAGTATTCACGTATTGATATCAATTGTTTGAAGGAATTTTGATTGGTGTATTAAAATATTACAGAATATTGTGTAGTTAGTAACCATAGAGATTCAAATAGTTATAAGGACAAATAAGTAGTGAGAGAAACTTCTAGGTGTATCAAACTTAACAACTGTGATAGAACCGTACAGAGATAAAACCATCTAATATAGAGAGAGGGAGAGAGAGAGGTCATTTTAAAAACTAAGAGCGGGCTTACACAACTGTTGTGCGATTGTCGATTGTTTCGCAGCCAATTCAACTGTTTAGTTGCACAACTAAAAATCAAGTAGTGTGCGCTCCATATAAGCTCATAGGAATCAAAGCGCGACTAAACAGTTGTGCGACAGTTTAGTCAAAGTTATGCGCGCGTTCTTATTATGTCGACATCTATCTAATACTTCCTTTTGTAGTGTGTATGTATGTATGAGTATGCACTTATATGTTGGCTAAGCTCTATGTATTTAAATGTCAGTACAGTAATATTGATACCAAATAAACAGAATGTCAATTGTTTGATGTGTCTGATGGCAATGGCAAGCTGTTTGCTTGTCGTTGAATGTCATTTGTCTGATTAAAATTACCACATACACAAACTACAAATCATCCCTCCTCTAACACTTCTCCACTTTACGATAAGACTTCAGAATCAAGTCTACGAGTGCATAATAATCCAGCTTCATAACGCGCTATGATACGCTTCAGTGATGAGGAATGCTGTCTACTCCGGTTTGCTATTCGGAGCAGAACACGCTCCTAAATCAATTGATTTATAAATAACAAAGATGCGTGCTGGCGTGCATATAGATGGAACTTGTTAGAGGTTTTAGCCATTATCTAATAATTAGTTTTATATTATACAATTTCTTTTAATTAGTTAGGACGAGCCACACCTGCATTCGCTGGAATAGCGAAGCGATCGCTGTCAACAGACATTTGCAGTTGAGATGCGTTGCACCTCTAATCGACGAAGAATAGTACGCACCGAAAAAGCAAACATTATCAGAAAAGGCCATGGAAAGAAGATTAAAATTAAGTCTCCGTCACGCAAAATATTTACGAATATTCTTTTACTGTTTCTACAAAATTTGAAAAAAAAAATCCGTAATTGGCTTTTACAGCTTTTTTTTTTATTTTCAGATTTTAAAATATTTTAATATTTTACAAACAAATTGACGAACAAAGACAAAAGTAACGTATGGTCTACATAATGTAACGCTATTGTGGCTCAACTGAGCGGCAATCGGCTCTGCTCTCCATAAGGAAGACATTACGAATGTGTTCCGCAATTTGATATGATTTAGCGATTAAATTGTAGTTTTACTTGAACAAAACACAAGGGAAAATAATAATTATGTCTATCAACACATTATGTGATATTTTTTTTGCTATAACTATTGTACTTTTTTGCGATATTTATAATATAGTCGAATGCCGCCGTTGTACACTTTAGAATAAAATTAGAATTATTATATTATTTTTTTCAATATTTTTTGTTTTTACGGAATTCTATTTATAAGAACGGTATACAAAAGTTGTTATATATGTCAATTACTGAATCTTGAAATGTATAATACCTAGCCAGATTCAAAACCCGCGGCATTCACGGTCAATCTGTGGCATATCCATTTGTTAATTTGAGTGTAAACATTAAATTATTAAAGTCAACTAGAATATTCTACGCGAGAATTCTCACGTCTACGCAACCGAAGTTGGGGCAAGCGATAGAAATGTGTAAGAAAAAAGTTAAACGACAGGAAGAGTGACCGATCTAGTTTGAAAAAATCCGGCCAACGGCGGTACGAAACCGGTTCGGTCCGGGTCCAGCCGGATACCTTCGATTATTGATGCTGTAATAGTTTTATGGCATCCCTTGATATCACTGATTTCTTTATAGATGTCTTACGACCGAAATTAAAATTCGATTTTCGAGATCGATCCGAAAATTAAATCCTTTGAAAGTTACTCTAACGCTCTATAATTTAAAAATCGTCTCAAAGCTCCAGATCGATCTATCTTCCGTCATCTCAGTCGTCACTCCCTTGATCATGTCACCTTTAATACAATTTATCTGTTCCTAGGCAGGTGTACTTCTCCACATACTTGTTTAAATATCTCTTTGTCTGCAGTTCTTTCCATAACATATTCAGCGAAGGGATATAAAAAGTTGTCCGAGCACGCCGAGCCGCGCCGGGGGCGCTGAATAAATTCACTTTTCACTGCCGAAGCGTTCACTTTCGCCCAAACTGGTCGCACTGAATAAAGCCTTCAAGTTGCAGGTTTTTGTACGCAAATTGACCGCAATCGAGGTAGTTAAGATATTATTATTGAATTATAAAGGATTATGTTTTTGGTTTTAAATTCTCTAAATTTAATTATTTCTTTAAAATGCTTCAGGACTTTTTCAGTTTAATGAGTAAAAAATAATAGAGTCTTTCAGCTTAACTGTTGACCAGTAAAAAATATTATAACCACGAACTAGTTGTCTATTTACAAACATCTAAATAGACCAATGACCCATCACAATAGCCGAAGCTTCATTCTAGCGGTCGGTGACCCCGTGACGTAACTAATGACCTCTAGCGGCCAAGTCTCGCAACTTGACCGATGTTTTTATCTAATTACAAGTCACGAGCGCTTATGTCGTATTTAAGTATAATAAAGTTAAGTAAAAGTTAAATGGCATCGGAGCTATAGCGCTGTTACTTTTAGCTTTATGATTAAAATGACGATATAACTTAGATTTTACACGTGTTATTTTAGTGATGTGTTTTATTGCTTTTATCTTAACTACTTCATAAGCAAAGTGAAAGTTTAAACAAATTCTGTAGAAAGTTGACTTTTGTTTTGTTTACACTTTAATAAAATCATTACGTGAACAATCAATGTCTACAGCCGGCTGCCGGCACAACAAAATACCTTAAAGACTTTGTAAGCAATACAAATTATTACGATTTTTTTTGTAACCGAATTTTCAAAAAGACAAAGTAGAAAAATAAAGCTTCATCTAATGATGTGAAGTAATCTTCACTATCTGTTCCTACTGAGGGTTCGGAGCTTGCCTTAAGTCAGTGGCTAGACCTTAATCAACCTTAATCAATATCTTTGAATTTCTTTACAGATATGTGAAAGTATTACGATGTTTCCTTGATCATAAGAACGTTGGATAAATGTTCATTTGATATTTGAAACCACGTTGGTACATAACGGGATTCGAACCTAGGACCCGCAGATCAAGAAGTCAAGTGCTTATCCCAGAGCCAGCGACGTTCGAAAAGTAATAAAGATGGTATAATATACAAGATTACTAATAAATGCCTAAAAAACTAATCAACTAAAGGCGACTAAAAATAATAATAAAAAATAGTTGTACCTGGCAAGTTCTAAGTATTCATAATACAATTACACATGAGTATAATTATAGTAATCAGTGTAATTCTCGGATGTTTGCTAGTTTTCCTCGGATGTGAGATCTCTCCTCACACGTGCCAACACATCGCCCACCCATCCTGACAGCTTTCTAAGGGATGTCAGATTCCGTTACATATTGTATTATTCATTTATAGAATATTGAATGGATTGCGTGAAAGGTGACATGATCAAGAAGGGAGTGATGGCTGAGATGACGGATGATATAGTTAGTTGCAATTTTTTTAATTGTATATTATAACTTTTATATGGACACAGCACAAGGCCTATTATTGGAAAGGTCAACATTCTGATCACGTTATACGCCAGGTGTTGTCTAACAATCTATTGTAACTATGGTTGTACATAATAGTTAAAAATATTTATTGACTTACGTAAAGTCATGGGCTTACGACCTTTAGAGCGCGCGTACACCATTAACTAAAATATCACACAAATGTTTAATTCCTATAAGGTTATATGGGTGCGCAAACTACTCGATTTTTAGTTGTGCAACTAAATAGTTGAATTAGCTGCGAAACAATCGACAATCGCACAACAGTCAAAGGTGTGCGCCCGCTCTTAATATTTGTTTTCAAAGATGACGCTAAGAGAACCATAGAGAATATGGCTTCATATCTTTTAAAATCTCAAGTATGTACCCACACATACAACGAGGGCGTTAACTGGATCCTCAAGAGACGAATTTTCTTATCAAATTATTTTGTCGACACCTGTAGAGGATTTTGACATAGTATTGTTATTAATGTTTTAGATAACAAGCCACGTGTTTTAATGACGTAGTTTCGGCTCTCTCTGTATCGATCGTGTCGGAGAAAGTGTGTCGGCGTCTGTGTCGGTGTGTCGGCTTGTCGGTGCGGCGTGTCGGCGTGTTGGCGTGCCGTGTCGGACATCTAATGACGTAACTTTGCGAGGATCACGCATGTTTTTGGACTACTGGAGGTTAATCACGTAGAGTTACAAGAGGACTGTAATACTCTAATATTTTGCATATTACGTTCACTATTGTTGTTTGTAGATAAATTTAAAAATATGAACCTTTATAAAGTTTAAAGTAAATAATCATACTAATATTATAAATGCGAAAGTTTAGATGGATGCATGAATGTTTGTTAGAGTTTGTAGCCTAAACGGCTGAACGGATTTCGATGAAACTTGGAATAGACGTAGAGGATAGTCTGGAAGAACACATAGGCTACTCAGTTTTGTTTTATTTTAATTGCACGCGGACGGAGTCGCGGGCGAAAGCTAGTAAATAACATAAATGTAATCAACAATAAAACATCAAAAGATTTTTAAAGCAAAATCACTTATTATAAGTTATGTTGGATATGAAAAACTGGGGGGTGTTATTACTTAGTCTTTACCAATATAACAGTTGTTAAGTACAGTAAGTTAGAATACATATGACTAACATGTGTACTATGTCTCATGCAATGACTAAGTTTAACTTGATCTAAAAAAGCTCGTCAAGTTATCACAGCCCTAAATAAGGTTTATATGCTTACATAAAGATAATATAAAGTTTTAATTAGCACTGAGTCACGAAATGAATGAATACGAAGTGTTACCTTGTTGATTATTGTATACAGTCATACGCTGTACATACCTGTAAACAAAACATGACAATATTAATAATAGTAACCGCGACTTCGTCCACGCAATATTAAGTTAAAAAAGTAGCCTATAATATGCCCGTTTATGTCAGCTACCCTTTAGTGAAACTCCGGTGGAGATCGGTCCAGCTGTTTCGGAGATTATTAGAACAAACAATGCGGACAGACAGACAACATTTTTTTTAATGCAAGATTCGTTGTCAGCAACGCCAATACATCATCTTCTCGAAATCTGGAAATTCTATTTTGATATTACAAACACACACTCCAATTTGATTATATGTGTAGATAGAATATAGCAAATCAGTCGGTCTATGTAGTATATAAGCAGTAAGAAAGTTCCCATTAACGCCATTCCCATTACCAAGGTTATTAACTTGACTTGAACACCCCGTCAATGAAAGTGTTTTACAATACATTAACCTTTTAACAGCCGATCGCATGCGTAAAAAGATGTTATAACCCGCAATGTATAATTATAATTTTATTTAACGATAAAATCTTATAACTGTAGATTATAAATTAAAATATATTTTCTGCATAATATTAGTAGTTACTAATTACTTAATAATAATTTTATTCAATACATTGTTTATAACAATAGTAAGGTCTCGTTCGGTGAGGGGCCATAATCAATCACGTCTTTATATCAATTATTTTGCACACGTTACTCAATCCCGTGGGAACACCGTATAGAATCAATACATTGTACTATCAACAAGAAAATCACATCAATTTGCATTGTACTAAGAAACCTTTCGCTTTGTAACAATGGTACAGTTTAGCATAGCGTAGGTCAGTTTGCGCTGGCCTTGTAGCGTACTATGTTTATTAACCACACAGAGAAGGGAACTGTGTTCTAATACTACTTATTACAACGATCGAATTTGTTACTCAACTAAGTAAAGTATTTAAAACACTTAAGTAAAAGTTATATACATTTTCTCAATCTTTATCATTAGTTAGAAATGACAGCAAATAATGATAATGAACTTTTATTTAATCTTTTAGCGTTGATGTCTTTTCTATGATGGTAATTTATAACATCTAACCTAAGTTTGCGAAAATTATTGAATAGAATCAATAAAAGATTAATACTAGAAGATATAACAAATAGACAAATCTATGTTCTCATTTAATTTATGTTTAAGAATCCGGTTGCGGTAACTATTGTCGGAATTTACTTTACCGCTCTAATAAATACTTTCGTCCCAATATAACTAAGCGGCAAGACGCCGTGGTTTTGTCAGCGTCAGAGAGTCGTCACACTTTCTGCACAAAACACATTTCCGTTTCCCCATGACAGATCCAAATCAAGTCTCATTAACAATTGATTTATCGAATTAAGTTATGAAAGTATTTTAATGTCGCATTTCCTTTAAATATATGTGCACACGCACTTTCAATTCAAGTAATTGAATTTAATTGACATGGTAATTACAGATCAATAATTTATTTAAATATAATTAGTATAAACAACTTCGAAAGTGATCTAATAAAATTTCTCCTATACTGAAGATATAAAAGACAAATAGAAACTTCCAACAAAATTCGTAATATTTAAGTCTTATGTATATACGTTATAACTTGAATCAATTGACTGGCGTATCATCAATCTTAGATGAACGGAGGAACATTAACGAAGCAGAACAAATAACTATAATAAACTGTATGACTATGACTACGTTCCACCCTCCCCTCTCCCTGCCCCCGCCCCGCTCCGCGCTACAAAACAACATCAAACATAAAAATTCTCTAGAATATACCACGAACCACGACCTACAAAATCACACGTTTGTAACAAATTGCGAATTAAAAAGCGATTTGAAACTAAAATTGTTTTTGATACATGAATTACGGAGTTTGCCAGTCTCCGTAATAAAGTGGGTCCACATTTAAACTCAATAAAATGAAATGGATTTAAATCAAGTTGACATAAACTGAAGAACTGATATAATTAATTACAATTATTAAATCTCGCTTTAAAATAATTTAAAGCATTAAAAAATTTAGACTACGGTCACGATTGAATCGATATGACGCACCCTTACAGAAAACATATTTACGTATATATAAGTAAATTATAGTAATGTCCTGTCAGTTGGTCTACAATCATATTAAAAGTTAAAAAGTGAAAAGAATGCCGATCGTGTTTTTAAAAAAAAATCACTTTCTATTTTCTCCATTAATTTAAACTTGACCAGCTCTTCGGCAGTCTGTGGGTCATTGAGGCGGCCATATTTCACGGCCATAGCTTTCTTATAGAAAATTATAAAATATACTATGATAATTCATTTCCTGTTTACTGCATTAGATTTCTTTTGAAGTTTTAAAGCTTTTAACGCGAAAGTGAATATTTAGTTTAAAAGCGGATATGCTCACTAATTGAAAGATTATTAATTAAATTATGATTATTTAATACCATTACAGATTATTTAATTTCGATACTAAGTATATAAATCGCTTTAGTAATTTATATTTTAAATTTAAATAAAATGAAAAATGATTAAGAAATGTCAGCATTTAATACTAGAAATTATCGTCAAGTAAATTAGTTTTATGTTCCATTTTGTAAATATAATTACAAATTAAAAAAAAAACATGTATAGTGCTGGTAACACTTGGGGATAAATAGATATTCCATTTTACATGGTCCTGGCAACATTCTTTAAATCAGGTCTGCTTTGTTTATCCAAAAATCGATTAACGCACTTTCACACGATGTAAGTAAACGTTGTAACTTGAGTTGTGTAACTTAACGCACTTAGCGCGGCCTCGGTCGTGTGCCTTCAAACATTAAAGGACTCGTTTAGAATGCGGAGTGCGTTATATTACGTTGATTGTAGAGGCTTATTTTAACAGACAAATAAGGAGGAATTTCCTTTTATAGTACACTTATAAGTAAAACAGTCATTTTAAATCAGCTACCGTAGGCTTTCACAGGTGAAATGCCTTTGTTAATAAAAACATATTGGTTTTAAATTTTATGTTGGTATAGGAGAGAAAATCAAGAGATGTTTTGACTGATTAGTTAGCCAAAGTTAATAATTCTGTATATTAGTGAAAGACATTTCTAAAGAGAAGATAAAATCAATTCAAAATAGGTAATTCACATGATTTAAAATCCATGGCCGTGTTAGAACTCACGCACTCTCTCGCAACAACACCATGACCGCAAAACTATTGTTACTAATCCGTAATTGCCGGTGTGCGATGACCTTAAAACAAACCTTGCTTGTAGGCGGAGCTTTAATATTAATTGTCTATAAATGTCAAGTTCCCATAATCGATATATGCAATTAGCGATCACAATGTTCATGGTACATTTGTGTTTAAATTACTTAATTAAAAACATACTCGATATTTGTAAAACATTTTGTAAATCATTCGTAAACACTTTGGTATGATATAAGACAGTGTTACAGTCTCATTAGTGACATAACTTGAGTCAGACTTGAATCCTGAGTCCGGCCCACAAACCGCATTGTCACTTATTACTGACAATTCCTATTCGTACTGGCGAGCTGACAACGTCATTTGCCCTCATACTACTGTGCGTACGGAATTATAAGTGAATTACAATTTTGTATTGTCAGAGCGTGCGAACACCTCTGACTAAACTATCGCACAACTGTTTAGTCGTGCTTTGATTTCTATAAACTTATATGGAGGTGCGCACACTACTTGATTTTTAGTTGTGCAACTAAACAGTTGAAATGGCTGCGAAACAATCGACAATCGCACAACAGTTGCGCTATAAGTATACGTAAACATCAGTTTTCACTGAATAAATGTATGGTATCAATTTTAAAATGGAATTAATATAAAATTAACTATTCTACTATTCATAAATAAACATTAAAGAAAATTAAAGCAACATGTGAAAAAAATTAACACAATTTCATGTATTCAAAATAATAATCATTTAATAGTATCAAAAACTAAGTTAATTAACCAGAAAAATGTAACATTTATGCTAAAGAAATAACAATAAAGTATGCATTGTTCGTAACTTGATTCACTAAGATAATAAACGCTTACAACTTCGTCTTATTTGTAACTCTCGAGTAAGTAACACGTAAAATGTACCATTGTTTTTCTCTGTGTGAATTTTGTATACAACTGAAAAAATTCAAAATCAATTATATAAAATGAATAATTTGTCTGTTTATAAAGACTTAGTTTAAAACTAAAAAAGAGGATTGATTATTCTGAATTTTCTAGTATTTTAACAATTTCCAGTAAGCTCCAGATTTGTGGTTTCAGATAGCGGGATGGTGGGATTAGAACCCATCATCAAGTAATTGGATTCTTTCTTAACCATTGGGCTATTAGCATTGCAATACGCGATATTCGGAAACTGAAAGCAAAAACATATAATTGAAATGAAGTAAATAAAGTTTATTTTTAATAACATAAAGTTGACGTAACTCTGTAGTTAAGCTTAACACTTATGTTACGCAACTAAATATGTTTTTTACGTTAATTCGAAATATTAAACACTTTTGGCTATATCTTAAGCAATTTATATGTAATGTGTGAAAAGAGAAATTCGGAATTAATTTATATTTATACGACCAATTTATTTATTCCAATATTAATAAATATATTCGCAAAAGTGGATTAAATATTGCTTCCTACTTTTAGAAAAAAAACTTTAATCGTAATTATTTTCTTAACATGACGCATAAAACGATAATAAAATAAAGAAACACAGTTATAATTATGAAAACATCACTTAGCTTAGTACTTTAAGTTGTAGAAACTAAGTTGTAGTTAGAAATCTAAAAGACACATTTATTATCTGCATTTCTACGTAAGCGAAAATGAGAGATTTTGCTGCGATGTGGCTTGTACGTTTATTTTATAGTAGACAAAGTGAGAGTGTGTTTAATACGATAGTGAACATTTCGTACGATACCTGAAATAATTGTGATAAAGCCCTAAGTATAAACATAGATTTCAATAAGAATGTCAATAACCTAGGTAGAGTCACTACAGATGTTTTCAAAATATTCACTTTAGTTAAATCTGTATCTTTACAAATATTATAAAGAGGAAAGATTTGTATTTTTGTATGTATTAATATAATATATCTTAAAAAATTCTGGACCGATTTCAAAGCTAAGTAACCACTCAGTTTAATATTAAAAAAAAAGGTTTTTTTTTTAATTCCACGCGGACGAAGACGCGAGCAATAGCTAGTATTTTATATCCCTACATCTTCATATACATCTATGTACGTTTTGTTTTATTACATAACATTATGTCGTAGGCGTTTACAAGTTAGGCCTACGCTCGTACCGACGTTTACGTGGGCCCAAGGAGAACTACTCTAACTACTGATTGTATGTAACTCATGTATATCATAACTTACTGTTTGCTGGAGCTAAGGTAATCAAATTGAGTAATACTTAAACATTACAAAATGCTTAAATAAGTATATTTAACTTAGATTAAATAGTGTCAATCAAAACACATTAATCGGGTATTTCAATTCACGAGACCATATTTAGGAATAATAAACAAGTAGAGTTAACATCCGCTAATATTTAAAGTAATTACTTATTTTTTGTCGCATTCATAACTTGCGTAACACTGCATTATATGTAAGTGTTAAATAACATTCCAATGTTTTCAGAATAATTTCATACATTCAAGTAAAGATAAAACTTTCTTTTGAAATTAAACTAATTAGTTTATAGTTAATCTAAGTTATGTATATGATATAACTAAGTTTTAACAAGTTGATTACGAAATTATGTAGAGTAACCGGATTTTGTACATTAGGGCAATGCTTCTAAATATAGTCACATACATATGTACATACGTAGTTTTTTCTGGTATGATTTAACCGATTACTTAACAGTTTTTACTCGAGTTTGAATTCTTTATAGAACTAGTTCGAATGGGGACGATTTGATTTGCATTAACTATATTAGTACATGTTTTATGTACTAAAAGACACTGAACTAGTTTTAATATAGTTAGTAACAGAAATGCTACTCTTTTAAATGGTAGAAAACAAAAGAAATATTTTAACCATTGTCTTCCACTGTCGTGCACACAATAATGTGCACGTGCAAAATATATCTTTCCACAATATAATAAGGGTTTTGAAATTACCTACGAGTACATTGGACGGACTATACCTATACTTATGCAATGGAAGCCTATCGTAATATTTCTTTAAAGTTTTATAGGTTAGTTTTAAGGATATGCCTTGAATTGTAGTAAATGTTAAAAGTATAATTGTTTTAAACTAATTTTTACTAACGACTTTGTCGACGTGAAATTAAAAAAAAAATATAGCCTATGTTACTCAGCGATAACGAAGCTTTTTAATAGTGAATGAATTTTTGGAATCGGCCCAGTAGTTTGTTGAGTTATACTTTCCTCTTTATAATATTAGTAAAAAGTATAGATGTAGACTGGTCAGCGCGTCGTCCGGCAAGAGTTGCGGCGTCAGTTCCCACCGGAATGTTGTAGGCTGTTTCACTTTCGCCGGCCGCGAGCCACTTTCATCCGGCCTTCTCCGTACACACTAATTCATTGTGTCACGGCTATTCGGTACTCTTATGTAACTTTACGTTCCTCTTTTATGTTAACGATAAAATGTTTCTCATGTTCTCATAACTGAGCTTTTATGTTCATTGTTATTGTTGAAATGATACAAGATATGAGTCTTCATGTTTTGAATGTTAAGGTATGTTTTTCGTAATTTTTTGTGAAAGATAATCTAGCTGTTGCCTATGACTTCGTCTTTGTGGAATTAATATTACAATGTATATATTTCTTTGCTAGGATCTAATATGAAAACTGTTTAAAAACAACGGTAAATTTGTTTTAGATAAAATGTAGCTTGTAAGTACGTTATTTCTTAATAATATATCTGTGCACCTTTAATTCAGATACATTCATATGTTGCGAGTTATCTGATGACAAATATACATCCGAACAGAAATCCTTGTAATTAGCTAGGAAAATATTTATTGGCATGCTTTGTAACAAATTCAATGTCGGAAGTTTTCCCAAATTAATGTAACGTTCCAATGAAATCTGTTGTAAATAGAAAGATGGTAGCGATAACGGGAAATGAATAATTATGGCAAATATCTGAGTTAATTTGAGATAAATATTTAAATCGGATCGTAATTTTGTTGATTGCAGAAATCCTTGTAATTATCATTTACTGGCAATTAATGTAATATTGCTCCAGTGACATTTAAGAGTAATTTATTATTTTTAATTATTAATTTATGTTTTATTACATTTTATTAATGTCATGTTTTATAGGGCAATTATGATATAGATATGACCGTAATTTGCTTTTAGCTCTTATATACTTTTAGTTAACTTTGATTATAAAGATTTGATAAGCCTGTACACTAAATTAATTTTAACGTATTAATTACTGTCATTTTAAACAAAATATTATTCGTTTTCATAGTGTTAAAGGTTTTAAATTTTAATTAATAATTAATTCTGTCGGATATTCACATATCGAAGTCATTATTATATCCTGTAGTTCAGGATATAACAAATTGCTTTACTATTTGAAAAGGTCAGTTAATTTTA
The DNA here is from genome assembly GCA_029286645.1 of Papilio protenor. Classification (NCBI taxonomy): domain Eukaryota; kingdom Metazoa; phylum Arthropoda; class Insecta; order Lepidoptera; family Papilionidae; genus Papilio; species Papilio protenor. Next base: position 6,226,216 of record JAGSMZ010000015.1, read on the forward strand.
TTAATGACTGTTTTCCTGTATTTTATAATTTTATATTACTCATTTTCAAACATGGGAAATGTTTTGCTTAAAAATTATTATAGTAATGTTTTAAAAAAATGTTATCTGACGATATACGAATCAATGTTGGTCTGAATATAGTACGATTGAAATATATTGAAGTTGTAATAGTTTTTTTCATATAAGTATTTAATTTACCATACATACTTATCCACCATATACAATGTGCACTTTCTTTATATACATACTTGTAGAAAATATTGATATATGAAATGTTAAAAAACCGCAACAATAGCCTGGTTCGTCGGATTCGAACCCGCTGCGAGACGCGAGAGAAATCCGAGCTCCAGATGTGGAGCGGAGCGCGGCAGGCGGAACCACGCGCTGTGCCACTGCCCATTGTTATACGACACGACAACACACATACGTTACGTTATAATTAATTATAATTTTGTTGTAATTAACGTCGATCCCTAAGTGTGAGTTTGTGATCAAATTATTGGCTTTGAAAGCGTCGGTAAATCGCTTAAAAACACAGTTCATTTGTTTCAACGAAGTATTAGTTACTTTGATTCTAGTAGGTACTACAAGTACTTTGTATTAAAAAATATAGGTAGAACTGATGAAATATAACGAAACGGAGAGGCTGAACCTATTGATCTATGTCCACTGTGATGGAATTGATAAATATCCATCACTTCTAACTCCTAGCTTACTACAACTTTAAGCAAATACGTAACGTAGTTGCGAATGGAAACAGTCGTCCCAGTGCGCCACAAAGCAGGTGTAGCGGAGAGCGCGAGCACGCCACCGAGCATTGACACCGCGACCACCGTCCGTCACGTACACGACACGACACCGACACGTAACGACACTAACACGACATCGTCACGTAATATATTCACATGTCTCCTACAGATTTGCTTTGATATTAACAAACTATCTAGGACTGGATTTATTACATTTGACTAAATAAACCACGAAACTTTCATCACTTAATTAAATACTGTTGATTTACATGATATGAAAGTAAACAAGTCAAGTTTGTTAATTAAAATATCTATTGAAATATAATCCATTTATTCAATAGTAGCTATAACTAGAAAAGCTTTTAAGTCTTTTAAAGTATATTTTGCATGTATAATGTTTGTAATATTTGCACAAATAAATTTACATAATATTACGACACTATTCCTTGAGCACACAAATCCTACATTTCACCGTCAATATTACGAGACGTCAATTGACACCGGCTTTATGTTTATTATCATTTATCAAATGGTTCCGGATTTCTCCGCGACACTCTAATCAGTTGACAACTTTCTTCATCTCAGTGAAAGTGGTCAGCGGCGACTGCGGTGGTCGGAGTGGTCAGCGTGGTCACCGTGGTCAATGTGGTCGGTTGTCGATACTGACCAACCGGTCTGACGTAGTAGAGATCGAAGTTTTATGATTAGCTTTGAACTTTAACTTTTTAGTATATTATTATCTTTTATTACAGGATGTCAAAGAGAAAAGTGTCCGTTAATCATTGTTACGAAATATTTGGATGATTCTTACTTATTCTTAATTTCATGTCAAAGAATAAAACATGAAATTTCTATACGTAGTGTACGACATTTAGTTGATAGATCGGAAATTTAATTTAATTTAATTAAAATGAGAATAACAAAACCGATCTTAGATCAATTTATCCGTATATTCCGATCTTTAGTTTTATGAGTTATTTGTATGAACTAGTATTGGTAAGTTATCTTAGATAAATGAAATTGGTTCGAGATCGATAATTGGGATCAATTTTAATAACATCATTGTTATCAAGTAATATAAAGACTCTAGTTAAATGTTGTTGTATTAAAACACAGAACATATCATCAATAAGTCATTGTAAGATAACTTGAAGTAATCGTAAATCAAGTATGTAGAAGTTTCACAACAACGTGCGGCATTAACTTACATAGAAGCGACTTTCCATTCATTAATCCGGCGACAGTGTGCAATAGTTTACACAATGTCGCCAGCAAACTGCACAATAAATATCTAACAAATAACTTTGGTTAAATACAATTTCTAAGTCAAATATAACACACCCTGTATGTTGCGAAAATATTTGATTATGTAGAGTTTAACTTAATTAAAATAGAGTCTCTTATCTAATGAAAATTGAAATTTAAAAATCTTTACTCTATCAGCGAACAATCATTCTATGTTGCCGTTAACAATATTACATAGGAGTTTCTATTTCAGGTCCAATTATCGCGTAGACTGTGTAGTCTATAAGAACATTAAAGTATTCTACAAATAAATTTAATTTTACTTCTTACTAGTTAATATTATAAATGTTTAGATGGATGAATGGTTGGATGATTGGATGTTTGTTAGAGTTCGTAGTCTAAACGGCTGAGCATCCTTTGATGAAATTTGATATACGAGTATATGTATGTAGAGGATATAATCTAGAAGAACAAATAGGCTATTTACTATTGTTTTTTTAATACCATGCGGACGGAGTCGCGGGCGAAAGCTAGTAATAAAATAATTAAATCAAAAGTATGCAATGTATATTTCGACCTTGACTGTTGAACTTGGTAACAGTTTTAACGACCGAGACATTTGGCGTACTGCCATCTTGTGTAAGATAAACACTACACGGTAACAAAACAACTGTTTTCATTCTCTGCTCAAGTTCAATACAGTTATGTCACCTTTAAATTGTCAACATTGTTAGATTGTAAACCACAGTTCTAATGTTATAAATTGACAAATATTCCAATTTTACTGTGACATTTCATTAATATGAATAATTTCTATATTTCTAATTCTCGAAAGTAAGATAAACTTCCATTTCTTGAGCAAATGAAATCTCTTAATAAACACATTAGTTGTACAAATAAGATATCATTTAACTAACTACATACAGTAAAGCACACAAGTTTCTCGCCGCTTTTACCCCGAGGCTCCACTGACCTACAGAGATTATCGCCAAGTGAAAACGTAGGGAGAGAAATTCGTCTTGTAGCTAAAGATTTCCACGCGGTGACAAATGACAATGATTGCGTTTTCTCGAAGACATAATATATTCCACAGTGTCGATTGATGTTATAATGAAATCAACTAAATAACCTATTTTTTAATTTTGTTTCAAGAAACGTAAGTTGCTCTTAGGCGGTACGATCGATGGGTCCATCGACCCAACGGGAAACATCCTTGTCACCTTTATTACTGTTTGAATAAAAACAGCTATTTTTTATTACCAAAAAGGCAAAGGCGCAAGTGGCCACCTGAATTCGCAGTAATAGCGAAGTAAGAAACACCCGGATTTGCAGAAGCTTAACTTTATTCAACATAGGAGGAGACGCACAGAGAGCGGATATTTCTCCTTCCCATCATTTCCTCATAAGAAATGTTGTAATGAAGTGTCGGCAGTGGAATTTGATTGTTAGAAAATGTTATTATAAAATATTTGAAAATGAAACACACGTGTTAATAGTTTACAATATAGTGGATATCTAGTCAAAATATGTTATGATATTAGGTGATAGATGTCAAAATATAAACAATAGAGAATATATTATGTCTAAGAAGTGCCGCTTCTCAAAATATCAAATAGATTAGTATTATCTATATAAAACGTTCAACAAAGATTGTTTGATATAAACTGTGTTTAAGTCTGTGTTATGTTAAATGAAAATTTAGTTATCTCATATGTATATAGAAGGGTAAACTGACTGAGGTATCAAAATACACTCGAAACTACAGAACCTAAAGACTTTAAAATTTGCATAGAGTTTTCTGTTATTACTTAGACTAGCACAGAGAAAGGATTTATTCGTACCCTAAAGATCTAAAGTTAGGGTCAAAAATATGTATTCAGTAATGTTCCTTCGGCGGAATTGCTTAAAGAAGTGGTTTTGAAATTTGAAGCTCTACGCAGACGAAGTTTCGGACAGAAGCTACATCATTATGTTATTTACTGCTTCTTATGTTTAAAACGTTTTTTTAAATTTTCATATAATTTTCCTATTAAATTTGACTCCTGAAATTATATTAAATTGTTATAATTAATAATTTTCAGTAATTAAAAATTTCGTCCATAAGGAATCTTAAGTTAACTCATGGCTAAAATGTAGAACTCAACTAAGCTTTCAGGAAGTTAAAGCGAGCTTAATTTATTTCAAGGTATTAAATGGTGACAAGTTCTTTCAAGACTTTTCTAAACACATTCCGAAAGCAAATAAATAAAATAATAAACCAAAAACATAGAAGAACTCACCTTTTTTGCGACCACTGTTATCACTAAAAAAATCCTTTTTTTAAACTTTCGTCCACACAAATAACGAACCCAAAAAATGTTAACCCTCTGCAGACTGAATCACATTTTCCTTTGTACAAAAATGGTTCATCGTTACACTATACGTATTTTCGGTTAACCTGCGTTAACCTGGAGCTTAGAGGTTTAACCTTTGGGCGCGTGTTACCCCGGGGAAAGACGCGTACTGACTGACTGTCGGGGTCCGGCGCTACATTCTCTGTCCGCGGCAGGTGGAGGTGTGCTCATATAAACATTTAGACACCTCGTCTGTCTGTACCAATGATCAATCTGCTAGAGTGTAGAGGTATTGATTTAGTATAATGTTTTTGGTAAAATGTTAAATTCAATTAAACATCTCTATGAATTTCATGTTCATTATAAACTTTACGTTACCTTCTTACAAGTAGCGGGTCAAGGTTCAAGTTTATCGAAATATGCAGTAATTTTTGATTAATTTCATACTATCGAAAAAAAGGAATTTATTATAATTAAAATACATTTCTTGCTAAGTAGGTTAACATCGAATTAAAAGACTTTTGGATTCGCATTTCTTTAGAGAATCTAAGTCGAAACTATCATTTTTGTTATACGTTACTAATTTAGAATACCGTGTTATTCAAAATTTAGCCAAACTGGGCATTGAACCGCGGACAAGTAATGAGAAAGCATTTATAAATAATTCATTAATTGCAATACGAACACTAAACTGTGCGAGTTCTTAAGTTAGCATGTTGCAGACGATGAAGAAAGGAATTTAAATATTTACGTAAACTGTAATGCAGTATTGCTTAAACAGTCAGCCACTAATCATAATTTAAATAAAGAATTCTTTTTTCAAAAAATTACTCCTTAACTTTGTATATTGAAAAACCCATTTCGTATAAAAGTTTGAAGGAAAAATGATATTTTAATTGTATCAGAAATTCATTAATATGTAAAACTATAAGTTATTATACTAAAAATTGTATTTAACGAAATAACTAAATGGTAGAGTTAGGTACATTAATAAATTGCTTATAGTACAAATAGTTTTTCTTTAAAAGTACAAAGTAAGATTTTATCCTGAAATAATACCGTAAAATTCTTATGACGCAAAATTTTTCTCCGTGTGAAAAAATCGGGCGTCTGATGAAATCATCCGGCCATATATCAATGTATAGGCATGTTGTAAGCACATTTGTAGCTGTAGGCATATTTCTACATCCGCACATCCGGCAAACTCTATTTCGGAGGAGAAATTATTGCGAGTCCCCTCCCCTGCCGCCGCACTCCGCCGCCGCGCCGGTCACTAGCATTGCGGGTACTATCGCTCACATCACATCTTATAGTAGTTTTTTTACTTTAACAGTGAATTAGTGTAAAGTCTAGATGTCATAAGTTCAAAATTTTAAGAAATGTAATAAGTAACATAGTAAATAAGTATAATCTAAAGATAAATTGTCAGTATATATAAAAAAAAATGATTGTAATATTATTAATAATTGTAATGTTTAGATGTCATAAGTTATGTAAACATAGTATAAGATTAAGATTGTATGAAAAAAAAAAGTTAATGTAAGAAAATTTTAATAAAGATAAAAAAGAACTCAGACTCCGTGTCCGAGGAAAGCAAGAGGACGGCGCATAGCCGTTCAATAAAATAAAAACAAAAAACAGTGAATTAGTAACACTAATTTACTATTTTTATATGTTGGAGTTTATGTATTGATTTATTTAAAATATAAAATTTAAGGTCTCGAAAAATCTTCAATTAAATTCAGTCGATGGTCATATGAAAAAAAAAAAACAAATATTTTGGACAAGACATTATAACGTGTTGTTTGCGACTGTACCGAGACGTGCTTATAAGTAAATATTGAATGGTGACTTTCTTCGGCGCGCCCTCTCGCGGCCGCTTGCGTAACTCGCATAACATCGCCGTGTGTATGAAGTTTGTATGTACACGTCACACCGTGTGAGTGTAGTTCACGTTCATGGTCGAAGTTTAATACCAACTTAGTAGGTACTTGCTGGAAAACTTATTGTTGTTACAGTTTCTTCAAAGGGAACGAAAGGGATGGCAATTGTAGTGGAGCGACGCCAGTGGAAACTCACACTAAAGATGATTTTCACTAGAAAGTAATCTATTATTTTTTATTTATTGTCATTTAGATCAAAAGAACTTTTTTTCTAAAGCTTTTGCATAATTTTGTATATTTAATAGGAAACAGGATGTCGGCACGTTTGACCATATTTTCCTCGCTTGTTAACGAATTAGAACTATTGATAACTTTCACTAATAACATTTTGGCATTTATTTTACGACGCTGTTAAAATGTAAATGTGATCGGAAAGCATTATGCTGAAGATTATATAGAAATATTGCGAAATATCTGTGTAAAGTATTGTTATATACGATTGAATAATCTCTACTAATAATGACGATGTATCTGTGAATATTGTACTATACATTATTACAAATAAACTATAGAACTATATTTGTCGTTTCAATAAATGTCAAACCTAATTTTCATTCGAGTACCTTTATAACAGGTCTACTTTTACACGTGCATATTGTACAAAAATACAAATGTTGAAATTCTTCAAAATTACATAACCAAAAATGACATAGACGTTGATATTTGTGTCACAATGACACAATATGTTTTCCTACGTTGTGATAACTTCATGTTACGATTTGAATCCATCATCAACTATTTCCTTAGCATTGCTCGTACAATGTAGCCGGTTGTTACATAATCACCAACAGAGGCCGCTTTCAAGCCCGCGGCCAGAAGAAAGTTTACTCTGATAACATATTGCCAATTTTAATAATAACATTTAAATCGATCGAGTCTATTAAACTGTCTCAATAACCAGTTAAATTTATTATTAAAATTATAACTATCGAAAACTATTTTCTTTGCTGAATAGAGTGACCGCTTGACATCACCTGATACAGTACAGTGATCAAATAGTTAAAATATTCATTGTTCTATTAAAATCGTTTTTCAATACCAAAGAGTGACGACAGATAACTGTCTTATAATAAATTGGTATGAGTCATATCGACTTTATTATTCCATCTAAAAGGTAAAAGATATAAAAGTATTTCACAACTTGTCAGTATGTACCAACTGTAAATCTTCTTTAGGTTGCAAAAAACAAAGTTACGATGCTATTCCCATCGTGTTTTAACTATGACGTTATATTCATGATTACAATGGACATACGTCTTTCTCAACTTAAGTAAATAATGTATGAGAGTACGTTTCTAGCAGCTATGTAAGGGCTTTTGTTTCACCATGCCAGTCCTGCGAGCCTCTAATACTAAATGACTGATGTTATGTAACACATTACCCCATCTTGCTATTGACAAGATGATTCTCTAAACACGAAGATGTCAAGAAATGGTACAAGTATTCTGCGTCTCTTAAATTTTTTATGTTCTGAATGGATCAAAAATCAAATAACCATAAAAAAATTAAAATGAAATCATCCTGTAAAACGCAGTGTTAGACAGAAACTTTAACCCCCATAGAGGTCCCCGGTACCGACATAAAGGATCAATAATGCAACAACTGACATGCACTCTACTGTTGTAGATTTTCGAAACGTTGGTTAACATACATACAAATTCTCTATGTTAATTTAGCAATACAATATCCGAAACCTGTCTAGTATTTTGTGCCCTGTCTACGGCGCAGCATCCTTGCCACGTTGTTATTATGTGTATTCTAAACAGTTTAATTTCGCAAGTTTGTCTCGAGCGCGGCCGCCGTGAGAACGGATCTCTTTGGAATCTCGACCCACTTCTAACGACTTACGAAACCACCCTCCGAGTGGATCATTTTCGGACTTTGCAATTTTCAGAACGGTGCAGTGTAGTCTGCGTACAACTTGCAAATAAACTTGACCGTGAGAAATCTCCGAAAAATTTAACATGAAATCTACAAGACAGTAGGTATTCAACCAAAAGATAAAGTTTAATATTTGTTAAGTAAAAGGATTATCCTTTTATGATCCCACTGCGAAGTAACAAAAATCAGTATCGCATCATATGCTTAATTAAATAATAACTAACGTAACTGGCACATTAGAGCATTGTACAATGTACAATGAATCTACCTTTATTTAAAGGTTTGTTTCCGTAAAACATACACTTGCTCCCGCAAAATTTATATTTCTACAAGTTTTAAGGCCATGAGGATCAAGTCCAGGTAATACGTTTAATACGTTAATACATTACAATTAAAGTTTACCGCCATCTAGTAATAAATTGAAAATTGTGTTATTGACTCGATTTACTAACGCGTTCAAAGTTGTACTTTTAAGAATACTGCCATCTAACGTTAAATAGTTCAAATGTTTATGGAACCATAAATGTTGTTTCTGCTATTACTTCATAGATGGCAGTTAATTAAAATTCAATAATTTTGAGCGCCATCTAATGGAGAATAGTAGAACACTTATGTTTCAATTAATAGATAATAGATGACAGTAAAATTAAAATTTAAAAATTGATTATAACGCCATCTTCTTTTGAATAGCACATTTAAAATTGTGTCTAATAAAATTTTTACTACTGCCCCATAGATGGCAGTTAATTAAAATCAATAATTTAAAGTGCCATCTAATGGAGAATAGTAGGAATCTTATTTTTCAATTAATAAATAATAGATGGCAGTAAAATTAAAATTCAAAATTGATTGTAACGCCATCTTGTATTGAATAGCACATTTAAAAAAAATGTATTTAATAAAATTTCTACTACTAAACAATAGGTGGCACTATTTCTAAATTTCTATTTTTATTTAGTTTAACAAAAATAAGACTAGATGACGGTGACCGAACATCGAGCCAACTATTTTATGTTAAAAATTAATCAAAATGATGTTAGACAAAGAATTCGGTTAGATTTAGGCGACGAGAAATCTAATCTATTCTAATGACAAGGAAATGCGCATGTAACGTTAGGTTTCCACTGATGCAATGCCTGTAGAATATTATTGCCAACACCCTTGATTTTATTTGAAACAACAGATAACAATGAAATATTCTGAATACAAACGTTACGACAGTAGAAATTCTCCGTTAACTAAAAACATTCACAGTCCTAATCCACAACGGCGAGGAAGGGCTGAGATTACGGATTTTCTTTCGTCCCTGCACACGATTTTTGCTTTTTCTAGGTTACGGCTCTGTACATCTTACTTCAAACCTTTTTAATAGGATCACTTGCAAATGTGTTTATATCTACGTAATTCTCATTAAATTCTATCAATTTCTGTATGTAGTGTAAGATTGATTGCGTGTACATGCTCCATTAGTGTACATCAGAGGGATCGTGTACAGAGCAATGACGACAGAGGCAACAGACAGTTGCAATCGATGGCGCGAGGTGTCTGCTAATGAAGTTTCCGTGTCTCTCCGCAGACACAAATGAAGTGCGCCCTCTGGGGACCGCCTCCGATACTATACGTGTTGCCTTGCGAGGGGGGATCTCTTCTTTACTTAGCATTGTCATAGATATTCGCTCTAAATCACTGTTTTCCATTAGATGAGATACCGCTTTTTAGAAAGGACTAGGTTTTATCAGATTCGCGGAAATTACAAAAAATTAAAGGAATTTTTACAAAAATTTGTGGCGATAAATATAAACGATCGCCCAAAAACATTTAGTTCTTATTCGCAATGAAAAAAAGTGAAAATTCATTAGCCTGTCTATGTAATGTGTTGATATCCTATCCGTATTTGCGTTCTATTTGTAATATCTTAAATGTATTTGCATGTACATATATTTAATTTGTTAGTTTCCACAAAGTAACATTGCACCATTAAGTTATTAAAAGCCATGTTCGCTACACTTGTTTGTACAAAGATTGTCAATGTTAAGTTATAGTCCACTATCACCGAATAAAGCAATTTCAGTTTTGGAGAACAGTTGTCAATTAGAGATCGTGTGTCAACGGTTTTAGCACATTCTGTGCGGACGAGTTACACAAACTTCAAACAACGAATTTGGTGCGTTTTAAAATATTTTTGTTGCTCTATTTGGAACGAATGTCGCAAGATTGTAAAGCATGTTGTACACTACACTGGATAGGTTTCCTAATTTTGATATAAAGTCGTTCACAAGTATTATAATAATAACCATGTTATTAGTAATAATTGTTGTAGGCTAATATCACACATACAATTGTAGTCAGACAATGTATAAAGCTAACAGTAAAGTTTTGGATAAAAAATTGTGAAAGCATTCACTTTAGTGAATTAAAACCTTTATATCAGAACCATATTGTGTGTACAGAGTAGGTACAGCTAACAAACAAGAAACAGTGACTTGTTAAAATGTATTATATATAAAAGTGGCTTTCGATAGTTAGGTTAGGTGAATTTTATCTGACTGAATTTAATGTGGATTTTATTTTTAAGTTATAAATTCGCATGAATAATTAGCTAATACTCGTATTTCAGATTTTTGATCACTCATCGAAGTTTGCTTACAAAGAGTATTCTATTTATCTATTCAATCTCAATTTCTCTTTTCCTGTCTGTGAACTCAAAACTGTACAGACAAATGGAAAGACAAACATTTTAGTGTATTATTTATAATATTGAGTGGTACTGATACAGTTCGTGAGGCAGCGCTTGTTTAGACAAGTTGGAGGTGGGAGAGGTTCGCTCGTGACGCGCGACACGACGCACAAACAGGCAGATGTTTGCTTGTGTGGCCGGCAAATCTTGAACACAACCGTTTTGTAATTTGTCCAAAGTCGTGAAAGTTCAGCAAATTGCAGAAAAAACGATTACATGTTGCCCAAAGATCTGTTACTTAGTAAATTTATTTGATATAAAGTCGTTCACAAGTATTATAATAATAATCATGTTATTAGTAATAATTGTTGTAGGCTAATATCACACATACAATTGTAGTCAGACAATGTATAAAGCTAACAGTAAAGTATTGGATAAAAAATTGTGAAAGCATTCACTTTAGTGAATTAAAACCTTTATATCAGAACCATATTGTGTGTACAGAGTAGGTACAGCTAACAAACAAGAAACAGTGACTTGTTAAAATGTATTATATATAAAAGTGGCTTTCGATAGTTAGGTTAGGTGAATTTTATCTGACTGAATTTAATGTGGATTTTATTTTTAATTTATAAATTCGCATGAATAATTAGGCAATACTCGTATTTCAGATTTTTGATCACTCATCGAAGTTTGCTTACAAAGAGTACTCTATTTATTTATTCAATCTCAATTTCTCTTTTCCTGTCTGTGAACTCAAAACCGTACATACAAATGGTAAGACAAACATTTTAGTGTATTATTTATAATATTGAGTGGTACTGATACAGTTCGTGAGGCAGCGCTTGTTTAGACAAGTTGGAGGTGGGAGAGGTTCGCTCGTGACGCGCGACACGACGCACAAACAGGCAGATGTTTGCTTGTGTGGCCGGCAAATCTTGAACACAACCGTTTTGTAATTTGTCCAAAGTCGTGAAAGTTCAGCAAATTGCACAAAAAACGATTACATGTTGCCCAAAAATCTATTACTTAGTAAATTTATTTGATATACATTTTGTGAAGTCTTTACATTCTGTCTAGACAAATCACAAACTGGCAGCGTACACGATTTACCGGTAACCTACGTATATGCGCCTCTCACCGCTTCCCAAGTACCGTGATAGTTTCACCATCAGAATGTAGAGTACGGCGCTGTTTACATCTCTCTCCTGAGAATTCCATCGCCTTTTGGCAAAGCATTGTTAATTAAAATGTCGGCCTAACAACGTTTAGTACCGTTATAACAGTTCCAAATGTTTAAGTAATATTTAAATGTGAAACCATACAATTTTCAATCATCGATTCATCAAAATCTTATTTACTGAAATGGAAAAAACTCATGAACTTGGAATTTGTTCGTTTTCTCTCGAGCGATGACTCAGGAATGATACAGAGCAATTAACAATTAATTAGTATTCGTAAGATGAGTGGTATTCAGGTCATGTGCAGTAAAAGCCTATCACTATACATCTACCACAATAGAACCTTGTATAATGACTGCGGCTGCAGAAATACTGATCATGAGTTTCCATTGTCGAATCTTATAAGCTCTGTTTCAGTAATCCAGAAAGATTATGCAGTACGTCTCTGTTCCAGTGTTTAAGCATTGAAAAGCTAAAGTAAACCAAGCACAGGACACTTCAAGAAAAGCGCACTGCTTGCATAAAGGCATCTCATTTGTAATTCCTCTGGTGTTGTAGATGAATAAGCGATAATCAGATGTATCTGTCTATCAATAGCAAGTTTTTTTAGCTTATCATAAACAAAATAGTATACTAATAGCGAAAGCTCTGTATCTAGCACTAGGAATGCTTATAAAATAAAAAGAAAGTCACGTATAAAATAGGAAGCATTTATCTATGGGTTGTTTTGGACCCCACGGTGCGGGCGGCGATGGCTTACGGCCTTATTAGCAATAAACAAAGTCGGGGCTCCTCGCAGAGCTGCTAGCCGACGCCGCAACGCACGAGCGACAGCGGGGTAAATGATAGAGATTTTAAAAAAAAATAGTACTTGATTTATATCGGCGACAGTTACATATCTAACAGCAGGCGTCTTTCAAATGCTTGTGATTGGCGGTCAGTAGAATCATTCAACTGAGAAAAACTTTCTTCTCTCTCTCCCTCTCTCTTTAAGAAAACCAGGTTCAGAAATTTAACATTATTGTTTAACTCTTGAATACCAATAAACATTTATCTCGTCGTATTAAATAATCTGAAATAGATTGTTGCCTTTCTTCAATAACATATTTTAGACTTCAATTTCCCCCGATCCTATAAAAGATAAAATGAACTAAGTAAAACATGAGAATTATTTTCAACATTAGGATACATTTAGATCATCTATTTCCGTATGAAACTTCTGCATTAATATTATCGCTGTCCCGCTGTACCTTGTACGGTTCACAATAAATCACTAAGGTTAGAACATCATTAATATTAAATCACGGAGGTGACGCTCGCGGCTCGCGGCTCGCGGCGGAGGGCGCTCCCCCACGCGCGCTGCCCGCACGCACCGGCAGCGCTGCGCCGCGACAGACACACGAGCTATTGTCTGGCTAAGAACTACTTTTTGCCCACATTTCATATATTGCACTATCAATATATTAACCTTTTTAACATTTTTAACAAGAATTAAGTAGGTTTTTTTTAAGTAATGTGCGTCATTTTGAAGAGTTTATTTTATCTATAATTTATGAATATTATCAAATTGTCGATGAAAGAAAGTGTTGTATTTAGAGAAGTACTGTTTGAGTTTGAAGCGACAAAGTTTCACTTAGAGCTTATTTTATGCCCGATAGAAGATGGTCTAGAAATGCTATACGAGGCATAAAGTAGAAACCCGCGGACAAACCAATGTCATGGTTTTTGCGGGCCTAGGTATACTATTTGTAAAGTGTTTTATGTAAAATATCAATAAATATATGCAGTTGCTAACCTACTAATGTGCTGTTTACGTTTGCAGTTAATCATACTAATACTAATATTATAAATGCGAAAGTTTAGATGGATGGATGGATGGATGGATGTTTGTTAGAGTTCGTAGCCAAAACGGCTGAACGGATTTCAATGAAATTTCGTATAGATATAGAGGATAGTCTGGAAGAACAAGTAGACTCACTTTTGTTTTTTTTATTCCACGCGGACGGAGTCGCGGGCGGAAACTAGTAATCAATATAGATAATGTTTGTCCCATGTCACTGTGGTATTAAGGGATTGTCTCTATTTAATGGAAATAATCTTGAAGATGCACTGGGAAATATTGTAACAACAACCCCCCCGCACCCCCCGCGCCCCCCGCCGGCCGCGACGTGTGAACAGCGCGCCGTGCTGCGCTCATTTGATGATATGTTGCTACAGCATGTTGATAAATGCTGTGGAAAATTAAAGAAAATGTTGAAAATATGCTTTTATTTACTTATGATGACTTCCAGTGACAGACAAAACTCGTAAAACATATCTGAGTTTCTCGAGGTACAATTTTTTTTGTGCATGTGTTTTGTAGTGGACCTCGTGGTTATGATACGATAGTATTTTTTTCCATTACAAACAAACGTTTGATATGTTATGATAAACTAAAACTAATACAAATTGTTATTAATTTTTTTAATCTTTTACAATATTAAAAAAAAGGATTTTATTTAACCAAATAACTTAAAAAAGACAGCATAGTATAGTTATTGTTTTGGAACATCCTGGATGCTGTAGCGCAGTTCACATAGAATTTTAACATGAGGCCGCTAATTGAGGCTTCAGCGGCTACCGTGCGCGGCGGGTGCGGGGGGTGGGGGCGTGGGGGGCGCGGGGGGCGCGGCGCCGCTTCCGGTAGCCCGCGCCCATTCCAATTTCAAATATTCGAAATTTGAATTTCGAACAATCAAACGTGTGGGAGGTCGGACACTTTTAAAACTACCCCTAAAACTTTATTATGTCTTTTTCGAAGCGTTTTCTCAGCATGTCGTTTTATTTTTAGTTAACCTTTGTGTTTTGAAATTCTCATATGAATATGAACTTTATTATTTCCTTTATACCTTTTCACAGATTTTATTACCATTTCGGAGGTCTATGCATTTTACCTTTACTTTACCTTTCAAAAATTTACTCGCCTGTTTGTCAGAGAGGATATATATAATCTGTTAGGTTTTCCTTATTCTGCAGCTTTTTAAAGATAATGTCGAAGCCAAACATTCATTAAAGAAGTTTTGTCATTTTTAAATTTTAAACTTTTTTTTTTTTATAATATAATGCAGCAAACGAGCAAGCAGCCACCTGAATCCACCGGAATGGAAAGCGATCGCTGCCCATAAACATCCGCAATTGCAGATGCGTTGCCTACCCTTAATTGACGGAGGAGGAGACGCACATAAAGAGTACATTTCCCCTTCCTATGCGTCTCCTCCACCGTCAAATCCACTTTTCCTTCCCATCCTTTCCTCTTAAGAAAAGGGTGGAAAGGGAAATGGACTAAAATTAGGCCTCCGGCACCACACTCATCACTCTGTTCGTCCGGCGCGTGTGTGACGTCACACTACATTGTACTGACATCACCGAGTTTGACGTCACTGTTATTAAATTATAATGGCACAACAAACGTACAGACCTTCCCATCAATATTGTCTCTTTATGTTATCTTTAAATGTTACTAGCTTTCGCCCACGCCTCTGTCCGCGTGGAATTAAAATCAAAAATAAGTAACCCATGTGTTCTTCCACACTTCAGACTCTACATCTACCTACCTATGCCAATTTAATCGAGATCCTTTCAAACCGTTTAAGGTACAAACATCCATTCATCTATCAACATTTCGCAACATTTGAAGAAATAAGACAAATCAGTAATTACCTCAGTATTTTTCATTGAAGTTAAATAATTGTTCACATTATTTTCGCACCGAAAGTTGTAGAAAGTCGACGTATTTATTATAGTAAATTACACTGTTAGACTTGGGTCAAAACAATCATTGTTTCCTTAAATACAAATAATATAATTTATTCAGCTAGGAAAATGACTAAAAATATATCCGTATACTAAAATGAATAATAAAAGTTGCACATGCGTCAGTCGTACGTGCAATAAGGGCAGATTCACAAGTCATCACTCTGTTCGTCCGGCGCGTGTGTGACGTCACACTACATTGTACTGACATCACCGAGTTTGACGTCACTGTTATTAAATTATAATGGCACAACAAACGTACAGACCTTCCCATCAATATTGTCTCTTTATGTTAGCTTTAAATGTTACCTCTAAAATTAGCCGATTTCATTTATAAAGCAAAATTTTGTATGAATTTTTAGATATCTCATTAACAATTTTTTTAACTTTTTTTTATTTTTTACTTTTATGATGATTTAAATGTTACTAGCTTTCGCCCACGACTCTGTCCGCGTGGAATTAAAAACAAAAATAAGTAACCCATGTGTTCTTCCACACTTCCACACTTCCAGACTCTACATCTACCTACCTAGGCCAAATTTAATCGAGATCCTTTCAACCGTTTAAGGTACAAACATCCATTCATCTATCCAAATTTTCGCATTTATAATTATCATTTATAAAATTAGAATGATAAATACACCAATTTAAATGAAGAAAAAGTAATATAACTATAATTCCATGTGCCACTTAACTGTAACTTAGTATTACTTGTAGCAATAGCTAAGTATTTCTCTGTTCAAAGGCAACACGATATTGCATTCCATATCTAATTGAGTGCAATCAAAACGCATTTGTCAAAGCGAATCATGTCAATTGTCACAATATCATCTCTTCTTACGTCAAATATATTCTCCCAGTCGCAGTGAATATCTACCTTTATTTAATTACGATGTATTATAGAACATTTACCAACATCATTCTGTATCTAACAAATAAAAATACACACAAAATTCGCCAATAGGACTATAAGAATAAAGACCACAATTCAATATTAGAACACAACTAATGAATTTAGAATTATACAATTTCTATTCTCTTTGATAAGTAAAAAGTGCAAATGTGACATTTGTTGCAATGGAATAAGGTATACAATTGAATGTAAAAGAGAAATGTACAATATGAAATTAACGCAATATTTTATAGACTCTATTTTAAATGTGTTATGACAATTTAAACTTTATTTCATAGGAAATAAAGTCGTATAATAAAGAAATGATAGTAAATATAACAATGTGATGCAGGTCAAACGCGAGGCCTCGTGCAATGAACATCAATCAAGCCGCTATTAAATGCACCTTTGCTGAGCTTCGGAAGGTATGTTCCACTTGTTACTTATTTATTCAGATAAGATCAGTAATATTTGATACAATTAAACTGGTAGAGTTCTTCTAAATTTCAATTTAAATACCGTAACCAGCAAAATCTGGGCTGGCCGACGAGTAGGTGACCAGTCGGCGTTCCGAAATACCGAATGATGAAAAAAGAGATAACATAAATATTTTGCAATTACCATTTAAATGGACATAAAACTATTTATCTCAATTCACTATGTAATTATATTGGCATTTAAAAAAAAAATTCTGCACTAGTTGCGGTCACAATAGGAGCAAACCTTTGCAAGGCCCCCGCCCCCCGCCCCCTGGCTTGTTGGCCCTCTGTCCCCGCGCCCACCTGTCGGCGGCACGCGCCGGCTATCAATCAGCCGTCAAGTTTGATTGGTGCCGCCGCCCTCGCCGCCGCGCGCCGGGCACCGGGCACTGCGCTGCATCGCACATTGTAGCCTTTGTGAAGGGGGGCGAGGTATGCGGGGCTACGGGGGGATGTAATTGAATTTCACAGTACATTGCGTCATAACCAAGATTTGTTTGCAACTATGGACTTTCATTGTTTTATTATTCGGTTCCATAAGGCACGGACGAGAGTAATGCCGTTAACTTTAAGAACATTACTACAAGTTTATTATCGACTTGTTATCCAATAAATTTCCTTCTTAAGCGTGTTATTGCGATATAAACAGAACGCTGGGTTTACACGTCGATTACAGCACGTTGTCTCGCTAGCGGGGCGTCAGGGGCGTCAGGGGCGGTTAGTCCGGGCCCGCTAAGCCGCGCGCCGCATACAAACGGCCGGTTTCCGCGGCCCGCAATCCTCGAGGCATTACTCTATGATTTATGCCAGGGCTTTGCTACGATGCTGGCAAAAATTTGCAACGACATATTTGTTGGCTTATTTTTTTAGGGCAAACGTTGGATATCGTAAAGCAAATTTTGAGGTTATGAATTCTAACTTAATTTGGACTTTTTTAAGTGTTAGTCTTTGTATACTTAGTGACCAATAAATACAATGATCTGACACTAACATTAAACAGTAAACATTTTACCTTTTATGTTAGAACTAGGAAGTCTTTCTATTTAAACTAAACGGTTATCATAGATTTTTCTGTGGTAGATATCTGACAGAGCTGGTGGTAGGTATTCAGTAACAAATAACAACACATTATCCAGCTCCTTCCCCCGCTCCCGCCCCCGCTCCCCCGGCAGATCGTACAGCGCTTAGCTCTTACGCCCGGAACCCGCACTAGGGATGTCCGTAGTTACACGATCTTAATATATCGATCCAATATTGATAGCAAGAAATTAGTCGATAAGTTAAAATTGTTATTAAAAAAATAAAAATGATTTCAAAGTTTAATTAAGAAGATTAATTAAGATATTTAGTATAATAATTTTACTGTTATTTGAATAGGAATTTTACGTTTTATCGTGGAGTCTGCGAGTCGATTAAAATAAACTAAATATTATAATATAATGAAATATGAATAGAATGTAAACACAATGAGGGGTGAAGATGCAGTGTAACGGCCGGGCGCGGGCAGAGTTAAAAACCGTGTAAGTTTGTTACAATAGCGCACCCAAATCGGGGTGCAATCACTACACTAAAGAGCAACAAAAGCGGGATGTATTGGATTGTAGATTGTGGATTTTTTTATCGATTATAAACAAAATTCACAATTTACTTAGTTACTTTATAAAATTGTCCTTGAGAGTTAATTACAACAATATGATGTTACAAATCGTTTTGTGTTATTTTACGTTCGTTATCAAACTCTGTGCTTACTGTGGGAAATATGTATGCCGTTTTTTTGTCTCGGAGTGTACAAGGTATCTGTAAAGTTTAGGAGGGCGCGCGTATTAACTTATAATAAACTGTGCGCGGTTTTACAGCTCCGATGTTATTACATACATGCATCTCGACATGCCTTAAATATAATAATAATACATTCAAAAATGTATCTTAACATTAATTGTTAAGATGCATATTTTAATAACTACTTACTTTTAATTTAACAATGACGTGTTTCGATGGCTGTGTTCTATTTATTTGTGAAATAGAGTTCCTTTTAGTGTAAACAGTTTTAATATTTAAGTCGTTTTGTTACTGTGTGCTGGAGATACCCCGAGGTACAGTCGATATCAAAGCGGGGGTGTGTTTTTTATTAAAAATCATCGCTTAGCCGCGGCGCGGGCTAATGGGATACTTTTGTTAGTTTATCGCGTGTTTGTGTTGTCTTGAATGTATGAAATTATGATGTAGTCACGGTTAAAATTACCCAGATTTTTAACATTAAATAGTCAGATTTCATAAGACGGCGTTTCTAAAGTTTTAAATAGAATTAGCAAATTCCTAACGGCATTTTACTTAAGGCCTGGTAGATAAATGTTTCCTTGCAAAATTATTGGTGTATTATCCTCAATGTGAGTGACATTAATTTCTTATTTCCAACAGAGGTAGAGCGCAAAACATCTTTTATATCGCACCCCCGGAATACTTCGTGGTATTCCGTGAATCAATTCCGCGTTTCCTCTGATGAAAGTGCTGTAAGCCTAATTTAAAGCCTCGCTCTTTCCTATTATAGTTGTACGATATATTTTTAATATATCTTGTCCGTTTTTCCAAGTTGATATTGTCTAATACATCTACCTCTTTCCGTTGTATATTGTCGTCTCTATCTGCGGGGGTAATGTAGAGTAAGTAATGAGGCATTAGCGCTAATCTGCGCCAGTCCGCCGCCGCTGTAAGTGAAACCGACTTCAGACATTAACTAAAGCGGTTTCTCTAACTAAGGCACTTCTCTCTGACGAGTAACTATTTAGTTATATCGTGATATAAAATTAATCGATTTCCTCGAACTGTGATGTATTTCAAAGTCGTTTCCTAAATCTTTATAAGTCTGTTTTCAGAGTTTGATGTACCTACTAATGATGATTCTTACTGAAATTTAAATTTCAACGATAATTTTGTAAGACGTTGTTTGATCTTTATTTCTTAATTGTAATCTATACTTCTAAACTACTAATATTCGAAAGAGGAAAGATTTTTATTTTGATATAACTCAAAAACTACTGAGCCGATTTCATAAATTTCACTTAAATTTCACCATTTAAAAGCTACGTTATCGAGTAACATAGGCTATATTTTGTACTATTTTCTAATTCCACGTGGACTAACTTGCGAGCAACAGCTATTTAAAAATAAATAAACAGCTAAAATTATTATGTAAAGTACTAATATATTTTCAATGTACTTATACCGCAGCGAAGTCGTACGTATTTTAGATACAAATATTGTTTTTCTTGTTCTTCTATCCGATTATATAGCTAATTTATATGCAATAATGCTTATCTGATGTTAATATAAAAATTTATAACCGGTAACATAGGAGAACTTAACGAATTGTAGAGTTATACATATAACTATACCTACTGTAGACAAACACGGAGGGCGCTGAGAAGGTTCCGTCTGAATTGCAGGCAGGATGTCAAAATTAAATTCCTGAGGGATGGCGCGGGGCGGGAGGAGGGGAGAGGCAGCAGGGGGGAGGGGCCGGGGCAGGGTAGAGGCTCTGAAGAGGCAGTTAATTGCTGCAGCGAATGTTTTTGTCGCGTGGATACGACTAAATTGAATTTCGTTTGTCTTTGTAGTTGTGTATACCTATCTATCTACCTACATTTTGATATCTACGGAGGTATTTAGATATATCTATGAAGATAGGGTGTAACAAGCTGTTGGTTCCACTCGGATAAAAACATATTATAACTTATTCTCTTTCAACAATAAACAAAAACAACATATTTAAAGGATTTTTCTTATTTTGTATTCGATTCTATTTTGTTACATTTTATAAGGTTTTGTCATTCTCTATCTAACTTAACATTTCTTATCTCCTAAGTACGAATCTGTCTAATTTATACCTAATCTGATTTATTATTTTCGCATTTTGAGTTTACAGAACGTAATTAATTTATAAAATTTTGAGAGTTTTACAGAGTTTGGCGGGACGGAGGTTACTTATCGTAATTTAGTAAAGTAAAGTAAATATTTAAAGTATACGACTATACTATGTATTTTTACTAAAAATTCTCGTATATTCGGTACTCCTGAAAACGCGGAAATTTCACGTAACTAGGTACATATTTTAAAGACCTTTAAAAAATAGCCTGTGTCCATTGCAGCTTCAATTGAGGAAAGAATGTTGACACATATTTTTATTAACAAACTGTAATATTTTTACCAAGAGCTTTTTCAATCGAGTAAATATTTCCGCAAACATTTACGGACAGAACTATTCGCGTGGAAATTTCGAATAAAATTTAATAAAAGGGAGAACAGTATCAGAAAGACTCCCGATACACCCCCCCCGCATCCCGCCCCTCCTCCCTCCAAAGCATTCCTTATTCAGCAGCGTCCGAAAATTAAACGATTCTTTACAAGAAATCGCACTCAAAATGAAACGCAACTGAAAATATTTGGAGCGGCCGATCTCCAGTCGAGAGCTGCTATTTACTTTGAGCGCTGTAGCCTCCGCCGCGCCGCGCCGCGCCGCCGGCCCGCGCTTGTGTTTGTTCTTTTTTAATACAAACGCACGGACCGCCCAACATACATACATATAAAATTTCAATATCACGATCTCGCTCCGGAAGGCTTCAAGTGAATTCTCCGCCCTCCCATTGGCCGACACGAGTTGTTCGATATTCAAAACTCGCGTGGAACAGAGATGGGAACACTACGGTGGGTGCGGAAACTACGCTTGTGAAAGAGAGAGGTATAGTTGTGTCGGGGACTGAATATTGCATGAAGGTGAACACCGTATCAATAATGGGCGAACGAATGAAATAATAGATTATTCGTTTGTTCCAATGTTCGGTAAACAAAGTGTAGTCGTCCAGCGGCGGCGGCGGGCGCGAGCGACGAATTCTGAACGAGCTTTTTGTGGATGTTGAAAAAAGATAGATGTAGTTTTGTTGTTTCGGCCGCAGCGGCGCAGATGGCGCGGCGGAGCGGCCCGGCGCTCAGTCGGCCGCCGGGCGTTCGCACAATAAACGATCCATTCTAAGGGCGAACCAATCAAACTGCAAATTTATACAAATTGATACTAAACGGGTTATATTAATTTTATAACAAAAATTAAGTGTGTAAATAAGTTTGAACGGAGTCGTAATTAAAACTAATTGGGTGTAATATAGCGTTAATTGTTTTGTATCGCGCCGGCTTTTTCTTGCAAATTTGCCCTTTTTCATGCGTGATTTTTTTCCGAAATAGTGTTTGGGATTTGTAAAGTTTTATCTGCCGGAGCGGCGGCTGCAGTGAGCGGGGACTGGTGCCGGGGACTCGTGTGCAAGTGATTTATAATTGCCAAAGACCAAGTGTTGAGTAAAGCAGATGGTTTGTGTGCTGATGTGGAGAAAGATGTCGCTATAGGGGGCGGCCGGGGGTGGCCCTTTGAGGCCATGCTCAACAACCTCACCGCCACTGCCTTGGGAGGTTAGTCAATCATGTTTTTTCTTATTTTTATTAATTGAAAAAAAAAATACTTCATTTTCTTCTCCTATAGGTGTAACAGATATAGCGGAAATCGCATTTTATTGCACATACGAGTAGGTAATCTACTTCTCGTCTATTAGAGATTTGATTTATTTTTTTTCACCATCAAATTACCAAATTCACGATTGTTATTAAAATTAAGGGAATTTTTAATCACAAAAGATTTTCAATTTTTAATTTTAAGTCAGTTAAAACAATGTAGTGGGAAATGAACAAAATTCTTTAACAATATTTATATTTCATGTTGCTTACGTTTTGTCGAAGAGTCTATCCTCGGAGACAAATATCTTTAACCCCTAGCAGTGAAAGTTGATGACAGAGGCTTTATTTTACGGGATTCGATTCCATTAAAGTCAGTTTATGATCCGACGTAATCCCGCTGAGCCGCTGAGCCGCTGAGCCGCCGAGCCGCGGGGGTGAGTCCCGCTCGCATGAACTTGCCGCATCACACCGTGTTGACAGATAACATGAATATTTTTAAATATAAAGTAACAGCAATATTATAATAATCAACATAAATTTGTCAATGCCAATAATTATATAAAAAAAATGTTTACTTACCTACTCTGAATTATAAAAATACTAGTTTTCGCCCGCCACTCCGTGCGCGAGAAATTAAAAAAAAGTAAGTAGCCTATGCGTTCTTCCAGACAATCCTTTACGTATATACTAAATATCGAAATCCGTTCAGCAGTTTAGACTACAAACTCTAACAAATATCCATACATCTAAACTTTCGCATTTATAATAGGTATTAGTATGATAATAGTGATATTTGAAACGTGAATAAGTTACTTCAGATAAATCTTCAAATTAATGAATTCAAGATTCATTATAATTTGTACAACTAGCTTTAGCGACATTGTGTTAGCTTGTTAACTATATTTTGATGTATTCTGTATTCTTGAAGGTTATTTAGTCTGTGCTATAAATCAATACCATTTATCTTTATTTAAAATAGCAATATAAACTTTGTAATTGTGATCCAACACATTATTTAAACATTTATGTCATGGTTTTAAAATGTCGGAATTCTAGTTATGTTAGTAATCGGACAGTAGTCAGATGTCAGAAATAAAGGTGTTGCATTAGCCCGACGACATGACGGCCATATTGGTAGTGGCGAACGTGGATACATGGAAAAACGGTGTTATTGGTAAGGTTATTCTGTGCATATTGGAAGAAAACATAAGAGGTAAAGAAGACTATATTTTATTAAAGCATAACATGGCTGTGACGCCAATAGCTTCAGAAGAGGGATCAAACGAAGACAATTTTCGATCTTCGCCTATTGAGTTCACGTAAGTAAATAATGTTCGGTCACACCATTTCTAATAAGCGTGGTTGTTGATAAATCTAAAAGCAAGGATAGTGGGAAATTTTTTTTCAAGCTAAAAAAACCATGCATAACTGTACAACCTAAAGTGCTAACATAATTTGTTTTAAGTAAGTGCTTAGAGTACAGTGAGCTTCGTTGGTGGTGTTCCAGTTTACATTAGTCAGGGTAGTGATAATAAAAAGAAACTAGGTCATGGTTTGCCTTTGGTTTCATAAAGATATAACTAGCACTTTAATTTATGTACTAATTATTTTACATTATGATTCTCAAAATAGATGAATCCTATTATTCTTATACTAAAGAACAGTGTAATATTGGGATTACAAATGTATATTACTCTTGTTAATTTTTTTTATATATTTGTGTTAATGAATAATAAATGTATCAGAGTCTGACGTTGGATCTGTCTGCAAAGTGAAGCAATCTATCACCTATTGAAACAACATAAATGAGGTGATTGTATATTTGTGTTAAAATGTTGTCTTCATGGTTGGTATCTGTATTAATATTTTGTAGTTGTGTAAATGTTTGTTTTTAAAACTGTACAATGGTACAGTTTTAAAATTACAAACTTTTAAACAAATTCTAGGAAAAGAGAAACAGAAGAAATTTAGTAAACCCAAATTACATAAAGCTAAGCATAAGGCATTAGAGTGTAACATGTTGTCCATTGTACTTGTGTTTTCATTTATAGTTTTTTTTATTTATTTAATCTATACAGAAAAATAGAATAAACGGAGCTGAAGGATAATTTCCATTGTAAATTGTTCAGCTGTCTTCCTTACCATACAACTGTACATGCAGTGCAGTCAGTTTAATGTACTTTAAATATTATTTCTTGCTTATTTCTATTTAACTAGTACTCTATAACTATTCATTTCAAATTCAATTCGTAACGTCGTTTGCAATTGTGAAAAGTCAAACTGCAGTAAAAGAGATCGCCGCCGGCTGTGGGATCTAACTTTTGCAATTCCCTTCAGTTTTGCGACGCCCTTTCTTACTGAACGCGGCAACTTGGCCTCTGTTAGCTAAATACAATTGAATACTAGGATTTATTTAATTAACATTAATTGAAACTATGCCCACATTGTATAATTAGGTACAATATTTAAGATTAAATACAGTTGTGTGAAGTCAAATTCAATCGAAATGATAAAGTGATCTAAAGAATTTAAGTTTGGTTTGTAAGACTTTTATAAGGCTGTGATCTCAGACTTATTAAAAACCGACATGTTTGTATCATAAATTAAAATTTTAACATTTCAAGTGAAATCTTTAGACAACAAATGCCGTGTCAGCTTGTGAACTGTGTAAATATAATTTCTCATTGCTTTTGAATTGGATTATTTGTAGTTTCAAGTCGATATTTTTACCGTTAAAAATAGAGAAAAAGTGATTTCGTAGATGTGTAACAGCAGTGGAAACTCAAGTTTGTAGTAGTTGTGTGCGTCACGTTGTGTTAAAAGTCCTAGGTATAAGTACATGTGACTCAATGTTTAATCATGACGCATGGAATCACTGGAAGTTTCTTGGTATTGTAATAGAAAAATCCTTTGTAAATAATAAAGAGTTTATTTTTAAAAGCTTTACAAAGTTAGCAAAAACGTCTTAATAGTAGGTACACGAAATAGAGACAAATGCTAAATTTAAATAACACAGTATTACTAATAAAATTTAAAGTAGCAAATCTAAGTAGAAATCGTTTTATTTATAAACCTTAATGTTTACGACAATCTTTTGGATTAGCTTGAAAGTATTTGAATGATATTAAACCACTAAAGTAAAGCTTCAAGTGCTCTTAACAGAAAACACATTATTGAATTGAAGTTAGAAAATTTAAATATATGTAGATGGTATCAGATAGTACTCACTAGCTGTTCATCAAAATAGACTTGTACTGATAGACATCCGAGTGAAACAATGAGCTTTTATGTTAAACAAAACAAAGCGTAATAAAATGGTATAAGAAACAAGTGGCGATAGAAAAGGTAATGTAACATTTGTCGACGTGTGAGGTCACTACAGTCCAGGTGTTTGCAGGTCACAAGGAGTCGTGCGGCGAGGACAAGCAGCTGGAGGGCAAGGGCGAGCGCGCGCACCATGCGCTGGGGGCGCGCCTGCACCTCGCACACATACGCAACGAACACCTGCAAGGTATGTGTCTACCTCTGCTACTCATATCTAAATATGCAGGTCACACGACCACAGCATGATACAAAAGACCTTCCAAATATAAAGTCGGTCTTTCTAAGCCGCACAAAGAACGCCTGAAGCAAACACTAGTAGCGCGCGTTCCGTAACATTGAATGGTCAACGCGAGTCGTCTATTCGATCAGTACCAACGTAGCGACTACGAATTTACAAAATGAAAACTCTATAGAACAGAGAGCGAGCGCTGGTAATGGCGACGGAAGAACAAAATTCAGCTCGCGTAAATTGCTTAGCGACTAAAATTCATAAACGATTCACGTTGCTGTAACTTGTGATTGTGAACATACCTTTGTGTGTTGACCAGGCGGGCTGCTTCAGCAACAGTCGCAACAGTCGGCGGGGGCTCACGGGGGTCACGGCGCGCACGGGGGGCACGGAGCGCACGGGGGGCACGGGGGGCACATGGCGACGGTGCCGGTCAGTATGCCGTCCGCCGCCTCCGACAGCGACAAGCCCACCAAGCAGAAGAGGCATCGGACGAGGTACGTATGCTTTATACTCAAACAGTTCGTGTACGTTGGTGACACAATGCTCCTATTAAAGTGTATTTTGGCGTAGATTTACACCGGCACAACTGAACGAGCTGGAGCGCTGCTTCTCCAAGACGCACTACCCTGACATCTTCATGAGAGAGGAGATCGCCATGCGCATCGGACTGACGGAGAGTCGGGTGCAGGTCAGTTCACTTTTTTAATTCGTCATTCATCATATTTAAATTGGTAGTTTGACTTATGTCAATAATGACTATAATTATTTATAGTCCGTTGTCTCTTTCTCTGTTAGTAAATTCATTAAAAAACTGCAGGGAATCAAAAAACGTTTAGTCATCATAAAGTAATGCAAACAGTATCCCTCACCGATATCCGGCGGTGTTTCAAAAAATAAAAGAATCAAATAAAAACTATAACATTGGACCTAATAGTGAGCCTTGCGATACACCCTCTTCGCACGTCGAATACAAAAGTTGCACCACAGCGACACATTTCACGAGGCCTTCTACCTGATACTCCCTTCAAATGACGCGATGTACGACTTCAACTTACTTTTATGTGTACTTAAAATACTGAACGATGCTCGATGAAGTGAAATGTATTGCAATAAACTTAGTGTAATGCGTTCTCTCTTAACTGATATGTCTTCTTTAATTATTTGCAATTTTGCTAAGAATTATGAAAACTACCCTAAATTGATTTTTGTTAAGAAAATTGTCGCTTAGAAAAGTTCCTTTTAGTGATTTTTTTTAAATTTCGTGGCTGTATATGTATCTGTGTGTTACCTTTTGTTTGTTAATCGATTTATCTATTCGAGTTTAGTTATACTAAAAGTTTGATCAACAGTCGCCTACAACGGACGATTTGTAGCAAACAGTTCCGGTCGCTGATAGCTGCTAATCGTCAATAATAATGCAAAATAAAATTTAAATAAGACATTTAATCTCATTATCATATAAACACGGCGAGATAATCGTCGTTAACTAGTTGTGTTGACAGTATCGGGTGTAGGTACAACAGCCACCGTATCGGCTGCTCTGCGCTAAACATCGCTTTGTCCAAGCACTTAGTTACAAACGTAACTTTACTTTGCGTTAGACATTAGGCTTCATTTGTGTCGCGCGCTCACTAATATTTGTATTTTGTTAACACGGGATACACACGGCCGGGTACGATGGGGAACTGTACAATTTTATAAATGATTTTATAAGTGATGAAACAAATTAAGAAGAAATTTAAATTCTCGTGAAATAACTACAAAATAGGAGTTTAAATTAAACAATGAATGTACATACCTTAATTATTACAATGAAAATATATCTTACAATACAGGAAACAATTTCGATAGGTGTAAAATATTACATTTCATTTTATATTTATAGACTTTAACATATTAAATAAGTTGTGTGTGAAATATATAGTTCATCAACCAAGTTGTCAGTGTGTCACAAGACACTGATTGTATTTGTTTGTTACCAATGTATCGTTAAGATGAGTATTATCTTTATTGATTTGGCTCTCATTGCCCGGTCATTGTGAGTCAGTTCGATACATCAGGTGCAACGCGCTCTGTGAGACTACCGGTAGCTAGCGCCTTGCTCCTCTCCATGAATATGGATTACAGCTTGTTTGATCTCTCTTTATTGTGTTCACACTATTTCTCTAATGACTCATAGGCGGATTTTCTTTATTATTTCTACTTTATCAATCCTTTTGTGAATGAGTTTTAAAGTTTACTTTGATTTTTCTTTTATTTGAAACTAAGCTTGTATCTACTGACTGAATATTTTTGTTTAGTAACCGTCTTATTCTTATCTACGTGTCGATGTGCCATATTTCCAGCGTTTATTCATATTTTTTACCTCTTTATGCAGTTTTAATAGCCTTGCTTTTTAGGAAAACATTTGTTATGTTTGGTAACTAACTGTGCGCAGATTTACCAATGATTCCTCCTCTCACAAGCACGAACTGCTTCCCTCGCTCTTGGACTTGATACCATCAGTTCGAGTGAGGTCGTGAGGTCAACATCAAACCTAGTATACGTTGTAATCAAAAACAAAGCAAACTAAGAAGTATCTTTGGATCCGAAGTGTGCAAACAAGTAGTACATTTCTTGATATTGTGAACTTTATAACGCAGGGATAATAAACAAGTCATAAAACGTACGACGAACTCTTTTCAAGCACCGTGGAGTAGCACTTCAATATAATTTCATTTTAATATTTTATTGACTAATCAATAGTTCGACTCAATAGTTTTACGATTTCGCGACTGATGTCAGCTATAATGGTTTCTTTTATGAAGTTTTCGCGCCTTTTGGTCTCAGCAGCGCTCTATACAAACCAACACTTTGAAATTCGTTTCAACAACAACTTCGCTCTTTTCTCAACGAACAGCCTTTTATTAGTGACGTTCGGTACTAAGAAAGATTTTTAATGAAGTTTAGATTTTCATAACGGTTCCGTATTTACTTAATTTGTAAAAAAACGTTAAAAAGGTATTTGACTACAATACTCGTCGATGGCACGATAGGCTACAAATTAATTGTTAGTTTATTAAACTAACGAAGTAACTGTAGTGAAAATTGCCATATTTGCAATATAATAAATACTATGTCTTTTACAAAAAGTGTTCAATTACTGATCACTATGACGAGATAAAACAAAGTTTAATGGAAAAACAACAAATGCGTTAAAACTGAATTTGATAAATTAATTTATCTCAAGTTGCAACGGAACCCTAAACATCGAGCAACTAGTCCGTAGTCCGTACAAACAGAGCTAACCTTGCACCTCGGGAGTATTTTTTAAAAAAGTAGCAGCACAAAAAAGCTCGAGGCACAATAAATAAATACTATGGTCTGCGGAAGAATGTCACAGTGTGGCGCGAAGTGCCCGCCGCCCGCCGCCCGCTGCCCGCCGCCCGCCGCTCCGCGTCCGCCTCGACACAAAACGTACAAGAGTGTACGTGTTTGTGCGTCTGTGTGTCCGCCACACACAAAACGCTACTGTTTCGTGGCCCTTTAATTATATGGTAACGTTAGGTTTGCCTTTCAACGGACAATAGAGTGGTAGCGATCGAGAGCGGCGGATGTTCTAATTTCTTTGTCAAACTGACATAACTGAACTTTGAACGCCGTTAATTGTTCTTGCTTAGATATTTTATGAGAAAGTTACAATATTTTCACAGGCATTTCTCCTGCAGAATATTAAGTACAGCTAGAAAAGTAGCAAATATAGTTTTTAGATATTTAAAACACTGCGTTTGTTCAATCTTGATTTCTATTGCTAATGAGGATAAATAAATAGAAAATAGTAAATATTAATTCAATTAAGCAAACCGCGGCGACTTTGCGTCGAGTGCTAATACGAAAAGTAAAAGTCGGCTCAAGATGAATAAAGTGATTATTATTATGGGGCCATAAAGTCAGTATTATACAGCGGCAGAGCTACCAGTATATTGTTTTAAGCACTTCGCCTGATGACTCATGCACTGGACGCAAACTTACAAATGTTAAATAAACTTTTATACGATCCCGCGTGTGTGGGAGCAAATTCGAGTAAAATGTGTATAAGGCGCGGTTTATTGTTTACTACACTACTAGTACGTAGTTTAATTTAAAATATCGGAACCTTTAATAACTAGGTAGCTGACAGCCACGGGCCACCGATCAGGCCAATGAAAACTGCGCAAAAAATAATAACTCACTTTACATTTACGTATTATTGCAATGGAATCAATATTTTTACTAACATTGAAACTAAGATGAAGTGCGTAATTTTTAATTACACTTGAATGTCGAGATACGAACCCACGACCACATTATCAGTAATCCTTGACCACTGAGCTATAGGGCGTCGGTGTTACCTCGACATCGGCGTCGATATCGCACTATATAAATATCAAACCGCGTGCAAACAAGCCGGGAACCAAAGCTCCATACCGCCACAAACGTGTCCAAACACCGAACCGACTTCGCGCACAAATATTACGATATTGTGTAAAACCTCCACTCTGATTCTATTAAATGTCATCCATATAACAAATATTACTTTAATTCAGAATAAATATTAGTAAACGGAACGTATTTTGAGTAAAATATATAATATTATGTTGAATTATTTGTCAGTTGTTTGCGGCTCTTGTGGTTTAGTTTAGTTTAGTTAGACAACTTCACATGACCAAGTTATTCTTATGCGAGGAAGAGGCTAAAATCGACCTCGCGACGAAAAGACATTTAACTATTTAGATAAGAAAGGCGTTGAAAGAAGATAAGAACTAAGAACTCCTATATCTCTAAAACCAAAAATGGTTATTAAATATTGTAACTACAAAAGATATAGACTTGTTGTAGTCGTAGAGTTGTGATACACTCATAACACATATGTCCAAATTTATTCGCCAAGATAAAGACTGTAATAAAACTTCATTTGTAACATTCTACTTACGAGTATGTAGAAACAAATAACCATTGAAAAATGAAATAGTCATTCTCAAGCGTAATTCTGGTGAAGTATAACAGTATACAATTTGTGTATAATTGTTGACTGACCTTTTTATCACGGGCAAAGTGCGCGCAGATCAAAGGTGGCTCACAAATCGATGCGCTCTCATTTTAGCACATCAATAAAATGTTTCAAATCGTATCAAAAAACAAACAGCTTTGTTTGAGGTGTTCGCTCTTTGTGATGCGTCGGTTTCTCTTTGTTAATTTTATTGAGTAAAAAATCTATTTAGAAATATGAATCTATATGATTATTGTTTCTATCATTAGGACAATCATAAAGGACAGTTAACATTGCTTAAAAAAATCTTACAATAAATTAGCAAACACTTGTTACGCAAATAATTATAAAAAAATCTCGGGCATTAAAATCCGCGATGCATTATAAAACGCATTATAAATATTTTGCAGGACAATTTCGCGGTGTCAAATAAAAATAAATAAAAAACAACCCCCAGTGATTCGCAGTCTGCTCACCAAAGCCTTTCATTATTAAAAAGATGCATAGCCGTAGTGATGTACCACACACGCAGACAACACAAACATCGATGGAAATAAAATCTCATTTGATATTCAGTACAATTGGACAGCTGATACGTGGACAGTGGACTACAAGGGAAAATACTTTTACATTTATAAATTATTCCGGACATCGAGGATTCTTTTCGGCCCTTGTACATTAAATGAGACTGTTTATTGTAGATTTCGTCTGGCTGCAGCGTAAAGTTTTAGTGTAAGTTATTTTTATTTTACATTTTGAAATACGCTTTGATTAAATATATTTATTTTATTGAATGAATACTATCGATTGTTATGAATACTATGTAACAATTTTAACAGAGCTTAGGCAAAGAAAAAAGTAACTAGTCGAAAAAAAGTAAGGACCTTACCATAAAAATAACTTCGACATTGTTTCAAATACATTTTAGTTCAAACATACGTCAACGCTTTTATAGAGATTTCCGAGACTAGCGGCCGGTTAGGATATAATAGCCTTCCGAAATATGATCTTCGCCAATAAATTGTTTGGTGACGTCATAATATCAATCAATGGCGGTCAGAGTTTAAACACGTGTTTAACTATATTTTTAGGTTATTTCAGTAACACAACATTTTGACCTATCTGATGCAAATAATTACATCTTTCAAAAATGTCTATAAGAACCATATTCCGTAGTGATTATAGGGATTAATTCCTAATATATACTTTGGCCTACTCACTGTACAAATAAAATCCTTTACATCTATAGTGTTGTACTGACGTCACTATCTACCAATCAGTGAGCTATTGTATAACTTTGTACACACACTGGCCCAGAAACTCCGTCGCGGGAACATCACTAGAGCATTAGAGGGCATTAGTGCTGCCCGCCGCTGTATTAAGATTTATTAAGCCAATAAGTTACGTGCCAACTTCCCACTCCCCTCCCCCTCACCACCGCCCCCTCCCCCGCCCCGCCGATATAACATGTAGCATAATGTAGAACTTATAAAGGAAAACTTTTATTATCTCTACCAGAGATACTTGTATGTGAAATCGTATTTTTATCCGACACCTACCATTGTCGAAAAACTTTACAACATAATAATTTTTAAAACACAATGAGAGATAATAAGATTAGGTATATCCCTGCATATTTTAAGGAAATCTATAGAATAGCTTCAAACGTGTAAACAAGTTTTACTTTGTTTTATAATATGCTGCAGTTAGATAATAAATCACGATTGAACCCTAACATCAATTTATCTAATGGATATAAAATGAATTAAAAAGTGACCACCTGCGCCAGGTGTTGTTACTATCGACAATCTGTCGACAGTCGACAGCACAGCACTAATTATGACGGTGTAATGTTTAATACACTATTGTTACATTACACTCTTACATATCTTTCTAATGTGTTCTGCCATCGAATAAACTAAATAGCACAACTGGAAGTGATCTCTAAAGAATAGAGCGTATTCTTTGTATTGAGACCGACAAAGCAACAGCAATGCCTCGGGTTTAGCAGATTTTCTTGAACATTGGTCACGTTAGGCGACTTGGTAATCCTTTGCTCTTATTTTATGTTCGATCTAAATTTTTCTACAACAATAATTAAAGAAGATGTCAGACAAAATATCTTCCTAAAAAGCTAATGCTTTATAGCGGTAGAATATAAAAGCCATACAAAAAACTCCTCCTGTACAAAGAGCTCATGAACACTTTTCTCAATAAAAGATAATGTTGCCATACCGGGAAAAAATATAGCCCGAAATTGCCCCGTAGCCGACATTACGGGGATTTCCCCGTGATTTAGCATTATTCGCAGCCATTTGCAATAAAAACGTATTGAGGATCAGTTGCGAGTTAATTTGGCTGGCATTGCGGGTACGCCGGGACGCCGGGACGCGGGGGCGCAGTGGTTAATAACTAGGTAGGGTCAGCGGTCGTCGGTTCGAATCCCGAGGGATGCGAGCTACTTGGACATTGTTAAATGACCACTGTCTAAACACTGAATACTGCTCTTTGATTAACGACGTGATATTATTGAGAAAAGAAACCAAAACAACGTTTTGATAATAAATCAAGAATCATAATGTTTACGTTAAGCA
Source organism: Papilio protenor (assembly GCA_029286645.1). NCBI lineage: Eukaryota > Metazoa > Arthropoda > Insecta > Lepidoptera > Papilionidae > Papilio > Papilio protenor. The sequence goes on from JAGSMZ010000015.1 coordinate 6,260,042, forward strand.
TAGTAATTTTTTCAAAGTTAATTGTCTTTTTAGTTTACGTTGAGTACGAAATTTTTAAGAAATAAAAACAAAATACATATCAGAAAACTTGAAGAAAGTGATGTCATGAATACTTAACGGACATTTCTTTTAGTTTTGAATTAAATTACGAGTAAAATGTACACCACATGATCAACAAAGGCAAACAAAATAACCGGCACCTAATTGAGCGTTGTAATCCTCGTTAATTCTGGCGCCCCCCGCCGGCCGCGGCGTGAAGATCACAATTTAAAAGTCAATATAGCACATTGCGGAGGGAGCGTGCTTGGGGCGGGGGCGACTGCCCGCGCCGGGCTGCCTTGTTAATATTACAAATCTTTTATTATTTATGTTACTCCTTTTTATTACTTTTTATAATACGCAGGAACATTTTGACCACAATCCGGCCCCACAATAGGCATTATTTTAATATAAGCCTATCTTGTACACTCTTCTTCTGAAGGTGGTCATTCTCTTAATTCTTTCATATAAACTACTCTAGTTTTATTATTGTTCTACGCGTACTTTTCACAGTTATAAAGGCTTCATAATAGGTTCATTCTTATCTGAAAGTAGTGAATTCAGATATGACAGCTGATGGAGATGTATGTAAAAGCAGCACATACTGTGCCGATCTTCCGTAGGTAGGAGGGCAGGTTGATGATGAAGGGTTCATAGAAGTAGAAATTAAGTTAATAATTGTCATAATGTCACGAATAATAATTCTATCATTTTAACTATCAAAACCCGACATCAGAAATTTAGATGCACTTTCTTATTTGTTGTCATAGATACACAGAATGCCAGTGTCTATCCCGCGGGAGCACGACAAGGAAATGCACTAAACACGAGCGCGCTCCGCGGCTGCGACATCCGAAATGAATTAACAGTCCCCGGGGACGTTCCCACCACGCTCGCGTCTAGCGTCTACCCTCACTGCCCATCTGCCTTACTGGTACAACTCTGGATGCACTTGTCATTGTTTTTATTCTATCATTTAATATTTTATTTACCTATTTATATTTATTGTTTCTTGCGTAGTCCAGAATCAATCGATACAGTTTAATTTTCACGACGTCCCCTTCATCATTTCTTCTTTGAAAATTGTTCATTATACTACAGAGCACTTCTTTTTCGACATCATAACACTCAAATGTTTACGATTAACATCTGAAAGGCTTTCTTCTCTGCTCTCCACAAAGACTCACTAAGCGAAAAGCAGTTGATTTTTTTAATTCGAGGGAACTTTGTTTAGCGTGACGTATATCCTAGATACCCGGGGGGAGGAATGTCAGGAAGCCGCGGAGTGGTGGTAGGGGGAAGGGGAGGGGGCGGAAGGTTGTCAGGCATTTAATTAGTGTCAGCCGCCGCCGCCGCCGCCGCCGCCGTGCGCCGCTTTCAATTGTCACACAAGTCGTAAGCCGCGGATCTCCGAGCAAACGCACAACTCCACAGACTACATAAATACAAATTGTTTACACTTCATTTAATTTTCATATAATTTCCATTAACTTCTTTGTCTATACTTTCCTTTGTCACAAAAACTGATGAAGCTGCTACCAATAAAGAGAACAAATACAAGATACGAATTTGTTACCTATCATATAATACAAACACCAAAGGCATAGATTTCGCTTGTGCTGTTTTGATTTAGCAGTTGTCAGTTTGGTCCTAGAATATTAATTTACTTGATTAAGCGATGTTAGGCGATTTATTTGCTCTTTTCTTTCTGTAACTAGAAAAATAACCTTACAGGCCTCATCACATTTTTATTTATTTTAATAAGTCAGTCTGAAAGTTTCCAAATATGAATAACAATATCACATTGTAAAGAATTCTTTTGTAAATACAAAGTTGCATTTTGTATCTCCCCCCCCCCACCCCGCCGGCAGGGGGGCGGCTTTAATTAAATGCCTCCGTACTCTGCTCAAACGTTTGCTGAATCCTCGCTTTGCTGAAGCGCCCTCTGTCGGGGTATCTTTATTAAAATTAAAACGTATATTCTACATCTGCAGACACATTTCAATTTATCTTTTTAAGCCTGCAGTACAAAGCCACGAAAACGATTGTTAAGCGAAGCAAAGTTGGATATGAAACTGACATTTTTTTTTCGTTTTTAAACAATTTTGTAAACGAAAAAAAAACTAGTTAACAAAATCAACGTTCCCTCTACTTCTGAGAATACAAAACAGTATGGAATAGAAAGAAATATAAATAAATTATAGATAAACAATAACAACAATATAAAATATGTAAGTTTAATATAAGAGGCAGTTATATTTCATAGAGTAGGTAGTTGTAGCGAGAACAAAGGTTGTGTTACATGGCCCAGCCAGCCGGAAGTAACAGGGCGGGCGGGCCGCTAGGGCAGCGCAACGCACTGTTCATAACTATCGATAAAATCACGGTATCTTGCTAATCCTTTACTTGAAAGGATTGCAACAAAATTCTAAAGGCTGAATGTCATATTTATAGTATTATAAATGCAAAACCGAGTGCTTAAACATGTAGATCAATTAGTATAGTATTTTGTGTTTTAATAATGAATTACTCGAAAACATATTTGATTCGTTCTATCGGTAAGGTATGTGTGTGATCTTTTCTATTTAAATGAAAAAGTTATCGATATAAGCACATCACTAGTTGAGAGAGGTTTACGCGTGCGCGTGTATGTATCGAGCGGGTGGCGGTAGGCATGTGCTGAGCCATGTACTTACATATATCGATAGATATCACATTCCTGGCATGCCTGGCTAAACGTAGACTCGCGCTTTGTAGTTAATATACAATATTATTCAATCATTCATAAGCGAATTCTACAGTACATTACGCTCAATTTATCTGTTCCTAGATACGCTTTCATTTTAAACAACCAACCTTTAAATTTTTCAGATTCCAAGACCGCAATTGCACTTTAAACTGATTGATTAGTTAATTTTGAAGTGACACGAGTCATTGGATTTTCATTCTTCCCCAGAGTGTACATGGTCAGCCAGACCTTTCAATTTGCTACCTAGAAGTTCGAAGGTTATAATATTCCTCATGAAACGTTTGTCGCTTAACCCAGTTTCTATGAAGGAAAAATGAAAATGATTTTAAAAACTTTCCCTTTTGAATAGTTTTCCTTATACGTACAGAATAGCAAAGTTCTATCGTGACTGTGTAATTTGAGCCTACAAAATTCAAACATAACCAAATGCCTACTTTCTTAAATATACTTATGTAAACAACGTTTTCACTATACAATTTAAAAGCGTTTAGTTAACGACATGAAATAGAGTAGTGTCTTTAAGACGATGGTTTTTATCGACAACTTGCAGCTAAACTGGTATAAAACGAGCACGTAATCTTTTTACGTGGCAATCGGAGGCTCGTAAAGCGAGGCGATTGGTTGTGCGCGACCCATAGCTGCAGGGCGCGGGGCCGGGCGGGGGACAGGGCAGGGGACGTACCGGGGCAGGGTAGGGGACAGGGCGGGCGGCGCTAAGTGATATTTACGGCGCGGACGTGCCGCCGTAAGCGCGGAGCTTACGATATTTTTAGCGGTTTTGTCAGGTATCCGGCTGCGTTATTGGAGGGATTTATAAGAAATAACGATTTAAAATTGTTGGTTATTTTTATTGTTTTTAAATAAAATTTCAATAAAGTATTTAAAACATTGCGATTAGAACGTAAAGCTTGTTTAAATAAAGGCCTTTTTACTTAAATTCTTAATTTAACTAAGATCCGTCTCTATTAAAGATAGGATTTTCCTCTTTCGACGTTTGACATGAATTCTATCTGCATTTCAACACCTACGTAGCTTAAGAATACAGTTAGATCTATAACTAGGTGTAGTCTATGGAATAGTTTAGCAACACTAGCATACGGCAGCGTGTCGGCGCGTGTTAGCACGCAGCAGCGGGTAGCAACGGCTGCCGTGACCGACGTGTTTGCTCGACGTGTTCGCGGCTATATCAATGCTATAAGGCACAGCATGTAGCGGGAATGGATTCTATAGAATGTGATTCGCCTTTATATTACACCAGTTTAAAAAAATAAAAGCACCTTTTTACACAAACTGCAATTCTTCCAAAAGCTAGTTGCTATGATTTTTTTTGTAGGAAACTGTTGGCATTTCTTCCTCTTACGGTTTTAATACTTTAGGATAAACTGGATTGTTAAAATTATATTATTTAGTTTTCACTGTGGGCTTTTAATATAATAATTTTAATAAATAATTAATTAACTAGTGCTGTATTCCGTGAAGACCTTAGTAATACAATTTTATGATTGTGCATGTAGGGAATTTAAATATTGACCCGCTTCCGCGTTCACGTTGGGCCACACGAAGCAATAGTTGTGTGGCGCACGACCGGCAAACAGCGCGCGCTAACCGCCCGCTCACGAACACTGACGAAAGCCTCCACCAGCTCTGATAGTGCTACATACAGAGCGGTGATAATGGAATACGAATTTGGAGGTTATCGACATCACGGAAATAGATTTTGCACAAAAATTTTCGCTTAAATTTTCGAAAGAATAGGATTCTGACCTAACTCTCTCCCAGGTTTGAATCTACATACAAAAAATGTCACGCACATGTCTTTAATTAAAGGTTTCGTTATAAGTCAAACACCTTCGTTACTTTGTGTTTACTGTATTTTATTTTTTACTAACATTAAGAACCAGAGTTATAAGTAGGTAAACTAGAAATGACTATATAACTACGATTGAAATGTGTTCAGAATCAAAGATATATAACGATCCTTCTAAATTGAGACAGTTCACATTATATTACTTACCTTTCGCTCGCGCCTCTGTCTGTGGAATTAAAAAAAAACAAAAGTGAGTAGCCTCTTTGTTCTTCCAGACTATCCTCTACATCTATACCAAATTTCATCGAAATCCGTTCAGCCGTTTACGCTACAAATTCTAACAAACATCCATCCCATCCCTTCATCTATACTTTCGCATTTATAATATTAGTATGATTATCTCTCGTCGTGAATGTTGTCAAATCAATTCTGAGGCTTAACAGGAGAATGTTTTCAAATTGAAGGATGAGCGGGACGTTTATTTATCAACCCGTCGTCGATCCGTCGACCCACCGCCGTCACTATCCCTGAAGTTGACTAATGTATGGATCAGTCGCAAATCGCCCGCCTCGGGAAGAGTTATTGATTCCGACCCGGCCCTGGCCTCCCCGGGGATGGACTAGTGGAATACAAATGGTTGCGATGATATCGATCTTTGGTGTTTAATACTGATTTTTAAAGTGATTTAACGTTCTTCAATATCCATACAAACGAATAATGCACGAGTAACGATATAATTGGGCCTACTTTGTGGGACACGCCACCGGGTTGAGCTAGTTTTTATTATTAGTCTTTTAACAAAAATTCTTAGTTGCGATAACTAAGAATTAACGTAAAACACTTGTCATAAAATAAACAACTAATTAACTAATCACTTCCCATATATTTAACGAAGAAACCCGATTGGCCAAGTAGTCCGTTTTCAAATTAGGTACTACGTCCAGAATGAAATCGACCTGTCATTTTATAAAACTTGTTTTTGTTGTGTTTTTCAAACAAGAATTTGCGCGTTTCTCGCAATAAAACGACTGATACACAATAGTAAAAAAGATAACATTGCAACAGTCGTCCCCCGCCCCGCCCCGCGCCGCCCCGCACTCGCCTGTTCCCGCGATCGCCCATAAATAATAGAGTTTGTCTCTGACAGTTGCCAAATGAGTATTGCCCTCTCGCTCCCACACTTACCTCTCCCTCTCTCTCGCACAGGCTTTTATTTTTAAATGTGTCGTTTACAGGTTTCACAAACTTTTGGTATTGCTTTTTTAAATGTCACTGTTTATTTCTTTTCGTTTTTACCTTTATTAGCTTTTCCAACTTTAGTTGCTTTTAATTTCCAATGAACTGTTACTTTGAGACTGTATGCTCGCCCTCAGATATTTATATTGTAAAAGTTTTACGTCCAGAAGAAGCGGAAGTGTATTTTTAAAGTTTTTAACTATTTAATGAATGTCTACGCTTTCGTAGCAAAAATTATATCGTAGCTTGTGCTGCGCTTGTTGCAGGTAAAGAAACAATATGTGAAACTTAGGCCAGGATTTTGTGTACTCCAGAGTGTATTAAGTTCCTTACATTGACCACAATGGACCCGTTTCAAATGTTTTTTGATTCATAGATAACTAAGCACTAAGTTCACTAGCAAAATGTATCTTGTATAACCGTGAAATTTAGGTCTTTGTTTTTCAAAGAGACGCATCTAGATAATTTTTTCTACAAGTACTCTGTTAATTGAAACCCATAGTAAAATCTAAATGTTGTCAATGAATTAAAATGAGCGCAAGTCACGACAATCAATCGTGTCGGATCTGCAGGATGAACCGCGACGTGCCGCTCACCCTGCACTGTGATTAATGATGATCGAACCTTTACGATATCGTCTTTTAACTTTTCACATTTATACTGAATTGCAAAATCAATACTGTAGTACGGTGTTTCCGAAGATACACTAACACATTGACTAAAAATAAGTTGATCTACTTAGACAGGTACCCTAGCGCCAGCACTGGCTCCTCCGCTGACCTCTTCCCCCGGTTGCAGGTGTGGTTCCAGAACCGTCGCGCGAAGTGGAAGAAACGCAAGAAGAGTACGAACGTGTTCCGTTCGCCCGGGGCGTTGCTGCCCTCGCACGGCCTGCCGCCCTTCGGCGCGCCCGACGTCTGCGGGGCGGGCGTCTTCGCAGACAGGCCCTGGTCCATGCCCTCCGGTGAGACGGCGATATTATTGCTCAATTTATTGTGATCGTATCCTGATGTGATTTGGTACTATGTATGCAAGTGTGTTGTGCAGGTCTGGGCCAGCTGTCGCAGTCGGGTGTGTCGATGGGCGTGGGCGTGTCGGGCTTCGGGTCGGGCGCGCTGCCGCAACTCGCCGCAGACCTCGCGCCCTCGCAGCAGTACCAGCACTACCCGCTCAACTCCATAGGTCAGCCGCCTCACCTGTTACCGTGTTCATACAGTACCAGGACTGCAGGACATCGCTAGATGTACCTATAGTCGCCATTACTAGTCATGAAGAGACCCACCGTGTTAACTTGTATGTGTTGTTGCAGGGGATTCCATGATGTCGTACTGCGGGGGCGGGGGCGGGGGCGGGCCGGGCAGCAACGGCGGCGCGCTGGACGGCTCGCCCGCCTCGCCGCACGCGCACTGCAACACCGCCTCGCCCGGCGCCACAGGTACTTGGACACACTCACATCGCCATCAAACTGATGCCTCCCTGGTACCTCGTGCTCATCTCGTCACAATAGAGCTACCAGGATCACTAAGAGCAGGCGCACACCTTTGACTAAACTATTGCACAACTGTTGTGCGATTGTCGATTGTTTCGCCGCCAATTCAACAATTTAGTTCCACAACTAGGAATCGAGTAGTGTGCGCACCTCCATATAATTCCCTATAAACAGTTGTGCGCTAGTTTAAAGGTGTGCGCCCGCTCTTAGAGTACTTCCTTCACACGAGGTGTCACATGTGTGTGTGTGTGTGTGTGTGCAGGCGGCGCCGAGTGCGAGGAGCAGTCGTGGCGCGGGCACAGCATCGCGGCGCTGCGGCGGCGCGCCTCCGAGCTGTCGGCCGCCATCCCGCCGTACCTGCAGCTCAACTACGACGCGCACAGCCCCGTCTACTGACCGCCGCACAGCCGCCCACAGTCGCCCACAGCCGCCCACAGCCGCCCACAGCCGCCCACAGCCGCCCACAGCTACACAGTCACACAGACACACAGACACACAGACACATGGAAAGCAACAAACATACCGATAACTACTAACAATCAATATGGATAAATTCCTCACTCATACTTATCCCTCAGCAAAGATACAACCTATGTCGGGTTTGCAGCGAATAAACACGACACCGACAACTATCGTAGGGGCATGTCTTCTACCCGTTACCTATTAGACAGTCAAATGTCCTGAACTTTAGCTAACTATCTACCCCTCTGCTGTCGCATTCACAGTCACGTCACTAAGGAAGACTATTTGTTGATTCTGAGTGTGATAAGAAGTCAGTCGATCTGAACTAAACTGGATTAATGTTCTGGTTTACTGTCTTGAGAAAAACAAAAGGCGATATTAAATATTTTTTTTTTCTTACAAAAACTTATGTTTTCGTTACCTTTTTAAATGAAACAAAAAATTATAAAAATATCAGTTAGTTATTTTATTTATTTTAATTTGTAGCAATACTTTATCTTTATATTGACGTTTATTTCACAAGGTATTTGTGACGAGGTAAAAGTTATATTCGATAAAAATGTCCGAAGACTTTAAATATGGCAAAATTAGCTATATTCAAATAAACTACATGTATACGCGTTCGTACAATAATAATTATAATGTTAGTTTGTAATCGTAATATATTTATTTATAAGTAACTATTGAATATTTAATAGATTAGACGTAGCGTTGCTGCACGCGACTGTACTCGTATCTGTTTGAGATGTTCTCATTGTTCATATCATAATAAAACATTCCATTTCACTAATAATTTAAATGTTCATAAAAACTATTAAAAAACAAACAAAGACAGTGTTTAAATAATATTTTAATGGTTTATGAATAATTCTTGAAACCTTTTTGTTATTTTTTAATTTCCTGATTCAAATCAGTAATTTACTTTATCCGTTTTTAACAAAATTATTTTTTAAAAATCATTTAAATATTTATTTTATTCTGTGTAAATAAATAATTGTGGAGATTATAACCACGTTTATTGTACTCTTTTATTTTTGATTGATATGTAAATGTAAAAATATATGTAAAAGTTCGTATACGAAATGTTTAATGAAACAGAATAATGTTTGTGTGTGAAATTGTATGAGAGAAGATAGAACATGATAGAACAGTTCAGCCGCGACATTTGTGCGAAAAATGTTCTTGTCTCTGTTTTGTCAAAGAGAATGAGAGAGATGTCGAATCGATTTTAACTGTAATGTAAAGTTTGATTTATTTCCAGGAAACTTGCGGCCACTCTGTATCATTACTGTAACTTTAGTCGAAAGTGGTTCATAGTTCCTATTTATTTGTAAGCCCCGAAGTCGATATCACGAAAGATTAGAAATATTAATGAATCTTTTGAATTAATTAGTTTAAAATGATTGATTTAAAAGATTTATTGGTATTTAAAAATGAACACCAATAACTTTCTCTGTAACGATTTCGTATGTTGTGTAAATCTCTTCGGGGCTCATATTCAAGTTAAATGTCAGTAAATTAAACTTAGAAACCAAAGGTACGTATTATTTGAGGTCTGATATTAAATATATAACGTAATCTTTTTCACTAACAAATTACTTTAAGGTACATAATCGAAAATGCCACAAAATAAATAGAAGCTTCCGAAAGTGTTTAAATACATACATCATGTTTTTTTATGGATTTATTAAAAAATCAGACTTTACATATGTCTTTCTTAAAATGATTTGTATTATAAAATAATAATGGTGGCAGAATTTTGTATAAATAAACTTTAGTTTTTTTTAATAATCGTAAGCATTCACTATTTGTTAGTGAACCGACAGTGCTGCAAAAATGTATGTATATTTTATTTTCCCTTATAATATATTGTACATGATATTTGTGAGTCTTTCAACTAGCGAACATTTAAATACACACAAAACCCATTCATCGACATTAACACTTTAAAAGATTTCTTTGATTTTTGTAAAATAACCACGACGCTAGAGTACGCACAAAAATGATACAGACGATTATTGATGACAAATATCAAGCAAAATGAATTAAATATGTCTAATATTGTTATATGATAGAGCAAGATAAATGCATATTAAAATATGTTTTTTAATCAAATTTGTGTATTTAAATGTTCTAGTAGTGTTTCGTGTACAGCGGCATGTAGCTAGCATATACAGTACTTTAGATCTAAGTATTAATATATACAAACAATAAAATAGACAATGTTCTTTCTGTGTTTTATTTTTGATTATTTCATTCTAGAGTCCTAAAAGTTTGCAAGTTGCAATGAAGTTAAAATACAAGAACTCAGAATTACAAATAGCACCATCTAGCGGCGAATTTCTAAACTAAAGCAAATTATCGTCGGGTAAAAAGAATTACTTCAGCAACTTACCACAAGATGTCGCACAAAAGTGTTTAAAACGCTAAAAAAATTATTTACGATGTCTTAGCATTGCTTTTGAAGCAAGCAATTTATAATTCAATATTTCAAATATAATTTTCTTCACAAAATACCTTGTAATAAAATTTACTATTACGCTATCTACAGATGAATTGATTCAACTAAAATGTTAAATTTTTGTAAAAGTGTGGTTCATGCGATACAAGATGGCGCTGTACGAATAACAAGTAGAAGCTGTTCGGATTTTATTGACGAAACAACAAACTAATCTGCGTTGCAACAACGATATTCTTTCTAAATATTGACTTCGGCAAACATTTTAATACGTTAAAATGTCTATAAAATCTCAAAAATCATTAAATGAAGAATGTTCGGAGATATTTGAGAAAAGCTACTCTGTGAGAAGTCTATCAGAAGAAAGTTTATCAACGTAAGTAATACGTCTTCTTTTATTTAAAAGTATTGTTAAACTATGATTTAATTTATTTGTTGCATTTTAAAATAAAGTATGTTAAGTCAATTGTTGAAATCGTGGGCTTCTACTACTGTGACATTGCCAAAGAGAATGAAAAATCTATACACGTGTTACAGCAATGAGAGACGACAGTAAGGACTACCTCGCAAGTAGTTTAGCACTTATTTATTTCACGTTTTATTTCCAGTGAGGAAGACGAGACAGGTAGCCTGTGTCGTGAGCTGCTCCGCAAGATGTCGCCCGCCGCACTCACGCAGCTGCGGCGGCGGTTCAGGCGGGGTCGGCAGCCACACCGCAATGTCAATAAGTAGGTGATAGCAGTTTTCACTACCGTCAATCTTGTATTGAACATGTTATAATAGTATACAAATGTTTCTAGTACAATGGAAGTTCACAGCAACGTTTTAACTGTAATATAAAGACTTTTTCTGAAATTCTAATCGGTTTTTTGCTCGGAATGAAATATGACCGTGTGGCCTAATGGATAAGGCGTCGGACTTCGGATCCGAAGATTGCAGGTTCGAGTCCTGTCACGGTCGACTGCGCTTTTTGTTTTATAATCCGACTCAAATCGTGACCTGTATCTTTCAGAACCTGTTTTGTATCGTTATTTTGATTGTCTCAGAGTGTCATTAGGATACAAACAATGGAATTTAGTGGTTTTAAAATTATCCATTAATCAATAGGTCACATACTTATCTTATTTAGAGAGTAGTACTCCTACTACACTAGTACTACTGCTCCTAGTAGTACTCCTAACTACAATAAATCACCCTAAACCAGGAAGGTGGAAGAAGCAATGGTAGCGGCGGCGCTGCAGGAGGGAGTGGAGTTTGCCGCCCCCGCGCACCCCGCATCCCCCGCAGACTCCTTGTGGCTTGACGAGGATAGCTTTGTGGCCGCCATCGATGATATATTTGGTAAATTTGGCATGAACTTAACACACGCTAGAGGCTGTAATATTTTGGTGGCGACCCGGGAGATGATATCTGTATGTTGTGAAGGTGGTCACAAGTACAGTGCCCACGCGCGCCAGCTGTGCCTTGTGTTGGACCCGCTGCGCAGCGGCCGCGTGCACTGGGCGGCGCTGCTGGCGCGCCTGCTGCCCGCCCCGCGCCCTCCGCGACCTCCCGCACACGCTCACAAACCTATACGTCTGCCACACTGTCAGGTACGTCCATACTATCGAGCCTGCCCTATAACTATGAATAGATCTTTTGTAACTACAAGGGAACAGAGCGTCTTGCACTTCACTTGTTTGTTGTCCGTTACAGCGGGAGTGTATAGTGAAGTTAGTGAGCGTGCATGTGGAGGACAGGTTCTGCTACGTATGTGTGACTCGCGGGGGTCGTGCCGGCGTCTACAGCGGGGACCTGCAACTACTCAACACTTATGAGGTAAGTCTGTATTTGGGGGATAAGCAGTGCTATGTCGTAGCGTAGCTTTCCTACTCAAATCATTGTGGTTATATTACAGGTGTTCCAGCGGCGAGCGGTCGCGCGGCGACGCGTCAAGAACTGCTGGGTGACTGATGCCGTCTACATGAGTGTTAGTCATTGATCAATATTATCTCTTTACAATTGTTATTAGACTGTGTAAACATTTCCATACTAATTACTACAATCAGCGGCTCATAATACCTTGTTCTACGAGCACATTGTTGCAGGACGCGGGCTGCCTGGCGTACGCAACATCCGAGCGCTGCGTGCGAGTGTTCGCGGCGCCGGGCCACGCGCATGCCCACGCTCAGCTGCACTGCATCACCGGCCTGCCCGACCTGCCCACTGTAACTGTCACCAGTGTCCTACTATTTAAATTGTTCTTTTTATCTTCACTTAAACCCTTGACATTTGTTGTTAGTGTCTGTCGTACAGTGAGTCGACCAGTGCGTGTGCGCGCAGCCTGTTGCTAGTGGGCACGGGGCGGGGCGACGTGTGCGCGCTGCGCTTCTCCCGCCCGCGCGCCGCACTGCTGCACCACGAGCCCGACACCCTCGCCTACGCCTGCTGGAGGGTACACACCCTGATCTTACAGGTAGTAAACGTCTTATCCATTACTTAATAATTCTACATGTAGGACCTATGCTCGGGTGCGCAACGGTCGTACTGCTCTGCGCGAGTTTTGCCGTCCCACTCGCGCGCGGTGCGTCGCCTCGCGTGCGAGCAGGAGGGGCGACGCTTCGTGTCCTGCTCTCAGGACGCCGAGGCCAGTCTGCGGCTGCGACACTCGTCGCCACATCTCGATGACTACATTGTAAAAGTGCAACGGGTGAGTTTTTCCAGATATCTAGTTGCTTTTTGAAGAATTTAGAAGGAGCTAAACAACAATACAAGGCGAGCATATAATTTGTAGTTCTGTGAGGTCGGCAGGGTGTGAGCTGCTTCCACGTGTCGTGGTCCCTGCGGCTGGCGGCGGGGGGCGGCGCGGGGGGCGCGCTGCGGCTGTGGCAGCTGGCGCCCCCCGCGCCCCTCGCCCGCCTCGCGCGCCCCGCGCCCGCGCCGCTGGTGGACGTCGCCATCATCGCACACATGGAGACTGTTATCGGCTTTCATAATAACTGTGTAAGTTTACTTAATCTTGTCATCACCATCATCATCTCCGTGCCTTATCCTACTCCTGTAGTGTCGGCGCACCGGGTTTTCGTCCTCCAAATAACTCTATCTACCGTCATCTCAGTCATCACTCCCTTTTTGATCATGTCACTTTTCACGCAATCCATCCATCTCTTTCTAGGTCTACCTCTACCGGTGTACCCCTCCACATTCATAACTAACGTCCTTCTTGTAACATGCGATTCATCCCTCCTCATAACATGCCCATACCACGCTAACCTTTTACTCCTTACCTTCTCTACCACTGGGGCTACTCTCATACTTCCTCTAATATACTCTAGTTACTAACTAGTTTACTTATTCTTGTGATGACTTTTATTGAGAAGGTACTATAAGTGCAGCTCATTTACCAAAAGTCTACATTTAACTTAACTATTGTCCGTAGACGCTGAACATTTGGGACCTGCGCGAGGAGACGCTGCTGCAGACCATCAAGATAAAGTTCCCGTTCCTCGGTGCACTCGGCAAGAAGCTGGAGTTCGGCGCCTACTGCATACACCCTGGTACACCTATTTATCTTAAGATTAGAGTTTGTCCTTAGACTGTGGCTAAATAGTAGAGAATAGCTGGAAGCGATAGTGACAACAGAAGCTTCAAGTTCAGGCTTAGTAAATAGACATCCACAAGAATCACCCTTGCGGTATCATAAACATACATGGAATTATTGTTAAACGTTGACTGAGAAAGACATGGCGATAAAAATAATAATAAATTGCGAGATAAATATTAAACAAAAATTTGTATAATAACTTTTCAGGACCACCTGGGATGAAGGAGAGCACAGACGAACAGCCTCAGCAGTCTCCGACGAGACGCGGCTCCACTGGTGGTCTACTGCTGCAAGATGACCAGACCACGGAAAGCTTATTTGGCGATATTAAATCGGACCCGTGGGTTTTGTTAAAATATTATGTTGGAGCCAAAACATTTGTCATCCTGTTGATTATATTTCATATATGTAGAGTGTACCTAGAAATGATTTTAGCTTTCTTCTGTGTTTATAGTGAGTACATACGTTTCAACGTGTCAGAGATATTGGTGACGTGTTGTTCTTACGTTTGCCGCGTGTCGCTGAGCGAGCGCCCGCCGCGCCCGGCGCTGCGCCCGCCCGGCGACGCGCTGCGCCCGCGCCGCCCCTCCTACTGGGACCTGCCTGATGATTTCATTAATGATAAAGGTAGTAGAACAAATTACTAACGAACTATTACATTTTAGACAAAGATAAATGATTAAATTAATGAAATTTCTGTGCAGTGCGTGTGATGCCCAGGAATCACAAAGACGTGGAGCCGAAAGACATCAGCCGTCTGCTAGAGGGTGCCGGTGAGTTCCTCTATCACTACCTACGTCAATATAACAATAGATACTTCATAATTTTTTATACAAATACAAATACAAATACAAAACCTTATACTTTACAGGGCTACAGGGACTTTTAGAGAAAGATTTTGTCCTCATGCAAGGTTTTAAGAATGATCTCAACAAGAAGTTGCATCATATGAAGACGGACATGGATGCGGTAAGACTTCAAACACTCTTAACACGTTCACTGCGGCAAGTAAAATCATAATTCTTCATCCGGGGCGGCGGCAGGCCCAAATGCGCCCCCAACGATATTTCCGGCAGTGCGTGGTAAGTCTTTCTAGACCCACCAGCTACGATAGATTAAATTGCTATACCTTTGTGGAAACATAATTTATACGTTTAATATAATATAAAGATACCTGAGATAGCGCCTGAGACACGCACTAGCGGGAGGGACAGTGTTTACTTCGGCCGCACCAGCTTAACGCTTACGCAGTGAATGTGTTAAAGCATACAATTGTTAAAGTGACAAGACTAGTAATGGTACAGTGGTGTGCGCAGCGGCGCTGGGCGCTGCGCTGCGGGGCGCCGCACCTCGCGCTGCGGCCGCTCTCCCCGCCGCGCCCCGCGCCGCCTCGCGCCCGCCCGCAGCGCGGCCGCGCTCTCGCACTGTGCGTATCCTACTGAACTGAACTGAAGACACATAACAATGTAGAGATATTCACTTCCAATCAAAGTTTTGAGCAACACGGTCTAGATGGCGTTGCTAGATTTTGATATCGCACCGTGATTGGTACCATAAGCATCTCTTAGTTCTTTGTAATATATAGATTTGTTCTCAAACCGGACTGGCGCATAGACAAGACAGATGCATACATCTATTCTGGTCCTAACGCTGATTAGAGAATTCAAGTTTTTAAGCATTAGTCGTGAAGTGTACTCCACTAACAAAACATTTATACTAATTGGTATCTGTTATTTTAATAGACAATCAACGAGACGATAACTGTATACCATTCTCTATTTTGATTTAATTAATTAGTTTTGTTTTCTTATTGTCAGAGAGTTCCCTCCTCCGAGTGTGGTGTTGACGCCGTCTGCGAGCTCCAACTCCACGCCTGCGCACAGAACTGTCAAGCCTTGACAGCAACGTGACAAACAGGAGTTTCTGTTCTAGATATTATGTTATGTTCTACACCTGGGCATAAGTGAAACTAAATCGCGATAGCTCACTAGCGCCTCTCTATGTTCAAAAATCTTTACAAAATGTTTGTCGTGTTACATCTGTCTTGAGTGGTACTTTTATGTTGAAGTGTATTTTTTTGTGTTTTGTTTTTGTATTCTTCTGGGCCAATAAATTGTATTTCATTTATTTTATTTATTTTTAAATATTTTCCTATAGCTAAATGCCAGCGGCTCTTTCACTGGGCCAAATATGTTTATCGCACTATATATACATATATACCCTCGTTGCCCCTCAGGAGGTCGCAATGAAGAAAAATTATACACATTTCGTATATCTTAATTATGATTGAGTTTCTAAGAATTAATGATGTTATGTAAATTGAAAAAGATAAGAGATATCAATTTAAATACATAACACTACTCTGAGCTGTCACATACAAATAAAATAAAAAATCTTTAATCTTACTTCAATAACATTTTTTTCCTCCTTTTACAATAAAAACAATTAAGTGAGCAAATGTTATAAATTGGTTTTCTTTTGTACATTTTTAACCTTGGTTTGTAATTCCTAAAAGACTGGTAATTTAAAACATTTTATCGTAACAATTAAAGAATTTCTGGTAACTATCTACGACATAATTAAAAGACTCCACAGAAAATGTGTTTCAAAATTCTTCGAACTTAAGGAAGTCAAAAGCAGGGACGCTCGCTTATACTTTGCGGACATAGTCGCGGGGTACAGCTAGTCGTAATAAATGACATCGCCAAAAATAATGTAAACAGTAAGTAGATACGATTATGTGATATACTAGTTTTAGTATTATCATAACACGATATACAGACGGCGGCGGCGGCGGCGCGGCGGCGGCGGCGGCGGCGGCGGCGGCGGCGCGGCGGCGGCGGCGCGCTTGCGGACAATTTGGCACAATACTTTGCGGACCTCAGACGTGTACACCTACAAGAAAATCCCAAATAACACAGAAATATATTACAATTACAACAAGAAAAAAAGTACAATAAAAAATCAAACAAGCTTCCAATAATGTTTTTGCCATCAAAATTAAGATTCAATACGAAGTTATTTAAAGAGATACTAGATGTGCGGTCATCATACGAACTGTCGAAGGTTCGATACTCGGACACTCCGGAGATACTGAAGTTCTACAGCGACGCGGCCTGGCAGCTAGACCAGTACCCCAAGTTGAGTGAGGACGACTACACGAGGTTCATTAGCAAGAGAGCTATGAAGAGAGAGCCCGCTGTTACACGACAAATAAGTAAGTTTTATTAACTTACACTTCATTATCATTACTAGCTTTCACCCGCGACGCCGTCAGCATACAAATAAAAACAAAAGTGAGTAGCCTATGTCTTCTTCCAGACTATACTTTACATCTTTGCCAAATTTCATGAAGAGCCGTTAAGCCGTTTCGTCTACAAACTCTAACATCCATCCATCCATCTATACTTTGGCATTTATGACATTATTAAAATTATTTACGTTGTTTTATTTTGCTTTAATAACACTACTTGATCTATTTGGTATCCTAAAATTTGGTGTAGTCATACACAAAAATCAATGAAAAGGAGTTACGCGGGAAAATTATTACACGCATTGAGATGAAGTAACAAAGAATTTTGTTGTGCTGTTCTTTTTAAAAGTTGATAATAACGAAATAAAATTGTTCAATTTTTACGTCGTAGCTTTTACAAAAGCTTTAATAGCGTTGATGTCTTAAATACACGGCTAACTTTGAAGACATTTTTATTTCATGCATATTGGATAACAATGTTATATGTAAACAAAGAGGGTTCTAATCCTACTAGCGATAGCGAAAGCTTAGGGACCCCTTTTAAGAAACTTGCATGAAGAGAGGGCTGTCACGAAAATTTGGTAGTTGTGAGATGTTGACCAAATGCTTCTTTTAAAAATTTTCCGTCTAATTTATAATTTAGTTCAATTCGTAACATTCAACACAAGAATCAAGAAAATCGTGTTACAATCTGGTAAACGGTTGCAGGAAGTTTGTTAGGAGCCAGTATATCGAAATATAGGAAAGAATTTGAAGTTTTTGCGAGTGACTCGCCCAAACTTGTTCTGTTCGACGAGCGGCGAGCGGTGAGACTTGTATGTCTTAGACTGTTGGCCAACGACTGACTGGTCTTGATCTATCAGTTTTTGATATCGTCAAGATTATGTAGTAGAAGCAGTACGAGAATTATTTCATAAAAAGAAGAAATAACATTATGTAATAGAACATAACGTAGAACATTAAGATTAGTGCGATTGTTTTTTATACACATTCCAAATATTTACTACGCAGTCGACAGACGGACATTGTGTTAACGAAATTAAACATTAACATTGAAACAGGTTATGGTAAGACAGTGAGAAACAGTGAACACGCCGGGAAGGTGACCGTACGATCTACGCGGTCAATTCTGCGCATATCTAGGGGTCTATTTTTATTAGCGAACAATTTCAATGAATGATACGAATGCAAAATTTGGCAAAAATTATAAAATGTATGTCATAGTTACAGTTCATATGCACAGTTTCTGCCTACCCCTTCTGGTTACGATTTGCTGTCGTTTTTTATATGCACAGTTATTAAACAGCTTGTATATTTTTTTTATTACTCTTTATTTTTTTTATATTATTAGAACAATGTTTTAATAGTGAGATAAGAGAGGACATATTTTTCCTTCTAATATAATTATAGAAACATTTTCATTATTGTTTTCGAATTTGCAATTTTTTTAAGTCAGTCGGCCGAGACTTTGAACTTTTTATTTCAAGTCAATGACAGTGAACCTCATTCGAGTCGAGTCATTTTTATTCAATATTTATGTTTATTTATGTTTTCCATTCGATATCAAATACTAATGGTCGCCCGCGGTTCTGCATGCAATACTTTCTTAATGTATCAAAACTTCGAGTATGTATTTATCTTTTAAAATTAATTAAATGAATTATAATAATCACATATTATTTAAACTAAGTATCTGTTCTACACACATTAACTAACACTACATTAGTTCCACATTGTAAACATAGTGTGTGAAAACTATAATAAAAAATTATACATAATATGTTTTATTATGTAATAACATAAGATTTCCGTAATCGCAAATTAAGTGCGTGACTTGATGCGTGTCTGTGTTTACGAGTACGTCCGGTCAGTTATCTTTCCTGTTTTTATTTAGATGTTTTTGTTAGAAGAAGGATAATTTTGAATGAATAGGCAATATTACCACACTAGTTAGTACTAACATTAAGTGCATATAATAAATAATTACATAAACAAAGCACTAAGACTAGCTTTTGCTGACGACTCCATCCACGCGGAATATTGAAAAAAATTAATAAACATTTTTAAAATCGCCTTAGTAGTTTATTGTACAGTCTTACAAACATACATTCGTTCTTTTTTCATTTGGCATAGATAAAAATGAGTCGATAAATGACGGCACACCACGCCCCCTATCGCAAAGTCAAAAAACCCGTTTACTTGCAAGCGGTCACTCGGGCTCGGGTCGGCTAACCTTGACATTTACCAAATATTATATCTATCTAATGTAATACGAGTTTGTCCGGGCCTTTCAACTTCTAGCTGATTTAATAATTAATAATATAAACAAAAAATACGGTTTTAAAAAAAACATAGTAAATGAAATCAGATTTTCCGCGTTTATTGTATTTAAAATGATTGAAATAAAATAATGTAATACAGCGCCATCTATGGAATATAAAATGCATTCGCTCCCTATAACCTGCATCTCTCCAGGATAAACCTCTTAGCTAGTGAAATAGTCTAACAATAGATAGCGCTATTCGACAACCAGAGACCTCGTTTTTTTCGATAGTCTCATTGAAATTGGAATATTATTTAATTTAAGGACAACTTTAATTTCATCGGTTTTCTTAAAATATTTGCCTATCTACTTTTTTTTACAAACAATCCAATATTTGTAAACTAGTCAGGTATGTTGTGAATTTTAGAATTGCCAAGGTCATAGTTGTGATAAATCTGTCAGCGAGGTGCAGCGGCTGAGACGATATTTTGATAATAATATTATGTACAAAATATGTACGTATAATAACAATAACGCCAACGCCCACAATACATTATATCATATTCATAAATAAAAGAAAAAATAAACAACGTTAAATTATTTACGGTTGTTTAGGAAAAAAAAAGGAACATTAATGTTGTACATTTTTACAATAAATTATTTTAAGTAAAGCAGATATAATAATTTCTACAATAGTAATGCGGTTTCGATTTTTTTAAATTAAGTTTTCTGTTCAAACGTTCTTACCGCTTCCATAAATGCTAGTTCATATTTAGTTCGCGTACGCGAGCGTGAGTGCGAAATTATAACACAATGGTGCTGCATTAGAGTGTCTAGATTGACCAGTCTTGTGTACCTTGTGGAACATTATTAACTCAGTATTACTTCCCCAGCGACGCTGGCATACAAGGTGGGCAAGCAGGTGATATCGCTGGCGGAGGGCATGCCCAACGAGGAGATGTTCCCGTTCGAACGGTTGCAGCTGCGCACAAAGGCGGGCCGCGACATCGTGCTGGAGGGCAGCGAGCTCGGCGCCGCGCTACAGTACATGCCCTCGCAGGGGTAAGTGTATACACTCTTAATATGGAGACCAGGCGACATCAAGTTATGACTGACTATTGACTTCAGCCACAAAGAGTCCTCGAGACCACAGCTATCAAGCATCTTGCCTAAGTGCGCTAACCATCACAACCCATAGCTCCACCGACCCTCAGGTCATATGGGCCGAATCGCAGGAGGGCGCACACGATCTGACCGCATGCACCTTGACTCCCTACAAGTTATATTAATTTGTGACAAGTCTCTTCCTAATAGCGACACAATGGACACGAATATGTTCGCCATGTCTATATCTTGCCCTAGTGTCCGAGATCAGCATGTCCCGTGTGTCCAGGTACCCTGCGCTGGTGTCGGAGCTGCGGTCGCTGCAGCGGGAGCTGCACCGCGCGCCGGCAGGCCACGACGTGCTGGTCACCAACGGCGCGCAGCACGCCATCTACCAGTGCGTCGACATGCTGCTGGAGCCCGGCGACCCCGTGCTGCTCAGCGAGTACACATACACTGGCGCACTCTCTGTGGTGAGCAGCTAGGACGCTTAGTTCAACGCTACTATTACTATTTTTACCATTACTAATATCAACACTACCTAATACTTCAGATATACTGATTTTTACAAGTAGCTTGTTAAATTTGGTATAAATTGATGCTGTAATAAAAAAGGTAGAAGATCAGATAAATTAAATGTCAACTTCTGAATTCCTAAATCTGAATTTATTAAAACGATTTTCCGTCAAATAACTTAATAAACGCTTATTCAAATACTAAGAAGTATAAAGAATTAAAGAGAATGGCGCAAGAAAGAGAACACTGGTAGATATTCTACTGACAAAGACGATGTTTTCTTAAATTAGGATAATGATTATATACCAATACAAATACTAATTTAACGTTTTTTAACATTCCAGCTGCGGCCGTACGATCCAGAACTGATCCTAATCCCAGAAGACGAGAGCGGGATAGTCCCCGAGACGCTGGAGGCGGTGCTGGAGAGCCGCGCGGCGCGGGGGCTGCGCATGCCGCGGCTGCTGTACGTGGTGCCCACCGGCAGCAACCCCACCGGCCTCGTCATCCCCGACCACAGGAAGAAGCACATCTACGAGCTGGCCTGCAAATATGACTTCCTCATTTTAGAGGACGATCCCTACATGTTCTTTAATTATACTGGAGTGAGTTTGTTTCAATTTCTTTTTTGGAGTGTAAATGCAAACCAACGGTTATACTTTTAAAGAGTTTCCAGAGAACATCTTAACTACTAGATCTAATTATGTATCCAAAGAGATTCAAAAATATCTAGAGGAAGCATAGTTGACACTTCACATGATCCACTAACCCTATCTATTGATAGGTCTTCGAAACCACAAGCTTATTATAATTTTGTAAAATGTTTTATAACATGTCAATACAAGGACATGAGGTGGCACAAAACTTGACAACTAACGTACCTTTCAAAGAAGTTATCCGTTGTTCCCTATGTCTAGTGTACATATACCAGTCCTCATGTGTCGTGTGTGTCAGGTGCGCACGGCGTCGTTCCTGTCGCTGGACGTGTGCGGGCGCGTGCTGCGGCTGGACTCGGCCAGCAAGGCGCTGAGCGCGGGGCTGCGGCTGGGCTGGCTCACCGCGCCCGCGCCGCTGCTCGCCCGCGCCGAGCTGCACTCGCAGGCCGAGCTGCTGCACCCCTCCACACTGTCGCAGGTATCATGCTCAGGCACATGTTGCTATGAATTAGTGTTTCATATTGCCACATTATGTTGACCTTAATTAGTTTGCTTAGTAACTTTATGACAACAAGGAATTGAATATGTCTAAGAGAAAATCCGATCGTTGCCAAAGACAGGTCCCGTCTTCTCGGCGCATTGAAACATTAGTCATTACAGTTGTTTTAAATAGAAGTAACTTAAAAAAACTGTTGCATTATATCTAGATATTTGTTTAACCTGACCTTAGGTGGCTTTATGATAATATACTGATTGAAATGTTGATGATAAAAGTGATGTCGTGTTCTGCGCATAATAATGTTGAAGATGATGACACATCACTATTAGTTATAATATTGTTTTACTGGATTAAATCAAATTCATAATTATTTGACGCATGCTATTGTAAAATTTGATAACAAACATGAGCAGTGGCGCACTCTGGCGGATAACACGTTATCGTTTTAATGTAAATATTATAAAAAAACCCGCCCCTTATCGTTATGGATCAATGATGTAAATTGACATTCGTTATCCGCATTTTACTGAAGCCACAACATTAAAATAACTGTATGATAAGCAATAATTATATTCTATTAGCATTCAGGGGATTTAACAAGAAAATTTGTGAAAAAGTATTTGTATCGTCACGGACAAAAGTATAATTTATTCAATGTACACTACTGCCCGATAGGGGCGCTGCACATAATGAATATACATTTTGTTGGAGACAAAACGAGTAATTTCTATAAATTTTCTCCCTATGTCCACTTCACTAGAAACTTAACTTCGTTAAGTTCGTTGTCCAAGAATCAAGATTGTGCTCGACAAGACGGTGTTCACGACAGGTTTATAATTGTAATCTGCAGGCAATAATCCTGCGCGTGTTGTCGGACCGCGCGGCGCTGGCTGAGCACGCGGAGCGCGCGCGGGCCTTCTACCGCGAGCGGCGCGACGCGCTGGGCTCGGCGCTGCACGTGCTGCGCGGCCTGGCCGACTGGACGCCGCCGCAAGCTGGCTTGTTCTACTGGCTGCGGGTGCGCGGCGTCGACGATGTCTACAATATGGTGAGTGTACAAGCTGATAGCTTACCAAGCAAGGAATTTAGTCAAAATTATTTACACAAGGATTTTTTAGTCTAGAAATTAGTCTTAGTTTCTTTGTTTTTCACTGGTTTTGTTAAACTAAAATGAACGTAATTAAAACTGCATTATGCGTTGCAAGGTGTTCCACCGCGCGTTCTCCCGCGGGCTGATGCTGGTGCCGGGGCAGGCGTTCGTGTTCGACTCCTCGCGGCGCTGCGCTCAGCTGCGCCTCACCTTCAGCAAGCTGCCGCTGCACCGCATGCCCGAGGCTGCGCTGCAGCTGCGTGACGTCATACTGGAGGAGCAAAAGCTGGCGCAGCCCAGACGCCGCGCTGCAGCGCCGCCCAGCGGCGGGTAGCGTCATTAACACACGCAACTACAAATACACTTTTATTTTAAATGTTGTTTTTAAGATAGGTTTTGTATTATTTTTTAGCGTAGTAAGCACACTGTGTGTAATGCATTTTTTAATCGCAAATTACTTAAATACATGCAGAATAAACTTCTGAAGAATAATAGTTATCAAGATAGTGGCGTCAAAGCATTTTTAAAGGTAAAATTTACTACCTGTTTACAATTTTATAGGTTTATTTCGATGGATAAGTACTTAAAT
This sequence comes from Papilio protenor, assembly GCA_029286645.1. NCBI lineage: Eukaryota > Metazoa > Arthropoda > Insecta > Lepidoptera > Papilionidae > Papilio > Papilio protenor. The sequence continues at coordinate 6,283,835 of JAGSMZ010000015.1, forward strand.
TTTAATTAATGTAAGACAACTACTTTTAATTATATAAAAATACTCATTAAAATAACTGTGATCATGTCGATGTCTACCAGATCTGCTTTTTTGTATAAGTGCCATCTATTGTCACCATCCGTAGTTAATAAAAAATATTTTTTGTGAATACAGAAAGTTTGAAATGTTTATACAAATATAAATCGAGATATTGAATGTGAACGTATTTTAATATCTTATGAGTAACATTGAAGATGTACATTTTTAAAATATTTTATCGAAACTGTCCGCTACCGCCGCTAAACTACCGCTACTCGATACTAGATGTCGCTCTTTCACCTAAAACAGGATTTTAATCAAACCAAGGGATTTCGTAGTTTGTCAAAGTAACTGATTAGGTGGAAAATATTTTATAGCATAATTTATATTTCGCTTTTTGTATTTATAGTTTACGTTAAGTACTGTTATATTGTCTTGGTATGTATAATAAACTATTAAGTTAGTTATAAAAAGTTCACATTTTAGTTTTAATGTAAATTGAAAATATTTCGAAACACAGCGATACTATTTACCATAATACATTTTTAATATGATTTTTTCAGATAATAGATATGTTGCATGAATACAATTTCTCATTTTAGTTCATAATTGTTCTTCTGTCGTCTTGAATATATTCCCGTCAGGTCAAGTATGGTAAATTAATGATAAATAAGCGATTGTGAATCAGTTACCGCTGCGATTGCGAGCGAACATCCTCAATAACTGCTTAGTTAGCGTCCGCCGTACTCTGCACAGAGCATCTACTGACAGACACTCAGAACTATGTCTAATTAAACATGATGAATAAAGTGAAATAACAAACCGTGTTACGTGTTGGAACTTACCGCTTTGCACATTTTTACATTACTCATAAATCATTTAATTGTATTTAATCTCGTTTTTTGATGTGACGTTTTTCATTTCTTGATATTCCCAGTATCTATTTCTTCTTGCGGACACTTAAATTATTTTAGTTATAATTTTAATAGATTCGAATTGTGAAGAATGTCGTAACCTCCAATTTGTCTCTGTGGGACATTGCTCTGTCCGCACTTTCTCATTATTAGCGCAAAGAGTTGTTTCATTCCGCCTGCGCGAGTTAGCGCACAATTTCCTTCACCTCTTCCCCAACACCTTATCACTTCATTTTTAATCGTAACTCATTATCACAAGAGCTGTTTTTCCTCAGCACAATTATCTCTGAAATTCAGACAGTTTACTGTAAAAGGTAGTAATCGAAATTGGTCTTAAACTCTGTCAGATAAAGTCTATGTTTAGTTGTTTGTTGTGTAGAGGAATGAAAGCTGTTTAAGCGAGCGATTGCTCAGAATTAAGGAAATAAGCAGTTTTAATTGGTGCGCGATTATTTGAGAGCACGTCCCCCCCTCCCCGCCGCCGCCGCCCGCCAGCCCCGCGACCGAATGAGTTGAACATTGGCTTTAATGAACGATGAATGTCGCTAGTGAACGTCCCGCGCTGCGCCGGACTGCAATTGACTGCGATATTGCATTAGCAAGTTATTTGCACGACTTTTTGCAATCATTAGTCGTTAATATGCTGTTATTAGCTACATCTGAATACTTCAGTCATGTTTTCGAATAATGGAAAAAGCATGAGTTCGATTATGGATATAATCTTGTTGTAATTCCATGTTAGTAGAGGCGTGTGAGTTGAAAGACGTTCTGAAACCTAAAAGTGTTGTTACATTTAGATGTCCAATAACGTAGAACATAGTAAAGTTTTGGAGTACGTTAATAATCATTAAAAACATAAAATGTGATCCATGTTTTAAAAAGTTCCATACGTACATATGTTTTATAAACTAAAAGATGAATAAAAAAATAATTGATAGTGATCATGTTTACTCGAGGCCGTCTCTTTGTGTAACGTATCTGTCTTATTTCGCGCATTTCGAGTATTTCTTTCAAACACGTGCGCTCGAGAGGCTTATAACTTAATACTTTACAAAATAATGATAAATGCAAAGAAAAATTAACTTTATCTAAATGAACTAGAGCTGTAAATATCTAAGCAAGTATTCTAAGTATTTGATTCTATTAACTTGTTGTGCAAAACCGACAAAAATTTATTACAAATATCACTGTGCTTTAACTCACATCTCCGAAAGACTTTATTGCTTTGTTCTTAGAGTACAATTTAGCACGAAATTGTTTAACATAAGAGTTGTAATAGGTTTGTTACTATTCTCATTGTTAAAAGGCGTTAGTTTTCACACAAAACATAATTTTTTGCGGTTCAAGTTGTTTGCGCAAAACGTTGAGCACGTATTGTTGTGGGCTTGTTTGAGAAGCGGCGGCGGCGGCGAGGATCGAGACGTGTTGAGCCTCTACAGTGAGATTAACACGTCTTGATACAATGACACGCGGCGACTGGGAGAGGATTACGCGGTAATTAGAAGTTCCTATTGTGCTGCGGCTCGTGTCTTTGAGTTTTGAGATAAATCATCACAACGTAAATACTTCCACAATGATACTTCTATATTTATCCAGGAATATGTTCTTTAACTTAAGCGTAATTTAAATTTTAGGTATGTAACTCACTGTAATAGTTATGTAGAGAACGCTGGGTTTATTTCTAAGGCAGAACATCTTTAAAATTCATTCAAAAATTATATTCTATCTTCACTTTAAAGAATATAGTGTGACACAAGCTTTACGTTGAATGAATTAAAACATTTAATTCTTGTACAGTAAAAATCTCAGTAGCTATAAGTTACAGCGGTTTTTTATTATCTAAAGGTATATTTTCGGCCGTAGTTTTCATCGGCAAGGAGACGGGAGACGATTTTCTTACGATTAATTATAAGAAGTGAAATGAAATTGAGAGACAGTGGCGGAAGGCGCGGGCGGGGGCGGGGGCGGGGGCTGCAGTCGGGGGGGGGGGGAGTGGAAATGGAAAACTTAATGCGATTAACGGCATTCGTTCTTTGTGTCGGCTTCAGCGTGAAACGTAAGCGTTAGCGGTTTCGTAAACAAATTAGTTATAATTTTTTAAATGTTAAGATTATTGTAGCTATCGACTGGTTGTACATCTTTCAAAACTATGTTATTGCCATCTCACATTGACACAAAGAGAATGAGCGGGATAACAAAGAGGAGGGCAGAGGAATCTCATCGTAAAGATGTGTCAATTGTAACTCTAAAATTAAATAAAGGCCAGAAAAGAGATAAACCACCGATGCGTTGTTGACATTTCAGGCTCTTTTCTCGACCCTAAGTCGTAATAGTTTGTTAATACCGCAATAAGTTACAACGTTTGTTAATATTACTTAATTGATATCCCTTCAGAGAGACTTAGTTTACAATACTCTACCGTAGTTGTTAGTCAATCGCTAGATGGCGCTGTTCTCTCTCGGCGCTTGTAACTCGCACCACCGCCTGGTTCTAAGGAAGCTGCTTTACTAGGTAAGTCTGTTGTCTGCAGTTTGTCTAATCAACCATTTCCATCACATTTGCTATAGAGAAATCATTTCCTTGTCACCTTGTTGGTAATTAGTTGTGTTTATTAAGTCTTTGATGTTTCATGAAAATAATTAAAAAAAAGATAGCTCTCAGATAATTAAGTAAAGATAATAAACAGAAATTACGTACGGGTATATGGTGTTTAGTCGCAGTATTTCAAAGTTTACAGTTTTTTTTTTATTCAATAGCACCAACTACTTGTAGGTGAAACCCAACATAATTCTAACAAAAACTGCTATCTACATAGAAATACACGAAAGGTTGATTATTATTTCAGTTTAAAATTTAAAACTAGACAAACCTCTATATTTCTCACTTAACGGGCTAATACCTTTTATTACCTAAACTAATTATAATCTAAGTACTTTTAAGCGCATATCGAAGCTTCCCTTGTCCTTAAAACTCGTAATATGACCCTGAAAAACCGTATTGCGACCTCCCGCTGAGTGCGGCACTAAGGGCCCATTCAGACGGGGATTATGTCGCGGTAATGTGAGGCAATCATGTGATTAACACCTATTGCTATCATACTACGACACAACAATATCGCTTATAGTATAACACTTATAAACTTAATCAAATATCATAGATTGCGGTTTTTGTATGGTGACACAAATTTTTTGTAGTATATAAGCAGCATTGGATGTAGCGCAGATCAAAGAATACGTATCTATCACGGTGGGGGTATAATGTCGAATTTCACGGTGCAATAATGAGCGATAAAAATATAGCGAATGAATGGCGTATACAGGATGTTCATAAGTTTTATTCGTGGAGCCCTGTTTTGTGCCTTTTTTGTCAGCAGAATATGATAATTTTGTGACATAACTTTGGGTCGATTTAATAAAACGTTTTGGCTATCAAATTCTAATGTGCAGCCTCGAGAAATTTTAACATAGAACATTATAGTTGGTTAGATGTTTTTTTTAAACTATTATCTCTCTTTTCCTCAACTTATTTTTCCAGCGTAAAATGGCACCGAGAAATTTATCGTGCAACTACAACCGCACTTTATTTAAATCGAAACATTTCATAATTCTTAATTAATTCCACTTAAACATATTGGTTTAATTCTGCGCTGAAAGTTGCCAAGTAACTAAGTTATTTAAGTTGAGATTGTTTCTAGCGGTCCTAAACTAACAAGCGGCGGCGGAACTGAAAGAGATTGTAGTTACGTTAATTAAATCAGTTCAAACTTTGCATTAATTAAACTTGTAAGTGAAATATTATTACAGTAGAAAATAGTTTCTCTATCGGTATTAAAAACATTCATACAAGTATAAAAGCATGGTTTTGTTACGATTTAATTATTCTATAATAATAAGTAACTTATCAACGAAATTTCTAGTTTACTATGTAAAAACAACGAGATAATTTATTTGTACTTCTTTTACTAAAAACGACGTCTTTTTTACCCTATTGTTTAACGACGAGTTTTGTTATTTAATATTTAGTTGCACAAGAACCATTTCTTAAAACCTATCAACGAATTTATCTACAAAGAATTTCGTATCTCCCTGTATAAGGGCGCGGGCACACTGGGCGTCGGAGCGTGTGATCGGTGCGTGCGAACTTCCCGCGTGCGGATTATTGTATTAACCGTTTACGTCTTTATATTCGACCGCTGTTGTGATGCGGAAATAGCGCTTGATGTGTTACAAGCCTAAATATAGTTAATCGTCTTTTATTCAAATAATATGACTAATTATGTATCATATTCAATAGACATATATATTTAGCAATTCAGAACCTTATGGTTTATAACTTTAGAGATTATAATACAATAATGATGATGGCGAATGACATAATTTAACAACATTTTCAAACTAGACTAGTAGTTAGTCATGTAACAAGTAATATGTTACTAAAACGTTTCTGATCAATAAACAGTTAGCTGAGTAGATTAGCAAATCATATAGAAGATGATAATTTAGTTATAAAATTACTCGATACTCGACTAAATTACTAGCCTGGTCCGGATTAGGCGTAACATCGAGTGCTAACAATACCCCTTTACTATCCACAGATAAATCTTACTAATCTTACTATAATAATGTTATAAATGTGAAAGTTTAGATGGATGGATGGATGGATGTTTGTTAGAGTTTGTAGCCAAAACGGCTGAACGGATTTCGATGAAATTTGGCATAGATGTAGAGGATAGTCTGGAAGAACACATAGGCTATTCACTTTTGTTTTTTTTCAATTCCACGCGGACGGAGTCGCGAGCAACAGCTAGTATAATATAAAATAATGAGAGAAACTCAGAAAGTATCGTAATCATTAATTTTCAAAATAACTTCACCCCTAAGTAATAAAGTAGGTATTAACATAACCCGACTAATGTGAGTGGTCATCACAGGCTGTGTGCGGGGTACGTGGCTCCTGTCTGTTCAATTTAGTCTCGTTACATCGGAGAAATGATCGCCGATACATCCGCCTTCACAAATACTCCTTGTTTAAACGTTAGGGATGGACCAACAATAATACGTATTGTTTCGTAATAAATAATAATAATAGAACTTAGCATGTTAAATAACATATGTAAATAGATTAAATAAATTAAATGAATCTTAAATAAACTTACTTGTGTATTTAATTTGATATGTTTGATGCAGTTTTCAACCTCATTTCCTACTTATAATTTTTAAGAACCACGTTTCTGACATGTATCGTGTCTTTGGACATTGTCTGTTTCTAGTTATAATTGGTGTTTTATTTAAATAAAATCAGGTATCGATATGTCGACATGGCTAACGCACATCCCTATGTGAGCAAAGGGCGGGCGGGGGGAGGAGGTGAGAGCGCGAAATTGGAGGAAACTTTCGCGAGGGAAATGAAATGGGATTGATAAAAATTGGAACCAAGCCGGCCGCGCAGGGCCGGACTCCAGCGGACAATAATATTAATGTGTGTGCATTTCATTTCCATTGTAAAAAATCACGATGCATCGATGATGATCGTTGTTTATTTTTTGTAAAACATGAAATAAATAGATTACTTTGAACATTATCTTTTTTTTTATTCCTTGAAATAACTGTCTCTTAATAAATAGATTATTAAGTACTCTACAGTATCTAAAAAATCTTTTTTTTTTCTGTATCAACGTCAAAAACGATATTCTTAATTAAATAGTTACACATTTTACTGTAAGCTTAAAAATAAGACAACATGATATATGTTATTAGTATTGACCATTTTGAACACAAGTTGATTTAGACATGACACAAAACGTGAGAGAAAACGATGTTATTTGCAACAATAGCGTCGTTGGCAATGCGGCCCTGTCTCTCGAGGGCTCGAAATTCACTTAGCTTCGTTTGTCGAAGCTTTTCGCCTCTTGAAACTTTTCAATAGCCCGGAATCGAATTCAGGCACCCCCCGCGCTCCCCGCCGGCACCACCGCACCCCCCGCGCACGCCCCGCACACGCCCCGCACACCTGGCGAGTGCATGTAACGTGTGTACGGAGAATGTTTAAAACATCGCACCTTTGTGATTCTGAACGGAAAAAGAAATCTGCAAACGTTACGTTTGGTAAAGTTTCCAGTGAATGCGTTTGTTTCGTTTTTATTCAAATTAAGTAAACGTTAACAGTTTTATTACTAGAACTGTATTTAAATTTTACGACAACGCGAGCTGTTTTTATTTACCCGCGGCTTTGTTCGCATGGGATTAAACAAACTTAAGTAGCCTATATGGTCTTATAGACTGTGTTCTACCTCTGAGCCAAATTTGAACGAGATCCCTTAAGGCGTTTCGGAGATAAGTAGAAAATAACAAACATCCATCCATGCAATCGCATTTATAATATGAGTATGAAAGTATAATATTATAAATATAGTATAATATCTCCACACGTTACGTTTGAGTTTGTCAAATATCTTCAAACACGTTCATACATTTCATTGATAAACTGAACACTGTGAATACCAAAAGATCGTTAACAACACGACTCTATTCACAACTCAGTATAATGCTGTAAATAAGTGTAACATATTAAATATACATTTATCTTCGATGTTATTATCTTTTGCGATACAAACATGTAACAAAGCAGGTCTACACAATGCACTGTAGAGCTGAGACCTTGTAATGGTCACTTCGGTAGCTGAGATTTTTTAATACTACTAGAGTAACCGTATAAATTTATTTCTGCGGACATCTTAATTTAACTTATAAAGTCTAGTCGTCTAGCCTCTTTTTAATCTATTTTTACTACATTTAAATAATTTCTGCTAAGAACTAAAAACATCTTCACTAATATTATAAAGAGGAAATATTTGTATTTTTATCTGTAACGAATAAACTCATAAGCTTTTGAAGAATTAACAAAAAGTAAAAAGGTTATATTTTAATGCAAGAGTTTTTTTTTAAATTCCGTGTAGACGAATTTGCTAATCTAGTTTATTTATACAAAGGTATAGCTTATTTAATAAAAAAAATACAATTTTCGTGTAACATTACATCGAATAATATTATCCTAATAATTTAAAACATCATTGCCACTTTAGTATACTGTGGTAACTATACGCTTGAAGTGCGTTCGAGTGGCGATTTCTTTGACAGTGGTCAAGTACCGCCATTGAAGGACATTCTGAGAAGCGTCCACTGAACTCCGAAGGCAGTAAGTTGTTTGTGTAAATGGATTTACGCGAGGTTCCGACACAAAGCTATTGTTCGGAGGTGTTGGATTCTTTAACCGAGGCTTAGGGATCGTATGTGCTAAATGCTTTTGGATGTTCAAGGGGATTTTTTTGTAATTTGTTGTTGAAAACTACTTGAAATTTTGGCAAGATAAATATTATTTGGTTAGTTTGTTTTACTCTTATATTTTAGTATTAAATTTAGATTAAATAGATTATTTTGGACATAATTTAAAATCATTTCTTACAGCTGTATGGAATAAAGATTAGCATTTGAATATAATATTTGCAATGTTATATCGATTTCTTTATATTATAAAAGCTTTATTGTCCGAGTTACCAATAGCTTAGTTACAGTAGTTAGCAAGATAATTACAGGTATTGTATTGTGGTGAAAATATCGCGGTATAGAGATGTATCTGCGAAGTATTGCCTTGCACAAAGCAACGCCGACCTCTTTGTCGCAGTTGTAACGTTATACTACGTTATTGTCTACACATTGTTACGCTCAATTTAGATATACAGATAAACATTTAAGCGATTGCATTTGTATTAGTTTTTGTAATTTAACGTTTTTGGCTAGTGATCTCAATATGCGACAGGTAGCTCGGACTGTAATATGAAACTTTAAAAGAAAAACTAACCGAACAGATGTAGTGGGCGGGTAAAATAAAAAAGCAATTTGCTTTACTACTTTAATTAAATAACATTTCGTATAAAGATTAAATGAATGCCAAACATGTCGGCGACAAATTATTTTCTTGTTCCATTACTGAGCGACCCCGCGCCAATTAAAAATAGAAAAATTCAATTTCGTTCAGCGGAACATATTGGGTGAACGCCTCACACAAATGCTGCTTTTTGCGTTTTTTGCAAACGATTAGTTTGCGTACAGATTCGGCGACTCTACACCTTATTACAAAGAGCAAGGGTGTAGCGCAGCTCTCCGCAGTACATCAATGGCTTTGTACCGCTACACTGTATACGTTTTGTATTATTTTCTTTTTCATTGTATTACATCGTTTATCCATCGCTAACGAGTCAGCGGGGCGCGTGCGAGCGAGAGCGGCGTGTGCGAGCGGGACGGCGCTAGGGTGGCGCGGTTTGTTTTGTTGCATTGTGGTTTTTCGATCACTGTTCCTCAAACCTGTTGGTTGTGTTTTTCTTTTTCCAAATATGGCGGTTTGACGTGCTGCGGTCACTGGCGACGTTTTATGACATCGTTGCCCACTTTGTTTCTGTATTTATTGACTTTTCATTTAAAACAAAGCGAATGATCTGCATGCAAATGTCAATTAGAAATTCATTAGAGTTTTTTATTCAGACAAAAACAATAATGAACGAAATCTGAGCATATTTTAACAACGTATTTAAAACGCAACAACTGTCTGGCATTATTCTTGTCATTCGTTACGAATTCTAAGTTTGGGAAGCTGTGTCGTGGAACAATTACACAAAAACTGTGTTAGCAGTGAGCAGGGCAGGCAGGGCAGGGTAGGGGACGTATTGTGCCGGCTCTAATGACATGTATATTAAAAGTTCGCAGATTAAGTATTGTGTTCGTGTGTTTGTCGATGACATAGTTGCATTAATTTGCACATCAGCTGAAGTCGAGTGCACGGAAAGCTCATTGCGAGCATAAATACGAGATATTGCTTCAAAAGCATCACATTATTAAGTATTAAAAAGCATTGGAAAGTCGGATATAAAAATCTTCAAATTAAATTATTATTTGTGTTTAGGCGAAATCTTTAGCGTTAGTTGCGTAACACATACGAATTAGTTTAAAGACTTAACTCTAATTATTCAATAATCTCTGCTTACTTACATATTATTAACAATTTGTAAAGTACGAAATTAAGGCCATAATAAGAGTCAAGTCAAAGTCAACTCGCCGAAGGGCCGCTTAGAGAACCTATGTGTATAAAGATAGTGATGTGCCGCGAGCAATTTGTCGGGTGGACATTTGCGTGGGCCCGCAATCATGAAATAGATGCACAGATAACTCCTCTAGGAACCGTACATACCGAAGGCCTTACATACTAACTAATTTTGTATTTCAATGGTAACGTTATAACCCCTTTAGAGTTACTTTTCATTTTCTATTTCGCGTCACAAATAAGATCAAATATCAATTTAAAAGAACTGCATGCGTTCAATTTGCGATGTAATCTATGAACCGTTTAATTTGTTAGTCGTGCTTGTAGCGGTGCTGCCTCGGGCGGAGATCGCTGTAACAGTATTAGTATGGACCCGCCGCGAGACGCACACTACAAACTACCCCGCGACCCACGACTACCCCCTGCCACTACCCCAGTCTACTATCCTTTCAACTAAAATCAAGTTTTTAAATTCAACATGTAATGTAATAAGCGAACACTCGTTACAACTACAAATAGGACATTTATGATTTTTTACGCTTCGTTAACAATGGTATTGAATCATAGACAAGTGAAGATGACTTAATTATTTTGACTTCTGTCTACAAGCAATTTTAGGTATCTGTAACAACAAAGGCCATTTCCTTTCACAAAAAAAACTTAAACAGTTGTCAACTCGGGCCAACGTCGACTGTTTTTACTCGTAGTAAACTTGACTAGGTAACCTGTGGAGTAAGTTATGAAATGTCTAATGCAGAACGTGTCATGGAACACGATTATTAAGAAAACCAGTTATGTTATTATGGAAATAACTTGAGTTTTTTGCTGCATAAGGTCCTTATTAGTGCGATCTCGCAACAATACAGACCCCGCGGCCCCCGCGGCGACCCCGCGACCCCCCGCCGACCTGCATGTGCCTAATGACATGTTCCGCCGGCGACATGTTGCGAACAATCGCGATCTCTCAGTTACAATAATGTCCGCTCTACACGGCTGTACTCGTAATTATAGTGTAACTAACATTGGATATTAAACCACATCCCTTTTACGTTCGTTATCCTACACCGCTCTTAAGCTTGTTTGTTTGATCTGTGTAAAGTCGTTATTGATTTAATGCTTAATCATACTAATATTGTAAATGCGAAAGTTTAGATGGATGGATGGATGGATGTTTGTTAGAGTTTGTAGCTTAAACGGCTGAAAGGATTTCGGTGAAATTAGGTATAGATGTAGAAGATAGTCTGGAAGAATACATAGGCTACTAACTTTTTTTTTTAATTCTACGCGGACGAAGTCGCGGGCGAAAGCTAGTGTATTATAAAATAAAACTATCTTTCTTGTCTACCTGTCTATTTATTGGTCGAAGTTAATTGTTCGTCCTTTAATCAGTAAAATAAGATTTGTGATCTTTATGAAAATAGTATGACGTTAATAAACGTCCATTGCGTCACCTCATGTCCGCTAGATGGCGCCGCACGCATCGCATACTCGATTAGTGACGTAAACATTGTCATACAAACGCAGCACATAGGAGGCATTGAGAGGCTTTCTTTGTGATATATTTTAAAAGTAAAAGATCAGTTCTCGAAACATTTCTCTCAGGAACTAGTCATCTGTCCACAGACGTAAAAAAATCATAGACTCGTTTAAAAGTGACTAATATCGTTATAACCCTGAGCTATTCCGCAACCTCTATGGTTATAGATGTTGATTCAACTATCATATTAAGTCGGTTTTATCGTAAAACTAACAAGAAGACACAGAAAAATATACCGACTCTACCTATACTTGTACAATTATAAAATTAACTAACATCGTAGAATAATGTTTCTACGGTTTTCTCTGTCCTCGGCTAAGTGATGTAAAATGACAAAAATTGTTCGCCGAATCACCGGCGTTTTTTAATAATTGTTTTACGCTCTAACAAATGAGTTTGAAATTGGATCGGGCTCTCGGCGCTCGGCTCTCACTGCCGCGCGCAAAAATGGATGTTTAATGCGATCAGAGCGAGAGGGACACAGCTATCCATAGAGTGGGATAGAGCATACGCCGCTAGGTGTTCCAGGTCTTGTCGAAAGATATCGGACACCGGACTTTTTCCAAAACAATATTTTCAAGACATATTTGAACTAAAATTACTTTATTTGTCCTTGAATAGTGCGAGCTTCAAAGCACCTTCTAAAAACATATACAAAAAAATAATATTTCCTAACAAATTAATTGATTTTGAGATTTATAAAGAAATACAACATAATGATTTCTGTTTAAGACCCATGTTTAACTGTAATTAATTATGAATCTTGATTGTTAATCCAATAATAACATTAACCATTTTTAATAATTTTATCCTAACATCTGGTTGAATCTTTGTCACCCTAGTTAAATTCTAAAATTGAGATGTTTTGTTGTTTTAACTGGGAATTTTTCGAGTTATCCGCTGATGTAATTTTAGAGTTATTTTGTCTCTAAGTAATTTGAACAAATATAAAGACATTGTCAATTTTCGTAACGGAATCAAAATTTTTATTATAAAGAAGATTGAATAGCTTGCTTTATTTAAACGATGACTGTTATTATAATATATTTTATTTTATTATATTAAATCAATTTAATTATAAACATTTACAATATAATTCATTATTGTATCTTTTCTATAACGCGAAATAAATAAAGGAAGAGGACAATCTCGTAATACAGGACGGCGTTCATTTGTTTCACCGTGCCGTTTAGATGTTGTTTTGTATGAAATAAATTAAAATAAAATCAAATTAAGTTTTCATTGTTGGCAGCAAGCGGAGAGCAAATGAGTTTAAAACGAAGCGATTCCTCGACGACAAACTGCCAAGGTGCCGGATAATCACATTGTCTACTGGACACTTGCTTGCTGGACAGGGCTGGCGACTTACAATAAATAAGGACATGGACACTAGCGGTGAAGAGACCAACACGTAAATATTTGATTTCTTAGCGGACGATGCAAATAAAATAAATAACGACTCGTATACGTTATGCTCTGATCAGTCATTTGTCCTACACGATACAGTTTAAAGGACATGAAAACGCACATACATGTAACAAATATTACCCTCTTATCAATGTAAAACCGAAGCTGCATAATGCACTATGCGAAACAGAAAGTTGGCAACCCTGTTCTTCTCTCTCAGCTCTTTGCTAGCTAACGCTTTGTTATTATTTTAGTATTGCCTAGATTGCAGCTAGTTTACCTACTTAGTGTAAGATACATCTTTAACTTGTAAACAATGAAAGGTTTGAGATTTGAGAATCGAATTTCATCAACAAAAACAACTTATTTCATAAATAAAATTACAAAATATGTCCAAAACTAATTTTAGAATTATAATATTGAATAGGGGACTTGAGGACTAGAGTTATAAGTATAAAATCGATGCACGACAAATCTTTTGGAGCAGTTTTTATCAGATTAGTGTAGTCACACTTTTAGTCAATAGTTTATCATAATTAAGGATTCAATATGAATTAAAATGGTCAACACAAGAACCGTAATCCTGTTGACAAAACTGCTGACAATAGAAGTATATCTGTCATACATTGTATCGAATGTTGGCAGAAATCTTACGAATAACGTATTTGAATACAACGCTACGAACACGCGATTTCCATTCAAGTGAAGTGCTTCAATAGATTGTCGTATGAATGGGATTTTGCTTTGAGAACTTTCAATAAGAATTTGAGTATCTGATCCGAAAGTAATAATATTATAATATCTTTTGTATGAAACGTTTTTACTGTCCTAATTGTATAAGTAGTTGTGGGCTTAAAATGTTCCCGCCATAACTAATAAGTTCATTATCACTTATCTGTCTCCATAGTGGGACAGAGAACGTCTACAGTACGCCGCTATCTCGCTCTAATTTGAGTTGTTCTTGGTCTCATCAGCTTTTTCATATTCAAAGCCAAAGAACACACTCTCTCATCATCATGACAGGCATATAATATTAAACATAGAATCTCATAAAATGTAGTACAGGATCAAAGTTCAATAAAAGCAACTTTCTTCTAAAAACTATTTTAATACTCGCTATTAACTCTCGTAGAGCTTAATTTTAATACTGTAAAAGCCATTAAATCTAAATATATACATATTGCATTAGAAATATAATGACATTACAATCATCAAATTGTCAAAACTGAAATGATCAAATTAAGTCGAAAGCTCTTAATAGAAACAAGAAAAAACTCGTCGACAAAAACCAGTAGAAAAAATAAGTCTGAAGTGAGCAGTTTACACGTAAATATATCGGTGGCGAACTAAAAGCACTCAAAATGCCATTTCAATTTTTTTTTCACTCGAAACAACCCACAAATTAGCATCACTAATAAGCCAGTATTATTGTGAACCAGTTATCGTAGACCTCACATTCGATTTCATTTTCTATGACACTTTAAAATATTGGTAATCGGGCACAGATCAAGTTATTTTGGTAAACCATCTTTCAAACCCACTCGACATTGGGCAGGTATTAATTTGAGAAGGTGTTATTATGATCCAGTGATGGATTGGATGACTCGACGGTTATTTGTTTTGGCCCTTTTTGTAGGACGATTATTGGATCAAATAGATGTAAATTACCAGAATTTAAAATACATTTACATAAAAACCTAAGAAAGATTGTTAAATGAAAAGTGAAATTATCAAGAATAAAATGAAAAACATAGATCGATGAAGAGTTAGCTAGCTATTTTAGCTAGTACTAAGTGAGATTGGAATTTCTATAACATTATCAGTTTTGTGAAGTAATCGGTGTTCACTTACAGTTGTAATCACTGAGCAAACTTCCATCTAAGTGCAGAGGAAGTGGCAAGTTGTGGTCTAACTTAGTTAAAAGCTTCGTTCCTTGTTTGATGGCCATTTAGTTGGCAAGATTTTCGATATAGCCATCTCCTAAATTATTTTATTAGTTAGTATTATAAAAGCTATATTCTACTTAACCAAAAGATATCACACTTATGCAAATGTCAACAATGTGGCAACAAAGTATCAAATGCATTTTTAAGTTCCCATTTCATTTGGATACATTATCTAAACACGCCATGAAACTTTGCAAAGCTGTTCCGAAAGTAATTTAACTCTATCATCATCTTGTTTGACAAAATTCTCCGATTGAGTCCATGTACATGCAATCTGAACTTCTGACTGCGTACCGCTGAAAACACGCGTTAGGGTCCCCACACACTGGATGAAGATAGTATTATTAACTATTATTAACAAGGACTTTTTGTTAATAAAACATGTTTACATTTGCCGTATTATGTTACGTTGCGTTACGTTTTGACATATGTTTGGGAGGCAATCCCTAAGGCAAGGTTTCTCAGATAGTAAGTAATATGAAAATTGTCTTTGACTGTCGTACTATTTGTTCTTAGAGAACAATATTTATCTTCATCTCAAAATACTTTAGTATCTACCGAGAAATGTAAATTTGTTCGTGTCATGTGCAATGTCCTTAATGTTATGTAAGGCAGGGCAGTGCTCGGCAGGTGTGATGTCCGCGCAAACCTAGTTATCTAACACTGCAGTAACGAGGCGCGGCGACAGGTCTCCACGCGGCGACGCTGGTCACCTCGCGCGGCTGCAACGCGCTGCGATCTCCTGATTGCTGCCCACTTCCCACTACTACACGTAGTACATCCTAAACTTACACATCATTCACTTTTAATTATTAGTTTTTTGCTACGCCCGGTATATCATAGCACTATTTACTTTGCAATAGTATTATAAAAGTTCACCAACTATTAACAACAGATTAAAAGAGTACGGGTAAAAGATACTTAAAATCTACCTTCTAGTGATTACAATAAAGATGTTGCATATGGCCAGTTTAAAATTAAATAAAAACCTGTTAAGTTAGATGCGTGATTAGCTTTTTTTCCTTTCTTTAAAATGATTACTGTGATGTTTCAAGTAGTACTGTGCAGGTGGGCGCTAGTGTAGCGCGGGCCAAGTGCGCGCTAACTCGATTGCCGCGAGATGACCAGCCCCCCCCACCGGCGCCCCCGCAGCCGCCGCACCCCCACAGCCCATTGTCTTGCTGTTTACTTACGCTAACTCACCAAATGACCCTCGTGTACAGAAAGTTATTTAAGCCTGTATTCATTATAATGTAGTTACTTAATAGTGTCCAAAAGGTAAAAAATAAACTAAATAGTTATAAGATATCGCTAAGGTTAAAAATAAAGAAAAATACCGATTTATTTTTAATCAGCACAAAAATCTCAGTATATTGTACCGTAATCTAAAAGCAAACCACAATATCCGAGTTTGATATTAAATAAATTTTATCAGAAGTTTACAAAGAGGAAATAAGAAAATGATGAGTATTGAAACAAAGAGGTTAAGTCATCAAGAGAAGCGGCGCGGGGCTTTGTGTTTACGTTAATTATGGCCCCGTAATGAGACGGCGCTGGGCTTTGTGCGCGGGACAGCGGGACAGCGGGACACGGCGCACCACACTCATGTTGTCATCTACTGAAAAATAACTAAACGTTCAGTTTAATTAAAAAAAAATCTTAACATTGTCAGTTGTTGGTAAATATTTTTGTCTAGGATTTGCCCGGGACCTCGCAAAATTAAAAAAACAATTTTATTTAACAATTAAAAAAAAAACTACTAACAAATATAGCCCATGTTACTCGATGATAATGCAGTTTTTACTGATAAAAGAATTTCGCAAATAAAGTCCAGATAATTAGAAAATCTTTAAAAATTTGTACAAAAATGAGTATGGTAATTAAGACATTGAAAGTATTATAGAACAGATATTGAACTAATTTCAAAGATAGGTAGATGTTGCTAAAATTATGATAGACATGTATTGACTGTTGTTACATTGGGACACAGCAGTATTGAGTGAAAACCACATTGTACAGCGAGTGGTGACAACCTCACAGCGGACAGAGACATGGTATTTGTACAACATCACTGACAATGACAGCTGAAGTAGGGTGACCACGATACAGTACTGCTACGAGACGTGTTTACCTGAGTCGACAATTAAACAATAGATTTTCCCGAATACTCGCGTTACTTATTTCTGCGTTAAATTTATTTTTTCATGTCCTAATTATGTAGGTTACCTTGAGTTTCCACAGTTCTAAAAACCGGTATTATACATTTTATTAATTTTGTTTTGTATAAGTTTTTTGTAAATAATGAAAGGAACGACAATAGACGTAGTAATAGTAAATTTCCTCTTTTACAAATAACGATTTAATGTGTGGAAAATCCTGAAAGCTTTCCCTTACGTATGGTGTCAGTACACCTCCCGCTGCGTCCAACATTAATAGCTCCCGGCCTGTTATTAATTAACTGAAGGGTTTGTCTTTATGAAGCCTCCGCCGACCGCCGCGCCGGCAGCGCCGCGCCGCGGCGGGCAGGGACAACGTAGCGGCTACGCGAAATAACATGAAAACATCGTGGTTTTTATCACAATTTTCGTTGTAAACGCACTGTGGAATTAAAAAAAAAGTTTAAATGAGACCTATTTAATTAAGCAATTTTCTTTGTTTATTTAAACGAAATAATAGACTCGTAACGATATTTCATCCTCGAATCTACTCTCATGTCAATCAATTGCACAAATTACCACGTAACTTCTGAAATTAAAACCTCATATAACTGGTCCTGTGCGCCGGATGCGCGCGGACCGCAGCGGGGCCGCGGGGGGTGTAGGGGCGCGGGGGCGCGGGGGCGCGGGGGGGGGGGGTCCGCTCAGAACCAATCAATGTTAGTTAATTGGCGCTTTAATGCTGCCTCATTCAACAATTACAGAGGTCGCTGTCAACTGACAGGTAGGTAGTGATGTCACGAGAGGTGACGTAATATTTATCGACAAATTAAACTTACTGGAAAGGTGTGAAAGCGAAAGTAAGGTAAATAGGCTAACTGGAATATATCAGTAATCTTCAATTTCAAGCGAAAACACTTTGACTTGTTACTTGCCTTTGACAAGTAACTACGTGTTGTGTTGTTTAACTGCACTACAAACAGATACATTTGAAAATTTGCTAAAAACACAATTCATAGTTTTAATAATGAAAGAGATGGCTCTGGGATATGATTGTGTTCATCATCATCAACAGCCTTCTCCTGCCCACTGCTGGACATAGGCCTTCCCCAATGCCTTCCACAGAATGCGGTCCTCAGCCTTGATTGTGTTTGCTTTACCATATTTACTAGAATCTAGGTCTTGATTTGAATCACAAAATCGACATTGCCCCATCACTATTGTCAAATTGTTGTATGGTCTGCGTGTATTAGCGGCCCCCCGCCCCCGCCCCGCGCGGCCCCCGCACTCGCCCCTCACGTGTCCCAATCAATCTCCAACGCAAATTCGTTTAATTTAACGTTGAATTCTCAATTAAGCAGTCGTTGTCGTTGTCGTGTGATGTTTGCTTTCAACTCCACTGCTATTGTTTGCGGCCAGTTTGTTATTGATTGGGGATTTAGTTCACGGGGATAATTTACCGCTTTTAATGTTCAAAGTACACCTCATGAGATCGTCATTTCGTTATTGGTTGAGATGATATGATGAGAACTTGATACTAATTTACTTATAAAAACATTTCGTAATTGTAATTAAAATTTATTGATAAGTAATTTCACATGACGTATGCAACAAAATATGAAATAGGTAATTGATTTTTCATTGCATTTTCACACTTCGAAGAACGTTCATTAAGCATTCAGAAATGAAGCAGAAAATTGCATTTTTCATTAAGTTAATGCAGATATGAATATTTTACATATCGTGTCGTATCCGTCTGATTGTCGTCACGCAATCGTGAACAGATTTTAATCACGCGTTGTATTATTTAAACCAATTCAATTCACTTTGCCGTTTATTATTTAAAGGGTTAATTTTCTATAAACTGAACTAAATTCATTGATGTTTTTTGTCTAAGTAATTTAGAAAATTGTTTTAATTTATATGTTAAAGGGAATTATCGAAGATGTGCCGGTAAAGGTGTGAAAAATTAACAATGCAATCTAATTGAATTTTAATTTATAATGGTATGCTTAAAAATCTATTCTCAACTTGAATGTAACGGATTTAGTTTCTATTCATGGAGTTTAGATTTCATACAAAAACTCAAGATGTCCAATCT
The DNA here is from genome assembly GCA_029286645.1 of Papilio protenor. Lineage (NCBI taxonomy): Eukaryota > Metazoa > Arthropoda > Insecta > Lepidoptera > Papilionidae > Papilio > Papilio protenor. The sequence continues at coordinate 6,303,007 of JAGSMZ010000015.1, forward strand.
AAACTTTATTTCATAAATAACCAATCACAGTAACTTCCAACATAAATTGGAGTCTCTAAGTTAATACAATTGTATCAATAAACATTTGTGTCAATAAATAAGTGTCGCTCCGTCGGCCGCGTCGCTCGCGGGTCCGTACAAAAGAAACTGCTACAAAGGACCTCTACAATAAAAAGACCCCGAGCGACGCTGCCATTGGTCCGCTGTGGTGACGTCACCGAGGCCACGCCCCGCGGCCGCGCACCTGAGATGAGACCGCGCGAGATTTGTAAAAGTGTAAAGAGGACGACACTAATATTGACGATCGGAACTGCAATCACAAAACGTAGTATGTTCTTAAAGTTGTTCGTTGTAATTAGAATCGAATGAGAATTAGTTAAGGTTGAATTTCGAGTGTCGGCCGTGTGATGAGGTGTCAGAGGAATAGTAGAGGCGGTCAGTCGGAAAAGCTGTTATTGTTTGGTTACGGGTTAACCGATTTGGTTAAATTTGTGTTAACGCGGCAGATGTCCGGCGCGCTCGCTCCGTCCCGCTCTCGCCGCGGGGGCGCTGTAATCGCTTTATGCTCATTAATTGCCTCTTGATTACCAATTAATTACGAAAGGGGAGTTTAAAGGCTTTAAGATGCGACGCAAAATTTGTTTTTAATTACTTTGAGATTTTGTAATTAGCATATCAAATTGTCTTTTGTTTAGACTCTACGGAACTTCGTCTCCGCTTGTTATTACGTATTTTCATCGATGGTTTTAGATAGAAATGTAACGTAAATGTTTTAATGTAATAAACCATATTTATAAAATTAAATTAAACCCAATCTCAAACTTTAACGGTTTAATAAAAACTAAATAGTAAGACCAACAAGTTTGTGGCCGACGCAAGGCAAGGCGAGGCGGCACAATCGGCCCAATCACATCCGGAAAAAAACTATTGAGAGCCGAGAAAGGAGCCGCGGAGGGGTAAATGCTAATACGACTCTCCTCGCAAACAAAATCACAACGCGACCCCAAATTTCGCACTTTCAATGGGCAATTTCACCCCGAGCGGCCCCGCCCCCTGCCTCCCACCCCCGGGCGTCGCGGTCCGCTGCCAGTCAGTGCCGCGCCGTCGTCAGAGATGGACGCCTCCGACGACCGGTTCCTCGAGGAGCGCTCCGACACCAACAGCCCGCGCTCTCACATGAGTTCGCCAAACTCGGCATCCTCCGTCAACGTGACGGAGCAGTCGCTGTCACTGCAGCAGCACCAGAGCCTGGAGACGCTGCGGATGGGCATGTTCTTCCACGCGCAACAGATGCAGCTAAGCCACAGCCTAGACGCGGTCAAGTCGCGCTTGGGGCTGACGGCGGCGGGCGGCCAGGGACCGCGGCACACCATCGACGCCATCCTCGGCCTCAGCGCGCCCCCCGCCACCCCGCGCCGCGATGACGACCTACCTGTCTCTCCCGGACACAACGAGAGCGCCGGTAAGTGAATGAAGCACGGAGCCCGCCCCGACACTACTTGCTTATCTCACTTACAAAGAAGAAAAGTGACGTTGTAAGACATTATGTGCTTAATTATAATATTAAGGAAGTTAGGCAATTATTGTCAAGGTATTTTATAAGTTACTAATTTAATTTACTAAAACATTGTCATCGGCTTCATCCACGTTCCGGCATTCGGGGCTCGAGCCTACTCTAAGTTAAGAGTAACTAGGCCTAAATGGTCTAAAATGCTATGCTACGTACAAATGTTATCCTTAATTCTCAAAAAAATCTCGCTATTCAATTTTCTCTACCAGATTTAAAAAAAGTTATTAATTTCTATTTGAATTATGGTGATAATAACACAAATGAGAATAATTTTTGGCAAATGATACTTTAAAATCCAATAATTATAAATAAACGCAAATAAACTAATAATTTACATTATCCAGTACTTAAATAGGTAACTTCGTCACATTAAATATTTTTAATTCGTATGTAATTTATGCGTCTACATTTAGACACTTTTTAAGAAGGGAAACACGGATGTAAACATACCGATATTAGGATTATCCTAATTTTCTGGTTGAGTGACATATGCAAAATCTAATACGAGTATTTACTCATTTTGCTCTTATTGTTTTCTCTTAAATAAAAATAATAAAGTAATTGCAGATCTACATATAATGGTTCCCGTAAGTAGGCGTGCCCGTAGAGCACCGCCCGCCGGCTACGCGCTACGCGGCCGCTACGCAAACTCTATAAAACATCTACGCGCTTCGGACAGGCCTTTTCTATCACTAGTCTTGAAAACTAATCATATTTGATTATTAACTTTCAATGTAATATATAATTTACATTAATATAATGTAATATTATTACTCCGCTAAAGCAGCAAAAGTTATATGGACATTTTACATGTTTTTAATATTATTTTCTTGTTAATTTAAAGTTAGAACTAAACTTCAATAGTGTACAGGCTTAATAAAAATATTGCTCTTTTACTATCTAAATGTTACAGCTTCCAACCGCCAAACTAAATTGACCAAACCATTGACCTGTTCCGTGTTAAACAAATCTTTTCAATAATTATTAATTAAATACCAGTTAAGTTATTTTATGACTAATTTATCGTTGACTTTAATCTCACATTAATTAGTATGACGCAAATGTTATAAAATAACATTAATGGCTAAGTTTATTAGAATGTAACTTGTGGCAAAGTTGTGTGATTACTTATCTTAAAATCAACTATAATGTTACAATGTTCGATTTGATTTTGTTTCTAATTGACTTTTAACACGAGAGGTTATGACTTTTTCATATATTTAACGTTTTATTGCCACAAATAATAAAACAAATGAAATTATTAAAGAAACGGGGATTCCAAAAAATTTTACTAGCGTGTTTTTGTAATCGCAAACCTTCAAACCGCTTCTAATCTGTCTATTCAATACATAATTTCTGTTTATCGGACAATAAACAACTGCGGACTATGAAGAAGATCTTTATACAATTCTAGAATATTCAACGTTTATTTTTAAATTTAATTTAGGCCTAATAAGTAAAACTTGTATCAGTTGAAATAAAAGTAAAAGATTATAATTTAAAAAGAGAACTTTCGTAAACAATCGTGCGCGTTATAAAAACAAAATGGCCGCCGCTTTATTGAGTTATCGACAATGATGTGGCTTACACAACCGGATGCACGCAGCCGCAGCGGCTATCGGATAAATGGATCCAAATGATCTATAGATCATTACTCTGTTGAAATTATACGTAATGTGTTTATCATTTTATTTGTTGCTCTTAATTTTAACACACTCAATTTTAAGTGTTAATTGACAGTGGAACAAATACATACCTTGTAATGTGTCTGTCAAAAGACTAAAAAAAAAAAGAAAAATGTTTTTTTTTTATAACAGAATAACGCGACAACCTACGTATAATAACCGCAATTTATTACTACTGCAAATAGGGAACTATTGACGAGCATGTTTCAGTCAAGTAAATAATCTTTATTATTCTTTGGAATATCCATAGCACTTACGGCCGAACACAGAAACGATTCTTTAACATTTCGTTTCGTAACGTCGCGTCGCCGTCGCCAAAATATTAGTGAAATTTGTAGATTAAACGTGGCTTTAACATTTAAGACGCTGTCACATATTTAAATTTCGATTCACTATTCGCCTATCAATATAATCTTTCTTCATAACATGTTACTCAAAGACATTTTACAAATGATATTAATAATTCGGTATAGACTATAACCTTGCAGTAATCCTGGTTTTGGCAATGAACACTGACATATACAGTATCTGGTTTTCTGATTGACTACTTACCTTGAATAAACAAATGTTTACTATCAGAACAAATTTTATATGGTGTGGGTGTATTATTATGATACATTTTAATTAATGACTGTGTCAAAAGCTTTGGTCGAATCATGGCCGGGTAATGTATCCTCTATCACATCAGGAAAGTAATGTAAACAATATATTTATGTTTTCTCTTAGTATGTAGTAATAGCATCAACGAAACTTAATATAAACTGAAAGTAGTGCTTCAAGTTGGAAATGTTCTTTTGTTAAATATTTATCACTTTCATGGAAGAATTAAATACCAATATTTGTGATCACCTAAATATTATGTGGTTTATCAAAAATAAAAATGGTACGAAACAAATTCGATGTTTTACAATTACTTTAGTGCGTATAAAATGGAACAATAAACAAAAAATTATATAACTAAAGCAATTATAAAAACGTCAACAATGTTACGAAATGTTTAACCTGAGCTAGTATTTAATTTTTCGTCCAATTAACGACAAAAATAAACATAAAACTCGTTGAACACGAAAGTGTAGTGAGCCGAGGTCGTTTGGAGTCGACTGTAATTTGTGTGAAATTATTAATTAAGTTTATCGTGTTATCTGCACTCACAATCACTACGCTTAGGGTTAGGGCTGCGGCGAGGGTTTTATTACGTGGACATTAAGTTGCACTAACCAAACAGCTCAACAGTTTAAGACCGTTCTAGTATTCAATAAGGAATTTGAGCTATTACTTTGGTGAAATAAAAGACGTGCGCGAAGTCCAAGATGTAGGCATAAAGCCCACTACATGTGTTCTATCTGACAGTCTTAAATGAACACTCAAACTGATCAGCTAGAACTGTGCGTGTGTAGGCAAAAATTGTGCTGTCAGTATTTGTCGACACACGCACAGTTTTAACTGAACAGTTCGAACTCTTTAATTAAAACTGTCAGAATTGAGCGTCTGTAGCGAGCTTAATCATACTAAGGTTAACTGTACGATATTTTCAGGCTTTTCACACTTCCTACATTTGTACTAAATAACACAATAAGGCCTCAGATCAATGCACTTGTTGGTAAAACGCATGCTATCTATGAAGTACTCGTAAGTGGTAAGCGCATACATAACAGTAAGCTTCCAGATATAACTTTTATGTCGTAACATATTACCCATTCCAAGGCTTCATTGTAAATGTTTCTTTAGAATTCACTTGCCAATCAGGATATAGCCTTATTAAAAAAAAGGTTAATATACTACGGACGATTCCGTGCCCATCTGTTACACAACATTTTATCACAAAGGAATTAATTTTTACTTTAAAAACACAGACTTAAAATTATATTACGAGTAGTTGATACAAGGTATAGTTAGTCATAACCAATAAGTTTACTTTCGTGTTGTACAAAAATAAACTGTATTTGCTTAACGTATAAATTCGCATAAACATAGCTTTTTCGATTCTTGTAAAAACATATTTTATTAATGTAGAAAACGTTGACCTCACAGAGTGCGTTCACTTAAATATATTATACAAAAATGGACACAATTTATTATGAATTTATTAAATTAATTAAAAATCTTTTTCAACCAAACTTTCGGCGATCGACCTCCGAACACGGTTGGTGTTAATTGCACAAGTTGAAAATAACCCTTATTTTCCATAAAGTGCAAGAAACGAGGCACTCACTAATTGCTACAGTGTCGCGCTCTAGTGACCATCCGTTGCTTTACTTTCCGAGATATTCTTGATCACATATTATAATATGTTTAATGCTGACGGTAACTGTGAAATCTAAATAAGAGAAATCCCGATTCATCAATCATATAATAGATTTTAATAAATGAAACAATAAAACTAAGTGTTCACGTCTGTTCAAAATGCTAACAAAATGCAATGATTTGTTTGTATTTATATTCATTCTTAGGGATTATGCAAATTGAATAAAATCTAAAATATGCACTTTAACATTTTTTGGGATATCCGATGTTCCGAATTAAATCGAGAAAAGTTTCGAAATAAACTATGTGGTCACTCTACTTATTCAGACTCACTCTTTATAATAATTAGCAAAAGTTTTTACACCGTTTCTGCCGTTCCGCTAGAGCATTAAAATGATCGCGGACTAATAAGCGACGAATCTCAGTTTTTGCGGCGACACCTCGCGGCCGCATTCCGACACTAACCAGCTCTCTGTTTGGTCACTTTTATTAAAACAAAATTACATTTCGCCAATTTGTATTACCTCTCTTTTGGTAGCAAAATGAATTACTAGACATTATTATTACTTTTAATTGGAGAAAAAGTATGATTATAAAATCACTCCATTTATAGAATACTAGGTTTTGCTCGCGAATTAATCAACGCGGAATTAAAATAATAAACATTGCTTACTCAGTGAGCGTTGTAAGAACTTATGGAATCGGTTCAGTATTAAATTTAAACAATCTGTAGACATTTTTACATCTAAGTTGCTTTCGGCGATAAGAAAAAAAATATTTGCCTATGTATTTAATTAATAAATTAATTTATACAGTGAATAATGTTAACTGTAGAAAATAACAAGTTAATTAATTATATCATGCCGAACTGGAGAACTGGGATAAAAACTTGCCGCGTCGAATGTTCACAAAATGTGCAGGGTCGTATTCAACGATTGTCATTATGTAAACGGTAGCGAATCCTGATAGCCTAGTGCTGCTTGCTTTGGTCGTAGAATGTCCAGGTTCCTATCTTATAATTATAAATGTAGTTACATAAAACTGAAATAAATTTTGCACTTTATTTTAAATCCCTTTATTGTCAAAATTAAGTAAAATAATTTTTCATTTCAATGTGAAGATCAGTACATAAACGTATTTTAGCATACATTTTGTGGAATTTACCGCTACTTATGTCATTTCGCCACACACAAATTCAAATAAGTCCTGATAGAGAGATAACATCAATCATCGCATCGCATCGCTGCGGCCAAATAATCGAAAGCTTCATTACTGAACTCGATTACGAGAACTCGATTTTGTGGTCGCGAATCGATTCGCAATCGGCATTAGGGCAGCATTCGATTACCCCGCGCCCCCCGTGTCCCGCTCGCCCCCGCCCCGCGCAGACCGCGCTGACCGACTCTCATTGCCGGGTAATTCCCCGCCCGCCCGCCTTGCGATGGCGACCAATGATTGCCATCAAATCAATTATCAGCACAACGTTTGTATGCTTAATTGGTATTTCAATATGTCTCTGTTGTGTATGTTTTCATTATATTCCTTACTATCATTTTATTGGTAAGATACTTTTAATTATTTTCTTTCTTTGTTCTTAAGCTAAGCGCTAACAATTTTGAATCAAAAAGGTTCAAAATAAACAGTGAGTTTAGCGCTCAAGTAATTAGTTATATTTTGTAAGTTATGTAGACAAAACTCAAAGAAGCGGTGTTAGAGTAATTTATTCACTAAAAATTAATATTACTGCAAGATTTGTTTACGAGTTTATTTTATTTTAATTTCTTTACGTAAATTAATTTTATGCACGCGGTTAACGTAATCGAATTTGTAAAAGCACAATTATTTTAATGAAATCTCAAAAATAAATGAGAATCAGTCGCGGCGCAAATTGCTAAATGAACGTTTCGCGGCTCCAATTAACAGCAACAGTTCGCCAAAATGAAATTACGATTAACATAATATCGATTAACTCATTAAAATGTCCGCCCGATGCGCCGATACGTCGGGCAAAAACGTGCCCGCCTCAATCAATACCAATTAATACAGAGTATAAACAAAAAAATATATTTAATAAAGAGCTTTTTAAAAAATCATTAATGCGCCGCAAATCTGACATGTGATTAGGGTTGCCAGTGAAAAAAGATGGAAAGAGACGAGGCCATTATGCTCGATAATGCCGTGTGTTGCCAGATTATCGATAATTATTACAAAAAGAGAGACGCCGATCATATCACGATAAGTGTAAAACATCTTAATGCGTTCCTACTTCTTATTTGTTTTGTGTCGCTCGTAATCTCCGCTCGCATCTTAATGCGATCGTGCCGTCGCACTCTCACATCGTTAGTTTGGTAGCGAAAGAGAGAGACGGGGGTACGGTAGCAGCTCTGTTTTGACTTTTGATCTCTCAATCTGTGACAGGGGCAGCGCGGATATTTTGTCACTTGCAAGTTTCTTAATCGTTGTCAAAGTGACAGGCGGACAGTTTAGTTTTGTAAATATAAATGTTTTGTATTCATTTATAACATCTCGATACGAGAGCTCACGATGTCATTAGGCGCCGCATTTTAACGTCAATCGGAGAACGTTCGCAGTTTATGCAACAGTTAATGTAATTACGTAAGCTTAAGTTTAGACAGGTAATATTTGCCCAATTAAAGGCTTGCTATTGAGTCTATACTCAATAGTGTTTATACACAACACGTTTAATATTGATGTAAGAACTATGTGAGTATGATAGTGACATAATTTAAACATACGTAATAAACTTACAACTACCAACTTTCAAGAGCTGGGAATAAAGTTAAGGATTTTTTTATCCTGGCAACTTTACATGTTATGGATATGTCAGACATTAAAGTTTATAATTCACACTTGAATACAAGAATCTTATTAATGTAGTAAGAATTAAAAATAAATGGTATTAGAACTTTCCTTTTAGTGACTTTGTGAGTGATAAATTACAGTGTCTGCCTTAACCAGTTCAGTATCTCGGTATTATAGTTTACTTCGTTGATACTTGTTATTATTTCACCAGATATGTATTTTGCAAGTAATTTATATCACTTGAGTTGTAATTAAACGCTACATCGCTTTTGACGCGAGCGTTTAGCGGCTTGTAAATAATAGTCCCGCACGAGTCCGACCCTGGCCGACGCTACGGGGATATTTATTGCTAAAGGATTGCCTAGGGCTACTACACGATATTTGTTTTTTATAAATATGTCAGCATTGTAAAACTAAAATAAAAGTGTTGTCAAAACCAACTTAATAGAACAAAAAGAATTAATTCATTATTTTAGCTGTGTACATTTTAAGGAAGTAAAGAAATTCTAAGAATTGATGAATTTGGTAAAAATGGGTACCCAGAACATCGTAAGATAGCTGTGGTCTAGAGCCATCTTTAGAGTAGAGTAGTCTAGTACTCGACTAGTCACAGCTAGTTTGTAAGAAGCCTAACATTTTGTTGATTTGAATATAATTGCATTAGAATGGGGCGTGCGTTTCCTTCAGCAAACATCGCTGTTTGATTTACCGCACCGAGCAGCCGCGCTCACTGTAATTGCAATGCTGCTACAACAGATACCAGTACGATAACAAATACATAAATCGAATACATATATGAATATTTAGTTATACACTGACATAAAATACTGTTACAGACTTACTGACCTGCATGATTAGATAATGGTCCTAATTATGTTTGCTTTACTTTGTTACAAGTGGCAATAAACTTAAAATTAGTTAGTAATTAGTGTATTCACTTTACAAAGTGTATTTAAGACATCATCTTAATCTTAATAATTTCTTAAACGTGTATGTGATAACTCATTGCCATGTCTTTGATTCCTCAGGCGAGGGTTCGTGTAACAGCAACGACGGCTTCGGGCAGCGCACGCCGGACAAGTCACCGCCGGGCAGCGACGAGGAGGCGTGCGGGGGCCGCGGGGCGGGGGCCGGCGGGGGCGGCGGGGGGGACAAGAAGAAGCACCGCCGCAACCGCACCACCTTCACCACGTACCAGCTGCACGAGCTGGAGCGCGCCTTCGAGAAGAGCCACTACCCGGACGTGTACTCACGAGAGGAGCTCGCCATGAAGGTCAACCTGCCAGAAGTGAGGGTGCAGGTAAGACAGATTTTGTAAACTTACGACTATTGTTTTAGAAGCTTTCCTTGCAATCTTTAACGATTTTGAGTTTTAACACATTCACCAATTATACTTATTCGAAATTTGCTCTTCCAAATTAACAATGATTTTAGTGGAAGATGTTGTCATTTAATGTTAGAATTTGTTAAATATATGTCACAAAGTTTATAAATATGAAATAACGCACAAAACGTCACTCATTGTACATTCGTGAGCAGTCAGTTAATTGGCAGAAAAGTGTTAATAATTGCGCCCAACGCCATTCTACACAACGAACTTCTGCTAAACATCGAAAATGAACTAAACGAAACTCTATTAAGTGAAATGAAAAGTCTTCGCAAACATTGAGCGAAGGGCCCTCGGGAAGGGACGAAGGGCCAATAATGAACCCAAGGGGCTTATGCCACTCGAGCCCCTTTGGCTTTGCTAGCCTAACATATGTCAAGCGTATTCCAAAACGACCAGTTTATAAAAACCCCTTCATCCCCTCCCCGCACCGATAACTCGAGCCCGTCAGGGGCGCGGCGACACTTTCGCAAGGGTCAAGTCAAATTGAATGGCCCCTAATTGCTTTCTTTTGCCGCAATAAAAAGGAAACGGTGCAAGGAAATATAGTTTTTATGTATAATAGATATAGGGATGTAATCGAGTGTGTTACATAATTTGGTGTTGGAGTTATTTGTTAAACAGTGCGGTATTCTGGTAATCTCTTGCTTTAGTTAATAAAGGGTACGTTTATCATTTATGGGAAAGTTCGACACTGCCGCCGCCCTGCGTCGCCGCCGGGCACTAGCGCGCGAACTCAACCCATCCTTTAATTAATACTTAGCGGCCGTGGAGCAAGGTGAAGGGATTACTGTGAGAGAGCCATCTGAAAGGATTATTGGTTAAAATGAAAGTTTAAGTGAATTAAATTTTAATTGCAGCAGCTGCGGAGAATTTAAATGTCGGTTAAAATAATTTAATACACAGGTGTAAAAAAGATGTCGTTAGAAGTACACGCGAATTTTACACAGACACTTTACATTTTTCTTATTACTTTTTGGAATCAAATTAGTTCTGCACAGCGCTACAGTAACCAGTTCTCATAGTTTCCCACTCGTCTGGAGAAAGGCAACTCACCGCACTAATTAGAAGCTAATGTTCTCCGGGACTTGACGGACATATCCATTACCAACCCTTTAGCGCCCTCTTGCCCTCTTCTTTCTCTTGTAATACTGTTTCCAACAACAAAAATTACGACTCTAATTTCTGTGACTGATCGTTTCTAAGCGTCTAATGATGATTTACTCCTAGATCCGCTGCTTATTTTTAATATTAACTGAACAGTCCCATTCTTTAGTGAAAATAGTGGGTGTGCAGGCAAAACTTTAACTGAACAGTTGGACTGTTTAGGAATAGATAATATCGCGGTTCTTATGGCTCCAAAAATATCTAGCAGGTATACCTCTAGTATTATCATTATCTTGTTATTGAAACAGATTTAAGAAAATTATGTTTTACTTGTATTTAATCATAACTTTGAAAAAGGTTAGCTTTACTTAACTTGGAATGTTGTATAGGAGAGAGCTTTGTCGTTAAAGAGTTAGATAGATCATAGCTGTTAACTAGTTCGCCTGCAGTGCAATTTGTAGATGTGTTAGAGTGGGTCGTTCAATTAGTATCAATCCGTGCCGCGGCGGCGCTCGTGTCGCAGGTGGGAGCGGCAATTGGCGGCAATTAGCCCGTCCGGCCGCGCCGCAGCCTGCGACATAGCCTCTCACACTACCTGCACTCTACACCTCTGATAATTCGCACACGAAATTTTTTGGCAATTTTGTCATCAAAAAGTTACCTCTCTGGACTACATAATGTTGACTAATTATGTGCTAATTAAGGACGCGATAACCTAAAGGAAATTTCGAGAAAAATATAGCGCAAAGTAAAAGTTATCACTACTTTAGTTTGTAAGGTACAAGATGGAGGAAATAAGTGCTTTATGTAATTAAATAATTACGTGTAAAGCAATATATTTGCACAATAAATTACAGTTGTTAAAAAAACTGCGAACATAAAAGCATTAATAAGCTCGTATAAGTAACACGTACTTGAATCGCGTATGGGGGCTTATTTAAATGGCCCGTACGTTTACAAGGCAATTACTGCGCAGTACAATGCCGCACAGCACGCTCTGAGAACATCAATTATATCTCTAAAAGCATCTTATCTGATCCCAGTTACAATTCACTACACATTAGAGTCTCTTTACAAAATCAGTCACATAAACACATTTTCAAACCCATTGTACTTTCCACCAAACTTCCTGAACCACGCGAGAGAAGTAAAAGTTTGAGCTGTTAGCTCATTTTATAATGGTTACAATTGACCGTTATTAATTGATCCGTGCGACATTAGCGAGTAGTTTAGTTGATAGTTACACGTTATTTGGTAGTTTGTTGATGCGTGTCCCGGTGAAAGAAATCACTTGAAGGCATGGGGCCCGGGCCCGAGCGCACTCGCTACAATACAAACTCAATGTGAATTAGATGTTAATCAATGTTACTATAACTATTACTGAGTAGTCAGGGGTGTCACAAGCGACCAGGGGTGCTTTTGCTGTTTTTCTATTATATCTGAAAACGAATTCTAATTTACTAGACTAAAATATATTGGAGTATGTTTAGTTTAATTCAGAAATAGCTGTTTTAATTATATCTATAGTAAAGTATATTTAGATAATCATACTAATATTTTAAATGCGAATGTTAAGATGGATGGATGAATGTTTTTTAGAGTTTGTAGCCTAAGGGGCTGAACGGATTTTGCTGAAATTTGGTATAGATGTATCGGATAGTCTGGAAAAACACATGGGCTACTCTCTTTTTTTTTAATTCCACACGGACGGATGCACAGGCGAAAGCTAGTTATTTATAAATTAAAGAGCTTAGTGTCAATATTGTACTAAATAATATTAACTCTACAAAAAGTACATACTAAGTTTTAGTATATACTTTAAAATGTTGCCATTTGACGTGTCATGGTTTTTTATTACATTCGCCATTCAACACTGTGCTTTATATTAAACATTTGTCTCATATGAGTTCTTAAAGTGAAGCTCATGTAATAAATTCGCGGTGCTATATATTTCGGTAATAAAACGCGTTATTACCAGAACAAATAAAACATGGCAACCCCTCACTCACTCGTCACGGCGACAAATGCGCTAATAAACGCTTTTGTACCTCATAGCGTTAAACACCCTTATGTCTACAGATTTGAAACTCTACTCTAGTGTTTTTGAAATAGAGTTGAATTCAGTCTATTTCATAAGTCGTAGGTACAGCATTTATTTTCCCAAAACGAATTTATATGGGCTTTGTTTTTCTATTGAACCATTATTTGATATCGCGCTATTTATTCAGCTATGTATAGAGTTGGCAGAGCATATGATTTCTATATTACACTTGAAGCTTATTGTACAATGTGTAGAAAAGTACCTATTGTATTACGATAGCCACGAAGTACTACTTCATTTTTTATGCTTTTAAATAAACCAAAAAATAAAATAAAACACCGGTTTTTTCCTATTCTGTATTCGACTTATTTACGGACAAACTATTTTTAGATTCTATTAAAGCAGGCGCACATATTTGACTAAACTATTGCTCAACTGTTGTGCGATTGTCGATTATTTCGCAGCCAATTCAACTGTTTAGTAGCACGACTAAAAATTCAGTAGTGTGCGCACCTCCATGTAAGCTCATAGGCATCAAAGCGGGACTAAACGGTTGTGCGATAGTTTAGTCAAAGGTGTGCGCGCGCTCTTATTTTGTGAACTCGACCAGTTGAACTGTATCCCGGCAGAGCAAAAACAATAGCGCAAATGACTTTAGTCATTACTAACGTTTTTGTCTATCTTCATAAGGAAGCGAGTTCTAATTTCGACTCGCGGCCATTTTTTCTCCACGTAGAACTAAATGAAGTAAAATACGTATGTACGGTTATTTTTCTTTTTAAGGCAACTACACAAGAAAATTATTGCAAAATATATGACGTATAGAAAACGAATTAATCGCTTTCTATTATGATTACTCTATGTGTACTTGATAACTATATAATTATAGTAATATGGGTAACTTGGTGTAGATAATTTGCGAGCTCGAAGGTTTATCGTTGTAATTAGGTAACGCGCTCATCGGCTAACGAGCTAATTGCCGAGAGCACAGCGTTAACGACCAGCCTGTCGCCTGTCATATGTAGTCTGTCGCCTGTCGTCCGCTATCCACTTACTTACCAATTAATTATTACAGAGAACGAGTAGAGAAAAATAAGTACAAGTTGTTGTTGATTGACACTTGATAGAGATCGCGTTGACCAAATTAACGAAACTTATTTATAGTGTACTAGCTATTGCTCGCGACGTCGGCCGCGTTAAATTAAAAAGTTTTGAATTTGTTACTCGCTGATAAATTATCTTTCTAATGGTGAAAGAATTTTTGAAATCGGCCCAGTAGTTTTTGAGTTATTTCACTACATACAAAAATACAAATCTTGGCTCTTTATAATATTAGTATAGATTAAAGATTGTTCAAGATACGTCAAGTTAACAAACAGAACGTAAATCTTAAAACTGATTTTCTTCCTGGATTGTGAACTCTTGATAACACGCCTCTCTGGTCTGTTTCCTATTTGTAATATACATAGGTCATTTTTCAGTGTTTGAATTAAAAACAATATTAACAAGCACTTCTAACTATAAACTTTATATGAGGAACCGTGTCGCGATGTTCGCAGACTGCTATAAGTGAGTTAGCTCGCTTCGTCCTCGCACGCTCGCAAACACCTCCATATATTAGTAATTGAATCAAATTAATTTTATAATAAAGTGCTATAAACGTTTAAACCATGTTTTTACTTCCTTACTAACTTAAATTGATTCAAACGATTCTATAAGTATAAATGCCCGGTTTTCACGTATTCAATATTTCTTATAATGCTATTCGCAAATTGTGAGCAATTTGTTCATGTCGATAATGCGATAGTCGTCATTGTTTCCTCGCTAAAAAAATTGTCTCGATCCGTTCCGGGATATTGTTATTTCTGTATTCCTTCCCTCAAATGACATCATGTGCTCGTAAGACGCGTGAGAGAGGCCGCGTGCGCGCCCTCTGCTGCGGGAAATTGTGTTGGTGTCTGACACTGTTCTGTCCCCTCCCCCACACTCCCCTTCCCCGCAAGGACCCGAGTAGCGACGTGGTGGGATTGTTTATGAGGGAAATTTGTACTTAGAGGGTGTTATGATAGCTAGGAAATGTGTTGAATTGTCGTCTACGCTGCTAGATTTGCCTTCAAAGGAAGACATAAATCTAAGTTCCGACACTGATAATTTAATTGATGTGGACATATTTTTTTTTCAACATTTAAGATGGAGGTAAAAAGTATAGAACGGTCAGGTTAATATAACGTATTAAATCTCATACAATAGACTACAATGCCTCTAATCAATAGTTAAAGGTTCAATGGAATAAGAACGTAATCATAACTCTCTTTGTTGGCGAATAATTTCATTAAAATTTGACGGCTCCTTCCTGTGTTAAAAAACCCTTTAAAAATACAGGAAACAACGAAATATAAGGGTAATTGAATTACGGGTATAAAATAACGGCCAGTATAACTTGACCCGCTGCCAGCGCCGCTGCGGGCTCGGCGCTTGTGTGTCGTAGGTCAGGCGACGCTGGTTGATCATACAAAGCACAAAGAAATCGTCATTGTGGGCACAGCCGGGCCCCGCGCGTATCATGTCGGTGTGCATTACGGACCCCCCCCCCCTCCGCCCCGCCCCGCCGCGCCCCGCAGCACCGCCGAGCACTAAACACGATATTTCCGTTTCTTTTGCCAACTTTATAATATAGGCTGATTGCGATCTCTTTTGTATTTCATTGAAGATTCCAATTTGGTGAATTTAAATAACTGTAGTAAATTAAAAATCAATAATCCCAATAAACTACACCCCTATGAATATTAAAGTCTACGAAAAATTACGTAGCCATCGCGCTGGCTACGGTACAAGATGTCTCAATGATTGGGCAATTTGGAAATTTGGTAGTGAGGCAGTGGAGGAAGGACATTTGCTACCCCTACATAATAAAAAATAGATAAAAAACTACTTTGAATAGGACCGTACAAATGAGAGCTGCGCAAACTAGATCTAGCCTAGATCATCGGCTGTCCATCGGAAAATTAAACTATAAACAATTAAACATATTCTCAAGATAAAACGGAAGTATTTGTATAAAATAGTTTGTAAACTAGCCTATTAGGTGCATATTGAGGCAGCATAATCCAAATCCCAAATACGATCGTATTCAATTCGGCGTCCACTGAAAAACTAAACCGCCGATATATCTTGATACACAGCCACTGCAATATAGACTCTAACACGATAACAATAAGGACTTAATAACGGTTTATGTTAAATTGTGGTTCCCGTTTTGTTATGGGAGATCGTCATTGAGCCGGAGGATTTCTTTGCAAGCTGGAAGTATAAAGTTCTCGATATGTCGGAGATTAGCTCGGCTCATTGTCGGCGTTTTTGTTGTGTAACATTATATTCTGCTTTACTGATGTCTTTGTGCAAACAAGACGCCGGCGCACTGTTGCTGGCTGCTGTTACAAACAAATGCTATTCAATTGTCTGTGACAAAAGGTTGTTGCAATACTTTATGAAAACTTTGAATCATATCAAACTAGCCGTTGCTGGCGACTCCGTCCACGCACAATTAAATAACACTTAATTAGTAGAATATAGTCTGGAAGAACAAAATCTTATCTTACTAATATAAAAGCGAAAGTTTAGATGGATGGATGTTTGTTAGAGTTTGTAGCATAAACTGCTGAACTGATCGTGATGAAATTTGGCGTAAATATTGAGGAAAGTCAGGAAGACCACATAGGCTACTAACTTTTCTTATTTTTTAATTCCACGCGGACGGAGTCGCGGGCAAAGCTAGTAAGTTCTACACCTCCCTATGTATATCAAAATTTCTGTGAGATCGGTAGAGTCGTTCTGGAGACCTAAAGTTTCTCATTTATAAGTAACATTAGATGAGAATGCATAGTAATGAATTTGTTAATAGTTGTTTTCTTTATTTAATAGTGCTTTTTATAAGTATATAAACATCACTATTGTGGATTAACCAAGAATATCCTGGCCTGGGGACAATTCTTTTGCCTTTTTCATTATTGTCTGTCTATGGCATATGAATTAGTTCCATATAATTTCGCACTAGGGTGATAATTTTTATCAATGTATACTAACAAACATAATCCTTTAAACAAATTAAAACAGAATAAATCAAGAGACGTCGTTATAACTGGCCGCAGTAATGGGCGCGCGTTGTCTGAGTGTCTGAGGCTTTGAGCAAATCATTGCTAATTACATAATTGTTAATTACTGCGCTTGCCTCGCTTAATAAATCTTAATAAGGTCCTGCCTTAGGAACTTAATTAAATCTATTTACTCAACAGTTACAAGACATTTTGAGCGTTAACCCGTGGTGATTAGGTTTAATTTGCATCGTTAATTGACAATGCTAATTCTTGATTCAAGAGTTTGTAAGCGTTTAGTTAATTATAGACTTTATTCTTGTGAGAGTAAAGTATACTTTTGCTTGTAAATATTAGATTTTTATCCCACTTCCATGTTTGTTTTAACATTACTGTAACTAATTACGTATAAGTTTTTTTTGTAACAAATTAAATGTAAGATCCGTGTATGGATCTAATGAAATTGTGCGGTTTTAATATGAACCTTAAGTTAATCGAATAAGGTTGAATTTGGTTTTTTCTATGTGGAGTGGTAAGTACGTTTTGTGTTGTATAGATGGAGCTGACAAATAGTAAATGAAGCTTTTAGCAAAGTCTGGCGGAGTTGGCGTCGCAGCGAAATTTAATTAACGATCTCGAACTGGCTGAGGTGTCGCTAAGCATGGAAGCGGACTGTTCGGAATGCGCGAAGGACTTTTAGTTATTAAGATAGTAAAATGAGTTCACTTTGAAATACGGTCGACGGTTCAAGTGGCAACAACTAATTAATAAGGGAATAATCAATAGAAAGTAGCGTAGTTGATTTTCCTTAATTGTTTTTCTTAATTGCAATGTTTATGAGGAAGGAAAACACGTATTAGAAGAAACGATAAAGGTATCTAGATTATTCTATTTCTTGGTGAGCCGTCTCCACAGTTGTGTAGCCGGGTCTGCGGGGTGCGGCAGCGGGGTGTCAGCGCACTAAAGCAATTAGCGGCAAGCGATTTGTCCGCTTGTGTAAGCCGCGCTTTGTTGCCGCCATTCTCTACCTTGGCTTGCCTAGCTCTGTGACGTCACTGCACATACGAGACAATTTTATTTACATGGGTTATTAGACAAGTTCAGTTACTTACCAAAAATCAAAGTCAGCCTTTTTAGTTGTCGCTTTGTAATTATATTAATAACCACCCTTCTTATACTCCGCGGCACAGCCCCTTGCAGTACCGAAAGAATTTTCCATAACAATTTTGTGTGAAATCTGGTTGATTAGGCTCGTCACAAACACGCGCAGCTCCCGCCCACAAACAACACAAGCTACGACCGCTTCCCTGCGCCAGTAACCCGATACATTGACGCAAACCAGTGCCCCCGCGACGGCGACGTGCCCCCGCGCCGCTAATTAGTGGCCAGCACGTGCCCCCGCGTGCCCCACACGTGTCGCACACGTGCCCCACGCGCGCGACAATGCGCCCGTGTTGGATTTGCAACTTTCCACATTTAACTTTCACCGATTCCTTCTGTGATCGCTAACGAATTGGTCTTGCGTTGAATTTTGAGTGGAGCCATGTTTGTTTATGAATATTTTGTTAAATGACTGAAATAAACGATCAAAACGTATGTTATAAAGCTTAGATGTCGGAAGATAAATTAATATATTAGATCAAAAGATGCTGTTTTTTCTGTCTTCTGTAAACTCAGTTAATAATTTAAGTATGACAATTTCCATTATTTCCAAGCTGTGAAAGCGGTATGTACATATTTGTAGCAATGCTTGTGACTGTTGTGAAATGTTAAGGGGTCGGCAGGGCGACGAATTCCGGCCTAAGCAGTAGATCGATTATTAAAAAACATCTCATCATATTAAATAAATTAACAAAATTAATCAAATCAAAAATATGTAAGAAGATATAAAGTATGCAGTTGTGCGTCGTAATTTGAAGTAATAGAGTCATTTAAATATTCGATTTGAATTTTATATCAAATCGTAATAATAAAGCGTTTTAGTATAAGATATTTATATAAGTTTTTACTTTTATCTACTTAATATCAGGTAAATTATCTGATAACCATTTCTTAAGTATTTTATATTGTAATTTCCTGTCTTCATCATATCAATATTATTTAGTACCAACTATGTTTTGTTGCTCTCTTGCACCACTTGCGCCACTTGCGCCGGTTGCACAGCGCCCTCTGTTGACATTGCGCGTGCACAAAGATATTGCCCTCTTGTGCAAATACTCAGCCCTCCCGAGATATTAATACACCCTAAATGATCTTGTCAACAACATTACATTACACTGGAAATTGTTTTCCATTATTCCATGTGTACAACGCCATCTATTGGCCAATTCTGCATATTTGTGTGACTTCACGACCTTAAAAGCCATTTATAAATTAGAAAGAGCAGTGAAATATGTATGTATTTTCCTACAAAGATCTAATTTTAGTTATAGTTGTGTAATAGATTAAATGTAGAGATAAAGCGATGAATTATCTCTAAATACAACTGCACCAAGTATTCGACACTTGGAGAAAAAACGCTCAAAAGATCATTTATCCACGCTTAATAGCACCCTAATGTCCCACTAATGAATGGAATAGAATTCTACCAGGGCCTTGGGGTAAATTGAATCGTTGCATTGCATTTCCACTCTAACGCAAACGCAATAAAGTTTTTTTTAGAAAAACTGTCTTGTCTACTTACGACGTCTTGCTTCTGATTCCCCGCTAAACGATGTGAAGCTACAATAAAATCAAGGAGGAAACATTGTTCAAAAGGAAAATGAAATCTTATTGCGTCGCACTAAAGTTCATAATCATTAAAGTAAACATTGTAAAACAATTTGCTGCGATTTACTGAATTCAACTTTATTACTTTGCTATAGAGTCGATTGTTGTTTGTTGAGTTGTGGGTTAAGGGTGAGGTACAAGTTGTTTGTCAAGAGTTAATTTAGTAGTGGATTAACTCAGTTTGAATGATTGATGTTTTTGGGATCGCGTTTGATGCTCGGCCTTTTGCTGTACGGAGGGCGCCGCGGGCTCGCAGCCGCGGAGTAGCGATTGTGATCCTTATTCCCTTGAAATAAGTGACATGAAATATTAGTCGAATGCAACTTGTGTAGACGTGTGTAATTTAAGTCTTTATTAAATTTTGGTATTTCAATTTTAGATTTGTTAGTTTGATATTAGATATCAATTGGGCTTTTGTTGTATTTGTATTGGGTTTAAATGTGTTTAATGTGTACGAAGTATTTATACGCAAAGCAGCATCTAGGAATAACTTAATAAATGGCTAATCAAAGATATTAACATGGGAAAAAAAGTATTGAGATTTCATATAAATTTGTACAATTAAGTAGAAATAACTTGACCAGGAATGAAAAAAATATTATCATATTGAACAAAATATAGAAATTTTTCCTCTACGCACATTAGAAATTAATGTCATAAAAGAGACTAATGAAGCGCTTCCAAGACTGAATATTATTTGTTCGACCACACTTTGAAACTATACCACAAATTGAAATGAAAGCTGTCAACGTCAAATTGACAGAAGTTAATCATTAAAATAAAAACAAAAGAAATATTAAGTGATACGCAAAGTTTCCCGCGCGAACATCGCCGCTGTGAGATCGATCGTCCTCGAACCTCCGATACCTCTTTATTTACCTTCCAAACGCAATCACCTCTCCCGACCTCCCCCGACCTCCCTCCTCTCACCGCCCGTTCCTTCCCTCCGACACAAACAAACTCAGCTTCTTTCTGTTGCGCAAGAAACAGAGCGAGACCGCGATATACACAAAAATGTGAGTTAGAAGACGACGGATGCTCGCCATCTTAGATGCAGCGTGGACCAAAAGTTAGCCAATAACTAACCTTGCAACAAATGAAACGACTCAACTACCTTCGTGATTGTAAACGAAATTGTACTATATGTTCTAGGGCGTACAGTTCTATTTCGTTTAGTGGTGTTTCTGATGAAATTAATAACGTTTGTGTGTTAGGTTAGGGCTGTAGGGAGGGCGCGGCTCGCATAATGATGGCGTGTCTCTGACGGCCGCCGCTGAGAGCCTCATCTAGACGACAGTCGCGTCTTTACACAGAAAGTTATATATTTTGTTACTGTTACTTAGGTTACTTCAGAATCCAAACTATGGTTTTGGTTTTTACATAGTCATAAGGAAATTTCGAGAATTACGTACCTGCTGTTCTTGTAACTATTTCTACTAAACTTCACAACTTGAGCTAGGAATATGATTTTACGAATTTGAACTCACGACAACCAGATTTGGTAATACCATGTTTTAACTATTTTTATACTTTACTTTAAGTCTATAAAGCGCTGGTGAGTTAATATTGTAAGCCAATCAGCGTCCTTGCAACGCTTAACTTTTTGTCTTACATAATATTTTGCTAACTTTTGCATAATTATTTTTCAATGATCCTCTTGTTAGGGCCGTAAACGTTGTACCGCAACAATAACAAATGAACGTCAAACAAACGACGCGAATTCACAAAAGAACGCATTTCAATTACCCTTTCAATAAGCTTTGCCCGCGCGCGCACAATTACCTACCAAAAAATGGGGAAACAGGAAAAACAAGGAGACGCAATAATGTTGCGCCCGCAGCGGGGGAGGGGAGGCTGGGGGAGACAGGGTCGTTTGGGGGGGGGACATCTGTAGTTTCAGAACGTAATTTTGGCTCTACGATACACATCAACTTAAGTTCTTCCAAATGTTTAAGATATTGGTAGTTAGTAAATACAACCAACTACATTCCTGGTGCTGTTGTGCGCATTTTATTTTTTACTAGCTTTCGGCCGCGACTCTGTCTATGCCAAGTTTCACGGAGATCCGTTCAGCAGTTTAGGATACATCCATCCATCTAAACTTTCGCACTTATAATATTATAATAGTAAGATGCTATAGTCGGTTTTAGTGTTGTTTTTGAACAAACAAAACTGTAATAGACTGTCGTCGCAGTGAGATTTTCCTTTTGACTTGATTTTTTTTATCCAATTGATTACATCTAACAGTAAAAGATTTGAGACTATGCATAATATATCTGGGTTAGTAATTTTTATTGCAAATATTAAAAAAACTAATAGTTACTAAATAATCAAACACATCCTGTATCATGTAAGACTTAGTGCTCAGACTACGCAGTGCAGCTGTCACAAAACTGTCCAGTTTGCGGCTCCTGCAGGGTGGCGGTGCAACTGCAATTCCGGGCTGTCTTCGTTTTGTCCGACGACTATATCGATTGCTGGCGGTCGGTCGCAGTTGACATGTATCGGCGGTACTCTTGTCATAGCGGTACGACCGCTGTCGTGCACGATTGGGGCTTGTTCTTTTACTTTATCACATAGCAACAGATTGATTCAATTCGATATATACGTACAAATGTAGCCCGTAGCTAGTTCGGGGACACTGAAATTACCTTTTTAATAAAAACAAATGTGAACCGAAGGTAATTTTGTCAAATCTTATGAGATGTGCTAGCATATTTCACTAAGACTCTTTATTCGATTGTTGCTCATCTATCTACTTCTATCTAATCGTGAGAGATTACTTATAAATGCCATCCGTAAATAATTGAACTTACAAGAATCTGTTACTGTTTTCCATCACCTACTCGTCAATCTCGACATTGGTGTCAATAGTCATGCTGTGGAATGCACACAACATCCCAGATTTCGTCCATCAAACATTCGCAATCTTGTTACCAGCGGAAGTGTCATTGGCATCCCCGCTGTAGATGCAGTGCCCCCACTTATCTCGCAGTGCCCCCACTCCCCGCCAGCAGTGTCCCCACCCGTAGCGCTTCCACATCCGATTTAATAATCGTAGGATTGTTGACACTGAGCTCGCGGAGGTATCGCGGGTACACGATAAACTTAGTGGATATAGATTGGATCTGTACGACGGATAACTGGCTTATAAGCTTCTTATTCAAGTAGCTCAAATGTAGAAGTTTTACAATTATGATAATATTATGAATTCCTTTTGAAGTTGGGATTTTCAGCGTCATTTAAATACAACAAAAAGCAAAAGTTTCCTTAATCGAGAATTAGATGTAATATGGGACTTTTAAAAAAGAATTACAACTCAAGGTTAACTTTTAAACGCTTGCTAATGGCTATTAATATTTAAACACATTTAAGTAATGTTTGCGGATTGCAGACCATAGCTACAACGGCGCGGTCCCGCGGGACTCATTAAAACGGCGAAGCCACGCGACTTGCTCATGCTATTGCTTGAAGTTAGCTAAAGTGGTAATTTGACCTAAGTTAACTTACATTAGCAACCAATAAGTAAAAATTAAATGAACTTATGTAATACAAATCCAACAGTTATAAAGTGAATTAAAAAACCCATTACACTGTCGTTACAAAGGATAAACAATAACAATGTAATTCAATAAATACAAAATAATAACACACATGCTGTCAAAAAGTCAATTTGTCACTCGATTAACGTTAAAAGAGTCTGAATAATTGAATTACGACCAATCGGAGGCGGTCTCGGCGCGACACAATCGAATGTTATTCGAATGGACCAATGGGGGTGAGAGTCGGCGTGTCGCGTAAATCTGACATCTGTCATACGTGAGTTGGGAGCGGTTGTTAGCGACGCGGCGAGACGAGCACGACAGTTGTCGCGGCCCGCGGACGTCATTGTGTTTTATTGTCACGTTTTATCCAATCTATCGGTGAAATTACATTTGTTAGTTGTTGATTTAGTTCTTGATTTGTTATTATGTTTGTATGACTGTCTATAATTGATTGTTATTATTCTTGCCACGTTTGTGTCTAAGTTTTACGTATTACATACATACTGACAACAAAACTTTGTGAACTTTAAAACTGAATAATTAAATCACAATAGCTAAAAAGCTAGAATTTAACCTTTTGCCGCCGCGGTAACCCTAAATATAAACAAAGTTTTATGGAGAAAGTCCTAACTGACATCGCAGCGCCGAAGTGTAAGTGTAGTAAGGAAAGTGTAAGTAACGCCAAACAAACAACTGCCGAGCGATTGCGTTTAATTTTTACTGTCCGGGGGACGGCGCGGGGAAGTACGAATAGAGGTGGGAAATTATCAAAATATCGATAACATAATATTTTTTAACTTTTCGGCAAAAAATGTCTTTGTTTCGTCTAATTTTGTAATCATCGATTAATTAGTAACCGAAAAGATAAAAATCGTATCTATTATTTAAATTCACACTGAAAGTTTATAGTTGTCTTGGTGTAGCAGTATGTGCCTAAACCTGAAAATTAATTGAATTGAAGATAAACAATTTAAATTAGATGTAATTTTAATTTCGATAAATTTGTCGACAACTCTAGCGGTCGACCATGGCGTGTCAAAGTGTCACTTATTAGCCCCAAACACGAGCAGCCGCCGCCGCCGCCGCCCGGCCCGCTACCACTGCGAGCAAATTTTTATTTTATTAATAACCAAAACGTTCATGTTTGCTTTCTATAATTAGATTTCCGAAGTGATTTAAATTTGTACGATGTCCGGCGAGCGCGAGCGCGACTCTAGCGCCGCACTAGCATTTTAACGAACTCTAATTGGGTCGGATTATCAAGATTCCGGCGCGGCATAACTTTTTTATTTATTTTGTTGTCGCTTTAATCTTTAGTGCGATAAGTTGATTTAGCTTTTAAATGTACAGTTACTTTGCTGACGTAATTGATTATATCACGTAATTAAATCTGATTGCTTTTCAAATATGTTTTGTGTAAATTGTTCGTTTGTACTTTAAAATTGTTTGACATTCCTCACTTCTAATTTAATTGAATGAATTCATGTACAACGGTATTACAATAAAGGAGAAATTGCTCTCACAAATTTAGACGACAAATAAAAATATAAAAAGTCAAAGATAAAAGAAAGTGTGAACATGAATGTATTCATATTAAGTAACCTTACTCAAAGCAACACTCAATCGGATCAATAAAAAATTATAAAAATAGTTGTGTCTGTGTGTGACGGTTGTGAACGCGCGTGAAGTGCCGGGGCCGCGCAGTGTCCGGTACGGGCCGACACCACGACTTCACCCCACTCGCACGACTCTACACTAAACTGCACACAACACGCTCGTGTCATTTTAATGACCTTCTTGTTAATTTCATTGTGTTAACAAGCGTCTCGTTCCTAAAGTTTTAAGGCCAAAAGTCACGCTAGTTGTTGCTGAACGGTAATCGTTGCAAAAATACTCCAACTTAGCGGACGTATCAAGAATCCCCGTACACTAGATTGGCAACGAATTACATATATTGACGTGTCACGATGCTAGCATATAACTCCTCTTCGGCTAATCTGTAAGTTGAGAGTGTGAAACTTAAATCGAATAGACGTTCCATACAAATATCGATGACAGAGTATACGAACTGGGAGTTTGCTTCGTGCGGCAAATGTCTGACATTGATCACACGGTTTTGTTGTTCGTTTCCAAACCGTTATCGCTTTCCGATGCCAAGAGCCATTTAATACGTTTGCCGGCGAAGAGCTC
This sequence comes from Papilio protenor, assembly GCA_029286645.1. NCBI lineage: Eukaryota > Metazoa > Arthropoda > Insecta > Lepidoptera > Papilionidae > Papilio > Papilio protenor. Next base: position 6,328,459 of record JAGSMZ010000015.1, read on the forward strand.
GCATGTCTCGCGTCGCGTCGCCTCGTCTGCTTGCCTCCGCCAAATCGAAGTGATCACGCGACCGCCGCGGCTCTGTGCACCCCACGAATATATCATTTCACACTACAATTTGACACCACATTCAAAACATACGTCGCCAAAGCTCGAGCCAAATTAAACTGATCGACTATACCTTAAAGTTTAAATCGGTCCGACAGCCGTTTAGCAGGCTGGATGACACGGTGATGGTACATTTATGTGATCGAGCTCGCGTTTCATGTCTCGCAGTATTCAAAGTTAGTTTTGTTTCGTTACGTCTGGCCTCACAAACCGTTTAGTGACGTGTTCTCCTTGATTTATCGTCTGCGGCGAGGCTTTCGGGGTTCCCTCCTCCCCTTGTACACTCGGGCCCCCCGCACCCCCCCGCGCCCTCCCCTCTCGTAAAGTTTGATGCTCTAATAAATGGCGCGGCATCAATTACCGCCGCGGCCGCCCCGCACGAGCACGCTCACTTCGTTAATCTGTTAAGTTGACTGTTGTTTGACAATTTGCTGGTTCGTGATGGTTATTATGTGCCGGCGGCGCGCACGGAACTGCGCTCAACATAATGAATTGACTCGGCATAACGATGAAAAGACGTTTACGTCTATTAGCTACGCCTTCAATTTACCATTTAATATTGTGCGGTAAACTTACGATTTACATGTAAGAATTGACGTCTAAGGTTATTCTGTGTTTGTTGCAGGTGTGGTTCCAGAACCGTCGCGCGAAGTGGCGCCGGCAAGAAAAGATGGAGGCGGCAAGGCTGGGGCTGGCGGAGTACGGGGCGCCGGTGCCGCGCCTCGGCCTCGGCCTGCCCGTCGACCCCTGGCTCGCGCCGCCGCTGCTCTCCGCACTGCCCGGTACATAACTCACTTCACGCACGCTTTTAGCTTCTTACCCATAATTTAACTGAAACCATGAACCTTTAGCTTTAGTTGACAATATCCTTATCAATAAACTTGTCGACTGTTAAAAACTGCAGACTATTTTATAACTCGAGTACCTCTCAAGTACAATGTTGCTATTCATAAACATAGTATAATGAATGGATAAACACGTTGTTATTGCAGGCTTCCTCAGCCACCCGCCGTCGGGCTACCCGAGCTACCTGACGCCCCCCGCGCCGCCCGCGCCCGGCCCCCTGGCGCCCGCCGCGCCCGACCCGCGCTCCACCAGCATCGCCGCGCTGCGCATGAAGGCCAAAGAACACGTCGAGTCCATAAGTAAAGGCATGCAGATGGTATAGACCGAGATTATATCGAAGAAAGTACTATATCTATGAAAAATTAACAACAGGTCATATATTAGCTCATTCACCTTCCCACAAAGAACACTTTTCTAAGAAGAAAGAAGAAGTGGATTTGATTTGGAGGGCGAGGATTTATGGAAGGATGTAATATTTTTTTCTATACATCCTCTCCTTCTTTAAAGGTAGACAAAAGATGTTCAACCTTCTTGCGTGTGTGTGGGCGGCGGTCATATCGCGGAGCGGAATTTAGATGGCCGCTTGTTTGTTTGCCATAATTCGTTCATGATGAACATTCCAGTAAATAAGACAATCCAGAAACTAAAAACATGTATAGATAATTATTAAATTAAATATAATCTGTGTAAATATTGTAAACAAATAGATGTGCAACTCTAGTAGATTGTGAGTGAAGAGAATATTTTTATGTAACTTAAGTAAACTGTATCGATGTGTGATTATAAATTATAATTAATTTTAATGTCTTTTTCAAATAATCATCTTCGTTTCAGTTTTTACTTTAAAAAATATACCTTTACTATTATAAATAATTTCAAATGTTTCAAAATGAAATTTTAAACCTTCGATAATAAATTTATCTTTCAAAGTCCTAATAATATTTAGTTATAATACATTTTTTTTTACCTTGTGTTCACTAAATAACCCAGTACTTAATTTAAAAAAGTATTGTAAATAAAAATTGTAAATAAATTTATATAAGCAATAGATAATAGTGAAAAATGTTTCAGAAAAGAAAAATTATCAAATACCTAAATTGAGATTTTGTCTGACAGTTTGTTTAATTTCACTCGTTATGTTTATATTCTTTTATTACTTAATTTACTCCATCATATATCTACGAGTATAAATAGATATACCACGTATTGTTTTATTTAAGAATTTACAATAAGTAATATAAATCACAGGAATTGCATATTTTTGTGTCTAACTTATCAATAAGTACTATTTAATTTAGAAATTATATGACGATATTCATTTTATGTATCAGATTATTCTATCCAAGAAGATAGTCATATCTGAAATTGTGAAATTATAAATTCGATGGCTCCTTCATAGACTATTGTAAGCCAATTTTGCGATTTAAAACTTGTTTTATGTTTTTAATTTACACGATAAATGTTAATTCCTGTGTTTTGAAAGTAACGTTGAAAAGAAGAAGTTGTAATTAATGGAATTAATGTTTAAAATCTTGTCTTGCTTCACGTTTAATGACATACGATAATTTTCATAGGAGCCATCTAACTTTAATATTTTTGTCTCCCATTTTGTACTATTCACACAATTGTATATAAAATGTGTAATTTAAATATTTATATGTAAATAAAGTAAGTAGGATAAGACATCGGCGACGCATAGAAACTGTATAGTTTAATGAAACTGATAAATAAATGTGTTCTTATACAAGCGGTTTATTTTTATTTATACACATATTCACATAGATAATCTGTATGTGTTAATTGACCACTAAATTGACAATGAAGGATCAAGTATGAGATGATGAAGATAATTGGCCGATCTCTATGTAAAGTATAATATGATTTTTTTTTCTAGAAGTGAAAATATGGCTTAAAACATCTTTATCTTCAAGTTAACATATCTAAAACCATAGGATATTATTCACAATTCAATTATAAAACGCAAGAATAATATGAATTCATTATTCATTATTAAATAAAATTCAACTAATCTAAAACAACATAAAAAAACAAAAGATTTCACAACGGGTCTTCGTGGTCTGTAGTCCGTAGCCCGTAGCGCCTGTGGGCCGTAGCCCCGTAGCAGTGTGGGGCGAGGGCTGCGCCGTAGAGGGGGGGAGCGCTACGGAGAACATTTAATAAACTGAACTGCACTCAATGATTGTATTTTTCTCACTATTTGCTCTGGCAAGTTTAAGGTCGGCTTACACGGCACTCAGTTTTACAACTACAGTTAATGTCTATATTGTTTTGTGATACCGAATAATTTAAATATAAACTTTACTTGTAAAGATTTAATTGATTTCATTAATCGATAGTACTCATGTTTAGAAAACTGTTGTGACTTGCCCTGTATAAAATCGAAGTGTTGTTTCTTGCTCGGAATAAAATAATAAACACAATATAATATAAGGTTTTGAAATAAATTTTCTAAGTATACAAAGTACCGATTTTATGATGTGTGTGAGTTAACATTAAAACGCTAGACCTATCAGAAACATAAATGATAAATTAAGCCATATTAAATAAATAATGTTAGCTGTATGTAAGCCGAGGTCGAGCTCCGCGCCGCGCCGCTAACAAAACTCATAGTGCGCGCCGTCGCACTCGATTAGCGGCCAAACGCCGCATTAACATGTTATTGCTTCTCCCGCCCCCGCAACCCGCGCACTACCCCTCCCGCGCCCACACCACCCCCCATCACCCGAGCGTCGGGACCACACAATTATCCGAGTACAGAATGTTAAAGAAGATCAATTAGTTTATAAACAATTTTATTGAGATGTGTGTAGGGCTAAACGTTTATCAAACTCCTTTATCTTGTAAAGTTGACTACTAACAGAATTCGCTAGCTTTTTGCCAGTTAATAAAACTTTGTATCGAATTCGAATAAGCAAATTCAGTAGGTAGTTAGTGTAACCAATACTGACCTAAATATAGAGATCAAATTGTAGATTTTATGGCATTTAACTATTTTTTTTAAATTTACTATAAGCTAGAGCTAGTGTACCGTACAACTACCGTACAACGGGACCCGCGACACTACCTTCTCTGACATTAGTAAGAATTCGATATAACTAAGCACTAACAGTTGTTACCACAAGTGTAAAGTGGAAGACAACTTTATGATTTACAACAAAATGTGAAGAATAGTTGCAACGCGTTGCGCTGTGGTTGTGCGGACGGTGTCATGTAACAATGTTGTAGTATTTAATTTTAATGTTCTTTATTTTCCTATAACGTCATATATTGGTCCTGGAATAAGCTGGATGGAGGCTCCGGTCCGCTCGGAAATAAAATCATCGTTGATTTTCCTGCCGTGTTCCTTTGTCAAAATATTTGTATGAAACATGTCATTGGACTCACAATCCTTAAAACAATAGTGACCGGTCTTGCCTCTTCTTGAAACCATTTACACTCTAGCTTTCGCTCGCGACTCCCTCCTCGTAGAGCTGAAAAAAAAAACAAAAATATGTAGCCTATGTGTTCTTCCATCTATGCCAAATTTCATCGACATCTGTTTAGCAGTTTAGGCTATAAACTCTAACAAACATTCGCCATCTAAACTTTCACATTTATAATATTAGCAAGATTATCACTTACTGCATACATCGTTCCGCGCAGTATGACTCTATGGTATTTTATTTATGACCCGCCGCGTCAACAGTCAGCGCCCGTCGCCGGCGGTCACCCGCCGCGCCCCCCGCACCCCCCGCGACCCCCCGCACCCGGCGAGCATCGCGTCAGATTGTAAATCACAAACTTTCGCCACATTACCTAGATGTATGTCGCATAAAGTTATTATTTATGTTACGTGTGAGTCTGTGGCATTCATATTTATCTGGGTTAGTTTTAATAAGTAGCAGTTAAGTAGTTTATTACTTTATAGTCAAAATAAAGTCTATTTAAAGTTGTTACGAGTTCCTAAGGGCAGCTGTTGATACTATATATCTATACTATATATAGATCAAGTTAAGCTCTTCTCCGTTCTTCGTCTTATGCATTAAAAAAGTAATATAGAAATAGGCCCGGCGAGTCCAGCTGCAATATTCAGTTCAGTTCAAAAACTATGATATTAATTAGAGTCATATATTTGTAACGTGTTTCTATATCCACTCTCTACAAAGCAAACATAATAATTCTCTCATTTAACCAATATAGTCTAAGAGCTGGGTTATTTTTATCTTTGTATATTTCTATTCTAAATACAACATTCTGTTAGGTATGTGACAGTGCAGCCAAAAACAATCTAAACTATTAATCTATTCTTTATTTAAATCTGCAATCTAATATTCATAATTTGTGTCAGCAAGCGGTGAGCGCCTGTGGCTCAGTAGTTGATTAGCGGCGACACGAGAAGCGCGCGTTAGTTTAGATTGCACTCGTTAGTACTAATACATGTTTCATATTCATTAAGAGTGATTAATTCCGTCATTCAGTACGGTACTATCGTGCGTGTATCAATTCTTGTTGGTTTTGTGACGAATACATTTTGAATACCTATTAGAATATAAACCATTTCAGTTTTTCATATCACATTTATCGTGAAAAATTAATAGAACGTTCAACATAAAATTTAAAATAAAATTAATTTCTAATTATTTAATTTCACAAATCCATGATTTTTCCATTTTAATAACGCCATCTATTGTCCAGTAGAAGAACTAGGTGGCTGAGGAAAATATCTACAGAAATTAAAGACTTAAATTCACAAAAAATTGATGGGTTATTTGACTTTTACGATTTCAAATTGTTATTTTGTGGTAAACTTTTTATTAAGTCTTAACAATTGATTTCTGTATTTTCAACCAACCTCCAAATTAGTTTTGCTACTCGCCGCCGCAGCGCTGAGGTCGTTCCCGATTTTTAATTACAGCAGGCCCGGGGGCGCGGCGACGACAATTTGCAAGTCAAAGCCGCTGAAAAAACCCTAAAACACCCGACACACAGCCCTTTGGCGCTCACTGCGCACAGCTAAAACCATGGAGCTATTAATAGTTATATTAAATTATTGTGTTTTCATAACTGTCTTCGTCCTGTTGGCATTTACGACTTTGACGACGATATCGTGATCTAACTAATTGTATAATTTGTATGCAATGCATTATCTTCTGTTGGAACATCTTAACTGTCACCATCGGAAAATAGTAACAGTAGAATAGTCACCTATTTAATACTCAGTAATTACATGCTATCAGTGGGTGTATGAGTGTTGGACAAAACGCGGTACAGCAGAGCATTGTTGAGACTTGACAAAGAAATCAGAATTGCCCAACCCGCGTTGTATGGCATATTAACAAAAAATGAAAAATAAAAACAATGGCCTCTCTACTCATCCGCTGTTCCTTTGCTGATCTCTCTTGGAGGTGAATTTCGTTAGCTCTCATTTGTTTTGTCGTAATTGCCCGAGATATGAGGCTCCATCGAGTGCCCCCCCCTGCCCGCGGCCCCCGCGCTCCGCCCCAACACTTTATTGGATTGCTTTATTGGCTGTTGATGGCAAAACGAGTCTATGTAACCGCATCGTTAGCTCGCCGCGATGTTCCCTTCGCGTTTGCTTTGCACAGATTTTGCTCGGTTTTGTTGAGCGGCGGCAATAATTTGTTGACTCAAACATTTCTGATTACATTTTCATTATGTATAATTTAAAAGAGCTTAAAGCTTTGAGAAAATATGAGTACTTGTCGTGTTGGTTTAATGAATGTGATTGATTCCGGAAATATGTTTTTTGTAAATATCTTGAAAAACACAATATTGAGCAAAAATGTGCAGGCCGCAGACTTCTCTGGTGTTGCGAATATCCATGGATGTTGGTGACCTTTAATGAAGAGTCCCACTATCCATATACCTTCTATTCATATAAAAAGTAATTAATGAAGGAATACTCGTTGATTTTATAGTTAAGCCAGTAATTGTTTTAAAAACTTATTATTTTTCTTAACACCATCACATAACATTATCATATGCAACATGTTATTTAATATTAATACGTTAAACTTTTCTTTTAAATAAATGGTTACAACGCCATCTATCATCTCATTGCTTAAAATCTTCAAAACTTTGATTTCCAGCGCCATCCAACGACAAGTAGATTAACTTTTTATTATTCATTTCATCCACTAGATGTCACTTTTACAGATGTTATTGTTTTGATAACTTATTTTGTCGAGTCACTGCTACTTATTACTTGTTAAAATTTGACATAAGTACATAATGTTTTTATAATTAAAAATTAGTAATTATAAAATACATAATGTTTTTATAATTAAAAATTAGTAATTATAAAAAACATGTATGTTTAAGTTACATTAAATCTTTTTGTACAATAGATGCCGCTGTTTGCAAAACTTTGGGATTTGTAGAATTGAGATTTAAGATTGAAGAATGTATGAAGTAACAATATTCGTTTAAAGTTTAAATTACAATAATTGTAATTACTTCGATCAAATACAAAATTTTAAAAATATTTAAATAAATAAGTAAACGTTTAGATTCAAGTGCGACTTATTTCGATGTATCAGTATCGCTGTAGGAAGTGACAATAAAATTAATTTGCTTTGCAAATGAGCGGCTCCTCACTGCCCGCCACAGCGTATACAAACAGCGGGTACACTTCTTTGTAACCCATGCAGCGCACTCGAGTTTCCTTGGTAGGAAACTCGAGTGCGCTGCAGCTCGTAAATACGACCAAATTTTGTCACTGTGATGTTAAGACTTGAGACATTTTTAACAAGTAGTTGGTTGGTAGAAGGCTTAAAGAACTTTTTCATCGGATTAAAATGAAAACTTAGACAATCCTTACTTCGCTCAGTTCTCTGTAAGTATTCAGTAGGTACTGTTGCCATGAGCCGTGTTGGATTGAGTGTTCTGTCGTGTCTACACTGTGGCACGTCTTGTGGCGCAACGAGCGACTCTTGAGCAAAGTTGGTTATTAAAAATGTTGGAGGTTGTTGTCGGCGGGGGGCGGCAGGGGGGCGGCGTGCAGCAAGTTACGAGGTCTGTTTGCCGCCGCCGCTGTCGACTTGTTTTTATTGGCAAATTTGTAATGAAAATTGTGGCCGAAATGTTCATCGCTTTATAAAGAGAGTTTGTTTTAATTGCGTTATATTATGTTGGATATGTTTTAATAAAATTATTTTGTGCTTCGAATTATAAATGAAATTGATTGGATACAAACATAGATTGATATATGTGGTTAAAATTATAATAAAAAATTAAGTATCCACCTCAAAGAGATTGGAAACTAACAGAGTCGAGCTTACTGCTGACCACAGAGCAACTGAGTACGAAAGGACCGAGTCAGTGGACAAACTCACTGACTGATTGTATTGTTGCCTGAGAGTCTGAACTATTAATAAACTCAGCTGTTAAGCGACTGAGCGAATGAGCGGTTGAATGACTGACACGAGCGAGCGACCGAGCTGAATGAGTGAGCGAGTGAGCGCGGGCTAATGCGGCGACCCCCAAACGACAATTTAATAAAGAAAGCTAAAGCCGCGCCTCCGCAGTAATAACGTTTGTAAAAATATCCGCAGACATACTGTTAAGGCTCAGCCACGCGCCTTGTGTAAATAACAGATTTACTAAGTAAATACAATTTTGTTCCATTTAAAGTTTGATACATGTAGTTGTTTAATAAGTAGTTTTAATAATGTTATGACATGAGGATGTCCTCTGTGACGTGTTCGAAAATACCGATGTTTGCAACATTCTGTGATGTGATCGGACACAACCAGATTATCCGAGCTTAACTTCACTGGCAAATACATGGCTTGGGAAAATACCTCATGTAGATGTATCTGGGCAGTGGTCTCTTCGCTATAACTTAATTCAAGTTGTCGCATTTTTGTTTGGTACATAGTAGCATGTAATAAACTGAAAGGAAATATAATAGATGAAAATTAATGGAATTGAAGATAAAACTTGGCCTTAACATGGCAGGGTGCGGTCTCATAGAGTTTTATTTGTACGTCGCCTTAACCCGCGCGCGCCGACAATATTAAATTCTGCGAGCATCCCCCCCCGTCACACCCCCCCTCCGCACCCCATCGTCATACACACACACAAACACCAGCTCTCTAGAATTACATTATGTGTTTGTTGTGTATCGTACTGTCAGCTCCATTGCTTGCTTTGTACTCGACTCGTCTTTAATCTTATTTTGATTGGTTATCATACTGCAATTAGTTGAAAAACTTATTAATAAAAAGAAACTATTATTGGTAATTCACAGTAACCTGTTGCTCGAGCGGAATATCTACAATCATTAGAATTGTGGAGTTTATTGTAAGGAATTAGACGAGAACATTTGCTTAGGATGTTTGTTCCCGCAAACAGCCGGCGATGGCGCTGCGGGCGCGGGCAGGAACAAACTCCTTGAGACGTCCCGCTCCTGCAGGACTTGCAAATACTCAGCTAACTACGTACACAAACAATCGAAGGCTACAAAGTTGATAATGGAAACGGATCAACAAATAAACGTAAGGAGAAGAAAAGAAAATGCTTGCTAAATCAAAAATTGGATAAGCAAGCTATGTTTTTTATTAAAAAAATATCGATACATTTTCAAATTAAAACAGTGGTGACGAAATTTTGGAGTGACTGATGTAGACAACAGATGGCGTTACTGGTAACATTGCTAGCAAAGGTATATTTTCATTGTAGGTTATCTGATAACACTATCATGAGCAGCCGGCGCCGTCTGCCGCGCTGTCATGGACAAGATTATATTGCGACAATGTGATTTTCAGACAGATTAAACAAAACTACGCAGCGCGCTAGAATTCTTTCCCACGTAAATTCTAAAAGTGCGCTACACACCTGCGAGAATAATTAACACTGGCCACAAGTCACTGGATTATAAAATATCAAGTATCCGTTCAAATTGTACAAATACTTATCGAATGTTATTACAGAGAATAAAAGCGTAAATGATTCCACGTCCCCAAACCGAGCACTGCTCAGTCAATAGCAATGCTTAAAAAAACATATTGTATTAACAATTACATTTCTACAAATAAAATGTACTTTATTATTACAAATATAAAGGCAATGGTGAGATTATTTTGTTAAAAAAGGGGTAAGCTTTGCTAATGTAGCAGTACAATGGGATTAAAATGTATCTTTATTATTTTGGACTTTTTTTTCCATGACTCAATGACTACCGTGCGAGGGACGCGGGGGGCGCGGGGGAAGCTCGGGTTCGGGGGAGGAGGGGGAGATTAGAGGATCCCCTTTTTTGTATCTGTGTCAAAGCTTTACGATTACACAAATGACAGTCATTGAGCGAGTCAATTACTTGTTCACGTCAAAGTGGCAGAGAGGATAATACACTGACGAGAAATTTATAAAATCAGTCATACAAAATGAACTTAAAAATATACGACTACAAATTCAATTTATTAAAACTATAATATAATTGTTGTAAACGGTACCTGCTTATCTATAATATCTATTCTATATCTATACTATAATATTATAATAAAGCGTAAACACACACATCTTTGTTGCCTAAGATGTCAGCAATTACAGCATATTTTTGAATAAATCTTTATTTATAATAATAAAAAGCCCTACACTTACGTCACGCTTTAGGCTATATATTTTCACGCCATTAAACTTAGGGGGTAAATATTTTGGATAAAGACCCTAATGTGGGATAGAGACCATAAGTTGCTGCCAACATCAAGAAAGAAAGAATGCTAAGGTTTGTCATGTCATGTCATTTTGACATTTGCTATTGATAATTTGACAAATGTAAATAATAAAATAAAATGTTCATAATTTCATGCGGATTAATCTGCACGCGAACAGATAGTATAAGATAAGATTTAAATAATACTCCTAGCACTAAATATTAATGTTTATTTATACAGTAATGTTATTACAAGTGCTAAAGTATACGAATAATAAACAACACAGCTTATTTCAATTTTTGAGGTAAACCAAAGTTACTAAATCGAGTATTAAAAAGATAACCAAACAACTAATCTTGTACGTAATCGAAAAGGGAAATACAACGTTCAGTTTATAAATGTAATCCGTCACTAGAAGATTTATTTTAACAAAAGTTATTCCAACAAAATGCTATTGTGTTTTGTAAAACTTTATTCTTTACAAGCTTCCTCTCAAAATTACACAAACTATTGTCACTTTCATTCTTAACAAAGAAAAAAGACAGTTTAAAAATATAATAAGATGATGAGGTATGTGTAAATACGACTGCGAGCACACCAAGCTACCTGATGTTATCATTTAATAAGAAATTCCTAATAACCATAGCTTTCTTACTTTTTCATATGAATGTAGGATAAGGAGGTTAAATATGTTTTCTTTTCATTTTTTTTTTTTTGAATTTTATATTTTGAAGTTCTTTTTTAAATTAGATTAGTTGGAGTCGTAGAACAGAAGGAAAAGAGGTACGACGATGTGTTTTTTTGAAAAAGTTTGTAAATACTATAAATAGCAGTAAACAACGAGTTCTTTTTATTACAACGAGCCACCTACATGAACAACATCGCGCGAACCTTCTAGTGAATAAAAGATCTCGGGAAATTACTTCGGAGAAAATAATTCACCTTTGATCCTACAATAACGTTCACTAGAGCTTGTTAAATCATGATATTAATAAATTATAATAGAATTCGTGTAACAGATTGGCAAAGTAATGTTTGGTACGAAATAATTCACGAGGCGGGGGTGCGGGCGCGGAGGGGATGGCTGCGATTGTGCCGAAACGCTTTGAACCGTCGTCCATTGTCAGCGCTCGCGAAACGAGCAGCGATCGCTCATTCAAATCGAATGTTATTAAGTGAGAAATTAATAAAAAGGCTTAAAGCTAACTCCGGCTCGCTGGGCTCGAATGCGGGGCCGCGCGCTACAATGCGCCGTGTCGACGACGCGTCAATTACATTCATCTGCGCTTTGATATCGCCGCACATTCCTCCGATACCTCCCTTCACCTCCCCACTCACCCTCCTCCCCTCCCCCACCGACACTCCCGCAGGTTAATAATGATTATTAATATAGTTTAGAGTCGTTAGTTGTAAATGAAGCGACCGACAACTTGTCTAATAACGACGCGAGCAAATAGTAGCGGTCGGGTGTAGTCCGGGAGCATGCTAATGTTTTGTGCATTCACAACAAATTATTATTGACAAATTTTATTTATATTATTTTGATTTAACAAATATTTAAAGTGAATAATGTAGTTTTAGTACTGATTTTCCAAGTATTCAATCCATGTCAGACTGACAGCAGCTGTTTTGAAAGTTCGCGCTGAAACAAGAATTATAAAACCAAGAGTTGTAACTTGGAGAAAAGTTAGAGTTAATCTACAAATACCATTATCTACTGCGACAACTCTCACTACACATCAGGATGACAGTTACTATAATATGTCCAATGGAATTTTAAAAACTAGGCAGAAGAAAGAGTCATGTTTATTGAAATGTCAGTTTAAGTCATTATCATATTTTACACCTTCTTTTTATGCTTCTCTCTCTAGGGCATATCAGAAAACAATGACAGTAATTTATATCACGATTGGCTCCTAGACTATAAAGTGGTGTGAGCACAATACCGCCGGCTGCAGGCGCCGCGCCGCTCTGCGCCGTCGCCGATAGCTACTGCTTACGTTTAAACGGATCCCATTTTATTATGTTACTTGCTTATTCATTTTAATATTACGGTTTTAATTAAGTATTTTGGAATATATTGCGATCTGTTACACATGTAGATATCACGAAATGTCAAGATATCTTTATAACAATTAAAGAAAAGTCTATCCTTAACATTTCCTTCTTCAACCCCATAAATCAGAGGAATTACTTAAATGTTAGTGAGACATTAACTAAAAGACTGATTAACTAGACGATTTTCCACGTTCTTAATTTAAAAAAGTCTAAGCATTTCAATAAGATTACAGAAATAATTGAAACTATTTCCATGTCAAGTAAACAAAAGCCAGGATCTAATTGGATGTTAATTTGTAGCAAATTTAAATCGTTGTTTGAAATGTTTCGGGTTCAGCGAGACCGAACACAATTTACGAAGTCCTACTAATTGTGCGAGAATTTGTCAGTTTTCATGCGAACTAATTTGACCCTTAGATTGTAAACATTTACATAATCACTACTAACGTTACATTTTAACGTTAATCTTATTACTAATTAAATTTTCATTAAAGTTTTCCATACAATTGGTTTTGTAATGAACTAATTGATAATTTAAATAAAAAAAAACTTTACCCTAACCCTCCAGAGGAGAATACGAATTACATTGTCATTCCTCTGTCAGTGATCAAAATTATTTTAGCCGTAAAAGTTACGGAACTTCATAAAATTCATAAATCAATAAATTTAAAATCAATCTTTTAGCAGTCGAGCAAAAACAATCTATTCACAAAGCAATAAATACTCTTATGAATAACTCTTGTTGGAATGTTATTTGTTATGCAATATAATCAGCCGCTGACATCACCCCCCCCCCCCCTGCGGTGCATCACTTGCCAAATATTTCATCACCAGTCCGCCAATTTGTCTGCGTGGTCGAGGGCGAGTGCATCTAAATTGAACCCTATGTCAAGGCGGTAACGGCTACAGCGCCTTGTATGGAGTTACTGCAGAACCGTACGATAAAAATGGAAATAGACTGTGATCATCATATCAACAGATGCAGAAAAATTTAATGCATTGGGACCTTGAAAAAAAATGATGCTAATTAGTTGTAAAATACATCTACTTCTGACCTTAGATCGTAGTAACTGACTTACAAAAGAGGCTAATGCTAAACTAGGTCAGAGTACGAAGTCAACAATTTACATCAGGTCGTGTTATGGTTAACACAAAGATGTTTTCTTGATTTGACTTTCCAGTTACTATTTGGGGTAACATGTATAATGCTATTTTTTTACTAAACACTAAAATGAAATAGTTTATTCGTTGCCAAAAAATAAGTAGCACACTACAATTAGAGTAATGACTAATCCTTCACAACTACGATGGTAAATAGCATCTTCCGCGCGTTGACGACCGATGACCCATTTGTCAATATGACGTAAGTTAAATACATTCGGTATTGCAATATTAGCGAGCGTAGATTTGGCGACGAGTACTTTTATAGCAGCGGCGTTGGTGCCAGGTGGAGTGCCTTGCGGGAGTCCGCCGGCCAGCTGACCAGCACATCTCGTTATGGCCGCGACTGTCGGCGGCAGTGTGTGACGAGGGCACCGACATCGATTGTTATCACTGAGCAGTGCCGGCCGCTTAGTTACGAGATACAACTAAAATTTGTCTAAATATAAACGTGTCTGACGCATAACGAAAATCACTTCAGATACTGTTTTGGTTTTCCTATAGTAGAAGCTAAATAAATAATGTTTAAATTGAAATAAAATGAAAAGTAACTAGGCAAACACCATAAAATGTTTGCACAAAAGCTTGTCTAAATGAAGTCGAGTTCAAACTGATTGAACATTGAATCACTACATGTAAACATTGAACGAAACATTTGACAGTAAAAAAAAAAAAGAAACAAACCATAGTTTATCAATGCAATTAACACAGAAGAGTGCTTTTCTGTTAAATGTTTACAAATGAAAGTGAATGCGTTATGGGAAATTGTAAAGTTGAAATGTGTACATGTGGCTTCCTATTTTGAGCGAAGTAGGAACGACACCGCGCCGAGTCGCGGCCGGCGCCGCGCCGCGCCTGCGCACTACAGAAATAGACCCGCGCCAACACTGACCGATGAAACTTAAGCTTACAACTAACCATCTGTAAAGTTAAAAATACATTCCACTATTTCTGTTAGTTTATTTGTCGTCGCACTAAACACCTTCAAAGTTAAATGATGAGTTCAATATTATGTCAGAAGTCGCGTGTGCTCGCCGGGAATATCTCAAAGGGAGATTTCATTATTGATGCCGTAATATTGTCAAACGATCGTTGGTTGTTAGTTGTACCGCGATGTGAGGCCCCCCGCGCCCTCCGGGGCCCCCGCACTCGCGCGCGCTCCGGGAGTGCGCGGTATTAATAGCAGTAGCGGAGCTGAAGCATCGGCTTCTTCGGCATGGCCCGCCTTTGATATTTACGGAAACGCCTGGCGCACGTGAAACTGTGTCTTATCACGTGCGTGCAAGGCTCACATTCGACCGACGACCGCGGCTGTTAGCCGTGCTGATAAAATTAGAAAATGCCTGAGACGCGGGAGCTGTCTTTACTATTTATGGTAGTGGATGCGGCGGCTAATTCTAGCTCGTGTGGGTCCCCCCCCAGCCCCCAGCCCGTCGGATCTGCTTCTGTTGTAGCTCACGGCTAGGGGACTATTTGTGTTTCTAATTGTGTACAAACTTTTATAAAACTACAATGTATTTTTAATTTGCCCGTTGGATTATCACATTTGACCTACTTTTGATCGTGTACTTGTATGTTTGTGTCGACTATGTGTGTGAGTGGGGATTCACTCTCAAAGCCAGGAGAGTGAACGGCGAGAGAAGGATCCAGGGTAGGGGATATCAATCAAAAACAAAAGTCAACGACTGTATAAAAAGAAATGATGTAATTAAAATAAATAAATTAACCGTTTATTTATTAATTACATTTTGGCTCGAGATCCATAACGATCCCATGTATAATAAAAATAAAAAAGAAAATTAAATTTATATAAATTTTACAATAAATTACATTACGATAGATGGCGTTATATTAGATGTTCAGTTCTGTCAGGTATCACTACGTACAACGTACAAATGCTGTAGTCCCGCCGCCGGGGCAGGGGACGGGACGACAGCACCACACCACACAGCACTCGCTCACGCGGCGGCGGCTGCGGGGGGCCGCGGGGCCGCGCGAGGGTCAACGAGATGCTTAGAAGCACTTGCGGTGGACGATGCCGGGGCCGGACTCGTCGTACTCCTCCTTGGAGATCCACATCTGCTGGAAGGTGGACAGGGAGGCCAGGATGGAACCACCGATCCATACGGAGTATTTCCTCTCAGGGGGAGCGATGATCTTGATCTTGATGGTGGAGGGCGCGAGGGCGGTGATCTCCTTCTGCATCCTGTCGGCGATACCGGGGTACATGGTGGTACCACCGGACATGACGGTGTTGGCGTACAGGTCCTTACGGATGTCCACGTCGCACTTCATGATGGAGTTGTACACGGTCTCGTGGATACCGCACGATTCCATACCCAGGAAGGAAGGCTGGAACAGGGCTTCTGGGCAACGGAACCTCTCGTTACCGATGGTGATGACCTGACCGTCGGGAAGTTCGTAGGACTTCTCGAGGGAGGTGGAGGCGGCGGCGGTGGCCATCTCCTGCTCGAAGTCCAGGGCGACATAGCAGAGCTTCTCCTTGATGTCACGGACAATTTCCCTCTCAGCGGTGGTGGTGAACGAGTAGCCCCTCTCGGTGAGGATCTTCATGAGGTAGTCGGTCAAGTCGCGGCCAGCCAAGTCCAGACGGAGGATGGCGTGGGGAAGGGCGTAACCTTCGTAGATGGGGACGGTGTGGGAGACACCATCACCGGAGTCCAGGACGATACCGGTGGTACGACCGGAGGCGTACAGGGAGAGCACGGCCTGGATGGCGACGTACATGGCGGGCGAGTTGAAGGTCTCAAACATGATCTGGGTCATCTTTTCCCTGTTGGCCTTGGGGTTGAGGGGAGCCTCGGTGAGCAGGACGGGGTGCTCCTCGGGGGCGACGCGCAGCTCGTTGTAGAAGGTGTGGTGCCAGATCTTCTCCATGTCATCCCAGTTGGTGATGATGCCATGCTCGATGGGGTACTTCAGGGTGAGGATACCTCTCTTGCTCTGGGCCTCGTCACCTACGTAGGAGTCTTTCTGGCCCATACCAACCATGACACCCTGGTGGCGTGGGCGACCGACGATGGACGGGAAGACGGCGCGGGGAGCGTCGTCACCGGCGAAGCCGGCCTTGCACATGCCGGAGCCATTGTCCACTACGAGCGCAGCAACATCGTCGTCGCACATGTTTGCGGTTTGTGTTCGTTTGTCGGGACGCGCTGGAAGTTGACTCTACGGCAGCGAGACTGCGAGTGCGGCGGAGAGCGGAGCGCGATGCTTATATACGTGCGCGTGCGGCGGCGAGGCGCGCCATACATGGCGCGGCGGCCCCGCGCCCGCGAGCGCCACCGCCCGCCTAGCATGCCGCCCGCCCTAACTAAACTCACTTTATTGAAGTACAAAAGCCCCATAATCATCCCAATCGAAGCCTCCTTAGTCAATTGAAGACAAATGTTACCTACATTTATAAATAAACGCAGCGCTATGTCCTATTTCAGCTGGCGCTCGGCGGCCGGCGCTCTGGACTTGTATAGCGCGCGTAAACACCGCCCAGAGCTGCGAACTCACCGGTATCAAGAAAACAGGTGGATAAAACTTAACATTAAGAAAATAAACTGATGGAACCAGGCAAAGATGGTTTCCATCGTCAGAACTTGATTTTTACTAAACATTATTGGGATAAATGCAACCAAGACAGAATAAAATAGAAAGTCCTCTTAGTACAGCGACGTTATTAGGCTCGGGGAAACAAGTAAATCAGTTACAGCTACTTGACATCACGTCAAGTTAATGCAATGGGGTCACTCTGCAATGTAACTATGTATATGTCTATAGCAATACAGGATCTCATTGTTCCATTGTACAGCTATCATAAAAACAAACAACTGCAGGATTCCTTCTTTGCAATCCTCTGAGCGGCAGACGTGAGTTAAGTTGTACTGGATGATCCGGATCATACAATCAGTATTTGCTCAGCTAGTTACTTTTACCCTCGTTTACATTATATACACAATTCTACGTCTTATAAAATTAAATAAGACTTTATGTAAATGTCTGAAGAATATCTGTTTTATTAAGAGAGGTTTCTGTGAATACATCCTGTGCACGTCTTCAAATTAATAGCCGCAGAGTTCATCAGTCGGTCAATTTACGTTACGTATCATTTATGGACTTTTACTATGTTGTGTTTCATAACATTTTTATGTCTCACCAATTTGCAGTTCACTACTAAATGATATGTTTATGGAAAACTAGCTTTCGCCCGTGACTCCGTCCACGTGGAATTAAAACAACTACAGTGAGTAGCCTATGTGTTCTTCCAGAGTATCCTCTATATCTATACCAAATTTCATTCAAATCCGTTCAGCCGTTTAGGCTACAAACTCTGACTAGCATCCATATATTCACCTATCCATCTAAACTTTCGCATTTAAAATATGAACTAGCATTCGTCCGCGTAGAATTTTAAAAAAAGTTAGTAGCTTAAGTGTTCTTCCAGACTATCCTCATTATTTGATGTAATTTAAAATTAGATAGAATCGATATCTCGATAAGAATCAGTTTCAGAACTTTTCATTCCTGACAATAAACTGACTGACTACTAACTAAACTAAACAATAACCTGACTTTAAAAATCTTGTCACTCCGGTGAATAGGAAGAAGTCCCAAAGAAGATACTCATAACAACATATTCGATGGTTTCTTCGTGAACTACTTGTGCAAGACAATTCTGTTAACATTAATACAAATTATTAGAATGTACGAGTATTAAACCAAAATCTCAAATTCTTTCTACATCATCATCTCATCCTACTCCCGTAGGGTCGGCGCAACAGGTTTTTGTCCTCCACATATCTATCTACTCTATCTATCATACGTCATCTCAGTCATCACTCCCTTCTTGACTATGTCACCTTTCACGCAATCCATCCATCCCTATCTAGGTCTACCTCTACCAGTGTACCTCCACACTCATAACTAATGTTCTTTTCATTCTTTCTAACGTTACTTTCAAAATAGCACAGATATTAATATCTATAAAGTTAATTAAATAAAGCGATAAATCAAGATGTAGACTCGCTAATTTGTGGCTTATGATAGGAAACGTAGAAGACAGCGTTTAAGAACATCTTTGTGCTGCAGTAACTGACTGCTAATCGTTAGAGACTCTTCATGTGTTCCTAGACAGACTTAAAAGTAAAGATTTTACTACGAACTTTCGCTAAAGTTTTTAATCTGAAAAAGTATTCTAGTTATCTCCAAAATGTGTGTAAACATTAAACGACGTACAAAATTGTACACTTCATTTACATAAAACGTTGTAAAGTTGCGTATATGTACATGTATGTGATGTCGTATAAGTGTTACGAGTATTAAATGCAGTATGTAATGCGCGCGCAGTCGCGGTATAAATAACAGCAAGTTCAGTGCCGACGCGCCACAGACCGGGCTGGGGCCACGCACACCGCGACCAGCGGGCGCGGCCGCGACAGCGGAACTATGTCATAAATATCTTTACACTACAATATGATATACATTGATAAAAATATTATCGTAAATCTACAAAAGTATCTGCCTTAGATCAAAAACTGTAATTTTAATCAATTTAAGAAACTAATGTTTTAACATTTTTTTCAATTTACAGTTTAAAAAGGATAATGTGCAATTAATTACTTCATTTACTGCATTGTTTTCTTTGTAATTGTAATAACATAAAATCAGACAAACATACATATAAATAGAATATATTTAACCTGCCCTGTTAATTTCATGGCCCAAAATTCACTAAACTATAATGGAATTTGAGAAGTAATGAAACAAAAATAAGAATTGCACCTCTTTCTATTTCGGTTATGTGAAGCTAAAAGGTTGTAAGGTTTCGTTATACATAATGTTATTTTAGACCTCGGGTACAGCTAGCTACACCGTAGATGTCACACGTAGCAGTACGTAGCGAGGGCGGCGGCGTAGCTGCATGCGTAGCGCCCCGTAGAAAATGTTAGACTTTTTGTAACGATGTCTGAGATTAATTTAATAAATAAAACCGCATTGTACGTTCACATTATTAAAGGACAAATTTAACATACAACAATGACAGTTATTTAAAGTATATAAAACTAGCTGTAGTTCGCGACTTCGTCCCCGTAAAATTAAAAAAATAATAAAAGACTTTCTAATTATTCTAATTATTTCTACATATACAAAAATATAAATCTTTTTATCTTTATAATATTAGTATAGATAAGTTTTCTTGTAACTTCCGGTAATTGGTATCGTTCATTATTTATTTAAGCCAAATACATCAACTTTTGTGGCTTAAAATATTCCTTTATAATTGTGAAGGAGGGATTATCAATTAAAGTTTTAATATCAGTAATGGTTTGTATGGAGAAGTGTAGGCTCGACAAAATGCTCCGCTAATTGGCGACGAGACGCAAAAAATGATCTCTCGATGTATTTGCGGAGGACGCTCCGCTTGCGGATTACAGCTTACACGGCCTGTGAATTTACCAACCAATACCAGCATTGCTGCCAACTAAATTTGTATCTTAATACATATGCAGTAATGTATAAATTCCAATGATGCTAAGTAGTGGTAAGGCTGTTATCGAAGTGTGTATGTTTCTATGCATTCATTGAGTTAGCAGTTATTAGTTTTATCTGTATCCGATCTCCCCTCCCCCCTACCTACTCCCCCCGCGGCCCCCGCACTCGCCCGCGCACTGCACTGCCCGGATAGTAATTAATCTCTCGTTGGATTAATCCACTAAAGTTCTATTGAAAATAATTTAATAGCAAATTCAATGCAATATTATTAATCTTTAGTCATTTAACTATTCATTACTATTAAATTACTTTCATTTTATTTATCTAGATAATAAGATTTTTGATTACAATTTATTGCGATTTTTCTTTCGTAGGCCGTTATTGGGTGGCCTAATTGGTTGATGTCAATCTGTATCACAGAATTAAATGGCATAATACACTAAAAAATGCATTTATTTTTTTCAAACTTAACTCTTAATAGTGTCCAATTGGTATCAGAGTGAGGACTAGCGACAATTAAATCAAGTTACCTCCACTAAGTAGGCGCGCTACATTGTGCGTGCTGAGCTCTGCGACGCCCCGTGCCCGCCGCGTGCCCGCCCCGTGTCCGTCACGTGCCCGTCACGTGCCCGCCGCTGACACGCTAATTGTGTCTCCGCGCTATACACTTGCAGTATTGAATTCGACATAACCATAAAATATCAATAAATGTTTCTATCATCAAACTTTGATTGTCGTCTAGTAATTTTTTATTACACTATTGGAATATTAATAAAGTTTAAACTTTTATACAAAACGGATCTTTTAGTTTTGAGTAATGATATAAAAAGTAAGTTCTAATTGAATTTTACTTTAATGGGAAATAAAGTATTTTCAGCTCAAAGATTAGCCTGGAGTTATAGCAAGATGACTAAAAACGCCTTACATCCATTATACTGCACTTATAGCTTGCATTACCTATATAAATGCTGCCAAGTGTACTGCATGTATTCGCATTAATCCTGTGGAATTATCCGTGGCCGTGGGGCCGGGGGTGGGGGTGCAGATAATTTGTCAGTCATTGTGTCGAGCCCGCCGCCCCCGGCCGCCGCCGCCCGTCATAATAAACTGCCAGTTAGCGGCTCGTTTGCTCAATTAATTGGGCATTGTTGCTCTTTTGGGAGACGCGCCTCAGATTTGTGTGACAGATATAGTGGCCGGTCTATTTGGACGCCAGATTGGTTTTATTGGCTTCATTATGTGACGCGCTGCTCCGCTGCTATTGTCCCCACTCTCATTACCTCAGGGTATTGATTTACTGAATCCATTTTGATGCGTTTAATCATTACGAGATTTTGTCAAAACTTTAAGTCTATCAATATCAGTACTCGCGAAACGGTTGTTAAAATTCTTATAAGATAAATTCGGATTGATGTTTGCATAAGAAAATGACATAATTTCAATAAGGGGTAGTTAGAGCCAATACTTCCATTTCAAATAAATAATAATAAATCACACAAATAAAAAATCTATACTTTGTATTAGTGATTATCTATACTATTATTATAAAGAGGAAAGAATTGTATTTTTGTATGTATTGAAATAACTCAAAAACTACTTGGTCGATTTTAAAACTTCTTTCGCTGTTAGAAAGGTGATTCATCTGTGAGTAATATAGGCTATATATTTCAGTCAGCGAAGTCGTAAGCAACAGCTAGTGTTTTATATTTTTAGTTGCATTATCAGATAATGTATTGCATTCAAATTAAAATGAGTAAATAAATCGTTTGATTTTATATTTTATAATCAACGTTGACAGAGCACATTTTACAACTAACACAATTATAACAAATGAAATATACAAAATCTGTTGTAACCAAAAGCCGCAAGTTATCGGAGCTTATTAATTTAATTTGATCACTCCAATAACACAATGCTCTGCGCGCGGCGTGCCTCATTGTCTGTAGCGAATGTGACAGTACATATTATGTTTGTTCGGCGACAGTTTTGTTTAGTGAGCGCCGGGGGCGGGGGCGGGGGCGGGGGCGGGGGCAGTTCCCACGCCGCGGGGCGCGGGGCGCGGGGCGCGGGGCGCGGGGGATGACGTCACGCAGCAGGGGTGCCTTGCTCGATTGAATCCTTTGACTAAATAAGTACCATATTGTGATTTATCTACATAATTAGACTGATCGGAGAGTTCGCGAATTTATGAATGACATCGCCTCACTTTCCTTAGCCACGACTTTCTCATACGCATTATTTAACGAAAAATAAAAATAGTACCACATTGTACATTAACTTTATTGTGTAATACTTAGTTAAGTTTTTTTATATAATACAAGTAGACTAACAATTGAAATACAAAGATGAGGCGTACAGTAGTTAGATCAGGTGAGTTAGTGAGCTTGGCCCAAAGCCAGAATACATACATTACTAACTATGAAATTTTACACGAAAAATAATATTACCTAACTATAAATCAACGTTGAATAGAATATACGAATAATACGAATGATAATGAATTAACAGAACCGCATCTAATATCAACGTAGCCTAATGCTGGTTCTAGGAATATACTAGAAGGCACAGTTTGTGCTGCGAATTCGTTACTATACATTTTATTTTAGAAGGTGACAAATAAGCAAGCAAACAGCGGAATTCGTCAAAATAGCGAAGCGACTGTCCATAGACATTTTCATTTGCAGAGAAAGAGACGTACAGGAAGAGGACTTTTCCCCTAATTTATTTGTTCAACGAGAGGAATGGATTTATGCCTAAACATATCTATGTTGTTCCCATCTACATATGTGACAGTTTTCAGTAGCATAGCTATAAAATATATTAACATATGTACATATTAAGTTATATATCTTTTTATTATGACATAACCTTGAGTCGCGATCTCCTCAGTGTGTCAGTATGTATGGGGGGCGCGGGGAGGAGGGGGGGGGGGCGCTATATGTGTCCGCCGCGTGCGAGATATATATAGAGATATACGATATGTTGTACCGACGTAGATTACTCATACAATATGTTATACCTGCTATGTGTTTGATAGATACACAAACAATAAAACTTAACTACTTATGTTCCATTTCACGAGAAAGTTTATGCCTTGGACTGGAACAAACTTATTACTGATGTCTATGGAAGTATATACTTCGCTTTTTTAGCTAAAAACAAGTGCCCGTTTCCCCTTTTGCCACATTCATCGAATTAAAAAAATATAACTTTTTAGCTGCTGGTCGGGACTTCGCCCGGATTAAATTAAAAAAAATATATACAATATAGCCTATGTAACTCACAGATAAATTACCTTTCTAATGGTGAAAGAATTTTTGAAATCTGCCCAGTAATTTTTATGTGAATCGAATACATACAAAAATGCAAATATTATCCTCTTTATAATATTAGTATAGATATAGATTAGTATTTAGTATACATGAAAGTCCGATTGTCGCGTGGCGTCGCCACTAGCGCCACTAGCGCCGTGGATACTGCTCTAACATACAGTTAAATACAATGTTACGTTCATTACCAATAATGTACAAGTAATTTGCAATAACGTGGTGTTCGCTTCGTTCGCAACAACTTCCATTCATGAATTTAGTTCCCGAAATATATCGCGAGAGTTGTGTGTGTGTGTGCACACGTGCCGTGGTGTTTGAGTGCGAACCACGGCATGTTGTGCTTTAAGTTGGTATGAAGTCAAACGTGTAAATGATAAGTCAATTACAAGTTCTACGTCATCAGTCGTAGCAATGAGTAGTTATTGCTAAAACATTACAATCTTCATGCTAAGCGTAATTGAGATTTAAAAATTGTATTGTTAAGATTAAGTTCGAGAAGTTGCACCTCGTTACGTTGCAAATATCACATTATTAGTTAGCTTAAGTAAATAAAATTATTCCATAAAGCTGCTAGTGTCGAGTGGCGCATACAAATTGGTTCCGTTCGTAATTGGTTTACAATTATGCTAAAACTAATTGCCTACAAACGTTTAGTTTATTGACAGTATATGTAGACATAAGGGCGCCGCCACACGGTACGTTGTTGCGACCAGACGCAGTCGAAGCCGCGTGGTGAGCCTAGCGCGATACAAAAAAGTGCTTTTGACTGTAAAGGCCGCGGCTCATAGGCTGGTGCTGTGAGAGTGAGACAGCTGCAGTGGGCATTGCGGCGCGAGCGAGAGCGACAGAGACTGAGCGAATGCATCGCGACACCATTTCAGGCGAAAGTTTACACAAACTTGTATTAATAACAACCCAAACGACCGAATGTTATTCGTAAGAAAACTAGCCTTTTCGACGATCGAAATAGAGTTGAATATAGATTGACATTCGCACGAAAAGTTATTTGCGGATGTACAGACCGCGATGAACAAATTTCATTTCAACCACTAAAAGTTTAAAGTGCAATTTAAATATTGAGACCGCGCCATGACTTAGTCGTCGATTTTTTGGAAACACAGAGCTTTAGTGTGCTCCGAGCCGCTCACAGAGATTGCAATTCTCCAGCGCAGCATTCGACACGGTGCAACTCACTCCCATAGTTGGAAAACGTTAAAGCCTACAAGATTTAATTTAAACAACGGGGCAGGTAAAATAAAAGATGTGCAAAGTGTTGGGGCGGCATTAGAGACTCTATTACACAGTGAGAGGGTAGGGTTTGCATTGCTGCGGGCTGTCGGTGAGATATTAATAGGCGAGTGCAGAATGCGCGGGAAGGCTTATTTGGTGCGAGCGACGCCGGGGGCGGGGGCGGGGGCGGGGGCGGGGGCGGGGGCAGACCTACCGCTAAATTTGGCGATGTCTGTAGGGCTGTGCACAACAAACGTGTACCAGATTTATAAAAACAGCCAACTTTATATTTACATGCACTCTGAATCATACTCTGATATCGAGTCTAATATTATTTTGCTACAAGAAATCACACAATAAGTTTGTCTTATTGCAAGTTTATTTGTCTTTTTTTGTTTATAATTCATTTTTAATGCACGGGTTGAACAGCTTATTTTAGAAAAGGCATCAAGTCTTGATCGATTCAGGGACTAACAGCCTGTTGCTATTCTTTGGCCATTGAACAAACTAGTTCTGTGATCTTGAGTGACTACTAATGTTAGAAACACACCAGTGATTAAAACATTTCTGCATATCTTCGAATTACGAAAGAAAGTTTATTAATAATGAACCTTTCAATATGAAAGTAGCTCAAAATTATAGTTTCAATTGTATTTATACTTAATAGTTTATACCTATTATACTTGTAGTTATTATTAATAGATAAAACTTTGTTTTATGATAAAAATTGATGGCAACCCTAGAGTCCAGCAATTAAAGTACCTCAGTGTTACACCACAACGTTTAAGTCTGATTTTTTTATTTGAACTGCACATATTTTTATGTACAATGTGCTTCTGGTTTCATTTGAAACATTCATTCCCGAATATCTATAAAATAACATCTTACATCTTTAAATAGCACTTTAGGACCTACGACATACGTATACAATGCATTTTGAACATCACCGTACAGTGATAGGGTTGGTAGTAAGCAAATATTATTTAACTATACCGATAAAATAAATGAATCTGTGTTACAAAGAATATACGTAAAATACGTAATTAGATAAATATTTTATCAAAATAACTGTGCTAGTTACTTTCCCATCAACAAGCTCGATAACAGAGTTTTCAAATTTTAAACGGTTAAACTGATTTTCATGTAAATTGCATGTATTCCATTAAAAATATTCGATTGTTCGTCCCCAGTTTTTTTACATCAAAAAGTAGCAAATTACACGGGCACCAAATTAAAAGTGAAATGTAAAAAGTAATTTACTTCGTTGGTATGCTTTGTTACAACATTGCTATGTTTACTTAAAATTTTCATTTTATTTCAATTAAATACGTGGTTTGTTAGTTACTTATAAAAACTAGATACTTGAATAACTAGTGTTAGTAGAAATAAATGAAATATATAACACGATTATCATTTCTTTCGTTACAATTATCGTTACTAAAAGATTTTCTTAACCATCCGTTAAACTACAGTGTACAGTGCGCGCGGCCCGCGACTACGTAAAACATCGTCTGCGCATATTTTCAGCGCGTAATCTTTGAGTGTTCAGTTCAGTCGGCCGCACGCCCTCAAGCGGCGCGGTCGTGTCTGGGGTTATTTTGGATTTTGTAATATTAGCTGATAACACGTCGATCCTTATTGAGACTCGATAGACGAGCGGACAACAAATTCTTAAATTAAAAAGCGACTAATGTACAATTTTAAACTACGGTTTACTAACACTAAAAGTTCACGGCGTTTTTTTTAATTCTGATTAACTAGTCTTGTGTTGATAGTTTTTAAATAGTCCATGTGCTTTGAAGAAATGAAGCAAATGATATAACAAACTTCTGATAGGCATAATAATATGTTGTGATTACAGTTAGCAGATAAGTGTGGTTCTCATTCACTTAAAGACACTGACATATTCATTATAATCTTAATTTAGATGATTATCTATACTAATATAATAAAGCGTAAATACGCACTACTTCGCGACGTAGGTGTCGATCACCCCCCCCCCCCCCCCCCCCCCCCCCCCCCCCCCCCCCCCCCCCCCCCCCCCCCCCCCCCCCCCCCCCCCCCCCCGGAGCCGCAATTACAGCATATTTTAAAATAATTATTTCTTTAATAAGAAGCCCTACACTTACGATACGTTTTATGCTATATATTTTCACGGTGTATAACTTAGGGGTGTAAATAAATTGGAAAAACCTTAATATGGGAAAGGAACCATAAACTACACGCTGCCAATATTAAAAAAGCAAGGTTATTTTGACATTTGCAATTGAGAATTTGACAAATGTAAACAATAAAATAAAGTTTTTATAATTTCATGCGGATGAAGCCGCATGGGAACAGCTAGTTTTTAAAATAAATGCAAAGACGTCCTTAGGTGTCATAAATGACCTTGAGACACAACTAAGTAAATAACTAAAAATGGAAGTTCATGGCAAAATATCGAGTTCCAGATATCAAAAACTTAACGACGTAAACATGCCGCAGGTGCATCTATTGAAGTTTTAAAAAAACGTCACATCTCTTTGAAAACTACAATTGCACATCTACAATGTCGGTGTTGTATAAAATTCAAGAAAATATAATAATTTTAAAACTGAACAAATACCCCGCGACCTACATTTATTTTCTTGTACTTCTCTTTATAAGAAGCAGTACAATAGAGTATAGTGCCCGGCAAACATCTTGAACAATACATTTAGTTGCGCAGAAGTCGATTTTAGGGTCTTTTTGGCGGGGCAAAGGGGGATGCGTGCGCGCGCTCGCTTGCTATTGGTTAATCAGTGGGCCTTTGCGTCCCGCTTCTTTCCCCACGTTCCGTTTACTCCCGAGTACACTTATCACCAGTTTTGTTGACCCACTTCGCTGTTACTTGTTTTCGGTAATAATTGTTTGTAGATTTTTTCTGTTCTTGTTATTGTTGAGTCTTATTTGTTTATTATTGTTAAGTTTTATTTGATTGTTATTTTTTTTACTTTTTGTGCTGAGTATGCCACAAAAAAGTCACATTGTTCTTAAAAGACAAGCCAGAAAAATGGTATATGATATATATTGTTTCATAAAACAAGAATCATTTAAAGAAATTGAAGTATTACAAAGAACAGCATAAGCTGTTTATGCATGTCTGTCATATTTTAAAATTTGAAATTATATTTTTTCATTCCCAATTAATACAAATACTTAAAATATGTCAATTATTTTGTCTAAAAGTGTACGTGCGCGAAACTTCCCCCACTACGCCGCTTTGTGTTCAAGAAGTTTGCCGGGCGTTATACTTAAAGTTGTAATAAACTCCTCTAGATCGGAAATCATTACAATTGTGTGTCACAATCACAACTGGCGGCGGCGGCGGCGGCGGCGGCGCGTTGTGTTCAACAATAATTGGGTTTTTAGGTTATTTTTTGTGAACACATATTTATTACAATGCCGTATGTGTTGTGTGGGACCGCAGCATTGTGGGTCGTTCATTGATACTTGATACCTCTATTTAAGTATCTTTATTTGCGACAAATTTCATCGCTCCAGGCATCGGATGGTCTTTTCTTGCGATCACAAATGGACTTCCTCCGCGTGTGAGCTCGATGCAATGGACCGGCACAAATCAGATATTGACGTATCAATCTTGCTAATATTATAAATGCGAAAGTTTAGATGGATGGACGGATGTTTGTTAGAGTTTGTAGCCTAAACTGCTAAACGGATCTCGATGAAATTTGGCATGGATGTAAAGGATAGTCTGAAAGAAAACATAGGCTACTTATTTGTGTTTTTTATATCCCACGCGGACGGATATGCGGGCGAAAGCTAGTTGATTATGATTAAAGGAATGCAGATGAAAAATCAGTTCTGAAATCTTTACTGTCAGTAAAAAGACAGAAAACCAAAAGAGGTTAAGACTTCTCTCATACTGGAGTATGAGTATACGAAAATAATAATAACTTCGCGCTCTTGTATCGTTCAAGCGCAATGAAGTGTTAAATAATATTCTTTAAATGAGCTCTCATTACATTGTATCTCACGCGGCGGCTGCCAGCGAGCGCTGAACAAAGGGTAAATATTATATTTGAGCACATATTTAGTGCGGAACTGAGGCGGGATTATCCACTTTATAATTTTAGACTTATTTATGGCGTAAATAAATGTTATGATGTGTGCGGCAAGCGCGCGCCGGCTGCAGCGCACCGGGTTCCGCAACATTATATTATTTAAGCTACAATACAATAAATTAATATTTTGGTCATATCCCAGCGAACTCTATACATGATGAATGTTCACCACCTATATGTAATATTTTTGTTAGGATTATTAGGTTAGTTTTCGTAATTTCCTATTAATATTGCAGGTTTTTTCAATCGATATTTACCAATATCTAATAACGCTAGAAACGATCCTCTAAATGCTTTCTAAAATCTCTGAATATTATGAAAATTACTTAAGAGTAAGTTTTACTTCAATTTGTCAAGAGATGGCGCTGTGCTCATACGATTTTAAGAAACGATGACAAGTTTCAAAATTAAATAAAGTATGGCAATCACAAGCTACCATCAGCTATTATGTGAGTGGAAGTTCGTTTATTTTCTGCGCAACCCAAAATATAACGAACTATATAGTAATATCGTAATCCTCGCCGCTCCGCGCGCCCCCTGTGTTTGTTGTCCGCGCGCTGCTTGTTGTGGAAACTTTAATAACCGCTAATAATGCAGCGCGCCGCGGGCGGCGCTCTGCACACTGCACATTGCATACCGTGCACTGCAGCATACAGTATGCGGTACGCAGTGTCCGTCAGCCGGCACAATGCTCTACTCTGCCACAGCAGGGCACGAGATGATGTTCGACAGATCCCAACGCATTATGTTCAGCGGCCTTATATTGTACAACGCTTTTGTTAACAATGATCAACTTGAAGCATAACATTGACAGCTAGTTATGTATTTTGTGTCTTAAAATAAAAGCTAAGGCTTTCCTGTCGGTATTTGTGGTATTATGAAGTATCTAAAACCAGAAGATACGGGCCGGCTCGAGCGGGAAATTGAAATGTTTTGTTTTACCAATGAACTACGATTATAGTAGCCCTCGTCCCCTTCGCTGCCCCTTCATTTCCTGCTCCCGCAAGCTGCCACTGCAGCGCCGAAGCAGGAAACCTGTGATTATAAGTATAACCTACTTATTATAAGCTCAATAAAAATAACAAATTAACAAGGTTTCTCCTGAATTTGCAAAAGGCGTACAAAGGCATTATTTGTCAACTTCCGGTGTATTTTCGACGTCTTTGTCGCGTCGCCGACAAATTGTCACCACAACACGACACAAGCCGCAAAATGTCTCTCCGCCGGCAGATTGTGTTCACAAACGATATACCACAGCTTTGTGTAAGCGATACGTCGCCTTTACATTTGGTTGTTTTTTTGTATACTGACGATACAAATAAATATTTTAACAACGTTTAGAAATGTGCCAATTATATTGTAATGCCGTCACTCCGGTACAGCTGATAGATAGATGTATTCAATGTAAGGAAAATAGATACCTTTGTAAAGGTTTATTAAAATCTGTTTTGCCTGTTGTACACTCAATATATCATGAAGCGTTTAGATTTCTTTTTATTGCCCTTTCATCTATGTGAGATATAGTTAAAGTTCATTCTATAACACCGTTGTTATTTGTTTAATATGACATTCTAAAGGCAAAAGAAACTGTTGGAACACTGTCAATTTATTAGAAAAATAATTTCAAGATGACAACATGGTAACATTGACAATTATTGCATCCCACCGCCGCGCCCTTATCTGCTTTATAGGCATTTATCTGTGTTTAAATTATAATTCGTATGCCACTTTGTTTATAAATTGAACGTAATTTTCTATCATTCCCTAAGGGTGAGTTGCATCGAATCGCCGGTTATCGTAATAGTTATTGTTATAGTTAATAGGGTGGCAAGTGCAAAAAACATATTCTCGCAGAGGTTTTATATGTTTCTCGTTTTTACAATGGAAACATTTTAACCTGAATGTTACTAAAGTGTCAAGTTGGTGTCAAGAATGACCCTTTGTTATTATTTGTAATTTAATTGTAAATTAAAATGTTTGGAAATTCATGTTTCGTCGATTATAATTACGTGTCATACTCGTGGTATTTTATAGTTACATAAACTTTTTGCCCACGGAGATGGAGAAAATGGCAAACTCTTGTGAAAATAAACTAGTTTGGGCCATTATTGAAACTGTATTTACTTTACTACTCAAGTATGTAGCGCGAACAATGAAGCAATAAAATTATACAAATATATAAATGCATCTTATTTATTTTCCATCGCTATAAATTGTCCATTTATGGAGTAAATTTTTTTTAAAAGGAGTTTTCTCTTATGGGATAAGGACAAGGCGCTGTTGCTATGGCCTTAGACACTCGAAAATTTGTCCAAACATTCATTCCATCTTGGAAATCTATTAATCCGAGCACCCAAGACTTTTCTCTTCTGGATTGCGTATAGGATATTAGTAGATATCTTCTTTTTCCATTATTTTTTGTACTTTGAAGATAAGAACGTGTGACGGTTGACACTACCGAACTGACACTAACGGTAACTATAATTATAACCGCCCAATTTTGGGCGGTTATAATTATCGTCAGATATGACGTCATTTTGACCAGCGGAAAACTGGTGTAGCGAATATCATGAACATCCGTAGACGTAACCACCGGGAATGCGCTGGTTAGGGTTTATAGTTAGTTAATGTAACACACCCTTAGTAAATTTTAACATTATCACAAATATTACCATTACCAATAATTTTAACTTTAACTATAACCGGCGATATGGTGCAACTCACCCTAAATCTTCACTAATTCATATCATTTACAAATAAATAAATTCACACGAATAAACTACTGATATAACATTACAATACAATGCTCCTCAGAAACGCTAAGTACAAGTAATCCTGTGGCCGGACTTGCCGGCTTACACTCTAATTGCTTATTTTAATCCTTTTTTTTTGACCACCCGCAATGTTTAGTTACAACATACTCGAATAGCAATTCTAACAACTTGGTAATAAGGTTTGTTTTACGTTGGAGACTTTAGTTAGATAACGTCTTGTGAGGATATATGAATGAACGGTTAATTAAGTTGTATTTAGGTAAATATTTGTGTGTATCAGTGTTGCGGGCGAGGGCGAGCTTCCGCAACCGCCCGTCACTCGTACTTTGTCGCTACGATACCTTGTATAGCTATTACGGGAAGTAAATTTTTTATTGAATTTATTATTTAAATTACAAAACTTTTTAAACATTATTCTGTTATTTTTATTTATATGGAAATTGCATTTAGTTTTATTAACACGTTAATGTTTTTAAATGAGCTGTAGAGTTTGAAGAGATCATCTTTCGGCCGGTTTCCCAGCTACATTTAACCATCAGTTAGTGTTTTTGTTTCGATAACTCCACGAATGCATTTCCGAACTACATAACTTGAGTTTTACTCTGTTGAAACTTAGTTCAACCTAACACTGACGAATCACTAGGTACCGATAAAATAGACGAGAACTTCAGCAACCCAGCATTAGACATCTATAACTAAATGATAGCATATATACTAGACGGAAGGCAAACTTTATCACGAAGATCTAATTTTGTCACCCTCTTCTTTACTGGCGTGAGTTTTTATTTAATTTATATCATTGCTTATGAGAGACACAAATCATCCAGCAAACATAGCGCTATCAAAGGGTCGATTCAATCATAATGAGTCGGAAGCGGATTTACATTTATTACTTTACTAAATAAAAAAAACATCTGTATAGAAAGCTGTCGACAAAGTGAACTAAAGTAGCAATGATCCCGCTGGCTGTGCAGACAGGGTCGACACGACCGCGCCGCGCCGCGTCCCAGCGGATAAATTAATAGGGTGGGCATGTAAGCCCAACTCAAACAAATTTGTTTTGTATCTACGTATACAGACCTACAAATACACACAAAAGCTTTATACTTAATAATATAATATCGCTTTTTAATATTAAACAAGTCGCGATGTGTGAAAGGGGAGCTATTGTACAATACTTTGTACGTTTTATTCTTCTTCAAGTACTTCGCTTTATGTGAACTTAGATGGCAACTTAATTGATCTGCTTTGAAAGATTTCTTTACGTCTTTTAAAGTTTTTTTTTTTATTCATTATATTTAAGATGTTATGAGTGTAATGGAGTATAACTGCCGACGTTATGAAAATCGGACCGTGTAAAGGGAACATCAAGTAAAAATGGTTTTTTATTTTATTATTTTTCAGGGGAATCTTATAAGATGACAATGTAATGTCAGTAGTCAGTAGAACTCGCCGTCGGAGAGTTTGATGGCGTAGAGGTGGAGGGCGCGGAACTCGCAGAACTGGTTGGTGCACCAGCCGCCGTGGCCGTCGGTGCAGCGGCAGGAGTCGCACTCGTCCATGTACTTCTCGCCCGGGATGCACTTGAAGAACGGGTTCTTGATCACTGGTGACGTGACAACGACCTATGTTACTCTACTGTGTTTAAAACATAACCAGTTCGCGAAATTGGAACATAACCTCTTGCAAAACATTTACGTGTAGCGAGTAGTGATAAATGCAATTTAGCTTGTGGTAGAGCCCTTACTAACACCGATCTATGACAAGAACGATCTGGTTTGATCCGTGAAATAATCGGATTTTAGACGTAAAGTATATGTTTTAAATTCAAAGGGTGCGGGGATAGAATGCCGGGGTAGGAGACGTTGGCAGGGAAGGGTACCGGTGCAGCGTAGGCAGGGCGTGCTGCGCTCGCACAGCGCGGTGACGGTGGGCTCGCAGTAGACGCAGGAGGGCATGGCGCGGCAGGCGCCCGAGTCCTGCGCCTCGCACAGCAGGCAGTTGCGCGTCTCTGGCACCAGCGCCAGCGACGTCTCCTCCTCCCAGTACTGGTGCGGCGGCTTCGGCTTTATGTACTGCGACACCACGTACCTGACACAACAGACAAATATGTATCACATTTGTAACTGCACCTTCTAGCTCATACAATCGTACATCATGCCTGAGAAGCATGCGCAGCTTGTTTGCCAACAATCTTCTTAATTATATCTAGACCCTGACGTCTCTGAAGTCGTCTAATGTATCGATACATCCGAAATGTCTCTTAAATTTTTCTAGTGTTTTAATTTCTAAAAACATAGTTCACCTAACTTTAGATAACGACTAGCTGTTGCTCGCGACTTCGCCCGCGTGAAATTACAAATATAACCTAGTACGTTCGTATAATCTACCGATGCAAGATTCCAAATTTCTAAGCCCGGTAGCTTGTAAGCTGATTTTTCGGTTACCCTTATTGTT
Organism: Papilio protenor; assembly: GCA_029286645.1. Lineage (NCBI taxonomy): Eukaryota > Metazoa > Arthropoda > Insecta > Lepidoptera > Papilionidae > Papilio > Papilio protenor. The sequence continues at coordinate 6,362,694 of JAGSMZ010000015.1, forward strand.
TGTGCTCGCGATATCTTCTAAACTATTAGTCCAATTTAAATACTGCAAAGAACAATTTTATTCTACGTTAAATTCTCCTGATAACAAACGCATTTATTTGGATAAGGATTAATATTGAAACCAATAAAAGAACGCTGCAAATAGCGTAGGGTTTTTAATTTACTTTATAAACAAAAAAGTGGTTATTGTAAGAAAACCGTTAAAGATAAATATATGCTATCGCGGACTTTTCTATAGAACTTTTTGAGATCTACAATTCTTTCATACATCATTTTTATATACCTCTAACGGTTTAGGCAGCGTAAGCCGAGAAAAGTTAAAGTTTAGTGAATTTTTAACGCCGGCGTCCAGAAACACGCTGTTTATTAATAGTTCCTAAACATAAGTAATAATAAAATATAGCCTATGTTACTCACAAATAAATTACCTTTCTGATGGTGAAAGAATTTTTAAAATCGGCCCAGTAGTTTTTGAGTTATTTCAATACATACAAAAATACAAAAATACAAAGTTTTCCTCTTTATAATATTAGTATAGATATAGATATAGATATAGATATAGATATAGACTACAAAGTAATTCCTTAGGCACTGTACAGCTATTTGCATTAAATAAGTAGGGTGTGGTGGCAGTAGCAGCAGTGTTGTGTTGAACTCACGCCTGCGAGCCGGGACGGAAAAGCGGTGGCGAGCGCTCGAACGAGCCCACCGAGCTGAGCGTGCCCGCCGCCGGACCAGCGCGCCGCCCGTCTGCGAACATACATACGGCGTGAACTATGCAATATGACTGCACGATTCAATTTAATGACATACCGTCTCCATATGCGCTGGCATAGACAAGCAGGCAAACTTGTGCGACAAGTTGGCGGTACATGTCGGCGCAGGCGAGTGGCGAGAGCAGAGTGGCGCTAACTGGCCCACTGGCTGCCATCTACAAGGTGTTTCAATTGCTAGTAGAGGCTCTCACTGGTAGGCCAATATGATGTAGGTTAAATTATTATTAAAATAATTGATTTAGGTGTAATTATTAGATAAACCATTTATCAATAACAATGACAGAAGCGCGCTGTCATTTGACACGATAAACAGAGTTGGTGTACTTTTTTTGACTACGTTTTACTTTTATGTTAGTTTTACAAATAATTTTATATTATGTTTATATACAGTTTCAATTGAGAATAATAATAGAAAAACAATAATTTATGTAAACATCCTGTAGTGTGGCGTGTGGCGTGTGGCGCGATATCGCGCTTGTTAGCGCACAATTAGCGCAAGCACGATACGACACGTCGGCGACACGGCGACGACACGGCGACGACACGTGCCTGTACTGCACACGTACAGTCTCTACTACTCAGGCAACATGTCTTTGATGATCGCTGATTTGCAAGTAAATGTTGCTTTCACGGTTCATTGACAGTCGGCGTCTTGTAATTTGTGTACAATACAACCTCACAGACGCATGTATCGTGCAACTTGTGACGTCACTCCACCGCATGTGTGTAAACAACAAATTGATAACATTTATCACCGTAATTATCATTATTATGTGTTTATCAATTTTTGTAGAAAATAATTTGCCTGTAATCCTGTCGATATCGAAACATGATAGATAAGGAGCGGCGGCGGCGGCGATGCGGTGCGCGCGATACGCGATGTGTCGGGCGGCGGCCAATGGCGGCGAGTGGGGCGCGACGGGCGACAGGCGACAGGTGACAAGTCACACGGGTGATGGATCGACACTAATATGAGGTTTTATTGCATGTTATTGCATTACGGGAGGGCGCGGGCGGGCGCGGGCGGACAGCGCGCGACTTATCTATGAATAATTTAATATTAATACGACGTTCAAGTACTTTTATATTCTGGTCATTATCAATATCATAATATTGTATTCGACGAGTGGCCGACATTATTGTTTAGAGTGCGTATGTAGGTATACAAGTTAATAACCAGTTCTTAGACACATTTGTCTCACAGGAATCTGGAATGGTTTTAATGTAACTATTCGTAAAGATGTTTTCTTACAGATTAAAAATCTCATTTCCCATAGAACAAGTTCTAACTATTGATATTTAATACGAGAGGAATTAACCCGAGCGCAGGTCGCGGCGACATGCCCGCGGCAGAGGCGTGCTCATGACGTGGCCATTGTTGCCTCGCTAATTACTGCGATCAGCTCATTATCCCCCTCCCCCACTCCCCCCACATCCCTCCCGCAGCCTCCCCGCAGTCTCGCAGCGACTCCGCCCGCGCTCTAACAGTATTGTTATGATTCTCAATTGAAATAAAAGAATAGAGCACGGATTCATTACAGAGTCGACGTTGTGACGTCACGCGGCGCGGCGTGCTCAGGACAGCGGCGAGACAGCAGCGGGACAGCGACGGGATTACCGACATTGCATTTACATTGTCTATTGAATGACACTTTCATTTACCCAACTAATGCATCTCTATATAAGTAAATCAGACTGATTGAACGCAAACTTATCATCTAAACAGTGTTCTTCTGTACTGTTTGACATGTTACTCTCTGTCATGGTACATATGTATATGCAGGGAGCTCACAGCGCTGTACAAACCTTGCTATAACTACAACGTTTGCGGAGTGAAAATTAAAAAGTAATCCCTGAGAAGTTATTACATTGGCAAAATGTCGCTCCGAACCCATTGTCAAATATTTAAAGTACAAAATAAACACAGAGTGTAAGGGTTGGCGTACACGAGGACTACTCGCCGACACGTCTACAGCTCTTAGTCACGTCAACATCGGTGACGTGTCATGTCCTATGTGACATGTGTGCTTTCAAATGTTACTTGGCAAATAAAGTAAAAGTATAAAGTTTCAACATTTATAGGTCAATGCTGAATAATTAGAGTTGAAATTGCAATTGTGGTTACCACCCGCTCAAATAATAGCTACAGACAATGAAGTGTTAAAATATAGAATGATGTGACTGGTATCGTGCGCACACGCCCTTAGCTCACCGTACGCGTAGCGGCGCGGCGGCGCGGCGGCGAGGCGAGGCGAGGCGGTGGCGAGCGGCTAAATAAACTAATAAAGACCGGGAGAGGTCGCCGCAGATGAAATTATCTCGTAACAGCGGCTTATGAGCGGAATCGATTCGCGATCGCGGCAATAAAACCTCCAGATGTTTGCTCACTGCCCCCGCGCGCTCCCCGCGCACCCCTCGCGCACCCTCCGCACGCCCCCCGGCGCCGGCAATTTAGCCGATATTAAGTTTATATAGCGATTTGTACCCTTCTTTACACCGACACAAACAAGCGACGCGACTCGAGTCATCCTATCCTCTTATCCTTTATCTGCGCTGATATTTTCAGTTATAGAGTACGACGAAGTCCGTGTAGTAAGTGTGACAGTTTGTAGTTGAAGGTAGAATCTAATCAACGATGACCGCTACCACAACATTATCTTACGGCATGTGCAGTCTGACTGTGCCACAATTTTGCTCTGAGTAATACAGTAACATGTATAGTGGCAAAGGCAAACTAAATATATTTTACGCAATAACATGAATCACAATGCTCAGATGTCTCAAGCTCACGCGATTTATTTAAATATTAATTCACACCAATTAGTTGTGTTGATGTTTAGTGGAATGACTCGCTTCCACCTGACTAGTGTTGCCGCGCCGTGGGAACAGAGGTCGCCACTTGTCTATGCTGAATAAACAGGACTATTTAATATTTAATGGATTTAAATGTATGCTTATTGTTTGTGACCAGCTAGAAATGTTTGTTGAATGTTTTCGACTTATAGTGTGCTAAGGCAGTGCCGATTTCCCTCGCCTTGATTTTAGAACAATGCATATCTTCTTATTTATACTTTTACTCCTTAATTTCTACAAATACGCAGCTCAACTGCTGGAGAAAAATCTTTTACAACTTAGAAATTCTCCCTTAGAGATTAAATTCAGTAAATTAAAAGTCAAGCTGTCTTGAGTATAAAATTATAAACAAATAAAAAGTTTCGTTAATTTAATCTTTAAATATTTAAATAAAGTTTAATTTCTAATAAGCTAATTTTTACCCATTTTAATAACCTGGGACTGTCCGCGATAGTACAGAAGCATGGTGTCAGTGGTGGGAATGGCCGGCGTGACATTTCGGCGAGCAAACACAATGCGCACATTTCACTGCGCGCTCAGTTCGTTAATGAGTTGTGCTAATTCAATTTGTGTCCGCTCGCGCGCGCAAATTGTGCGTTCATCGCGAAATTATCGCGCCTTTTGTGTGCGAGGTAAACGATTCATTGTCGTGCTAATTGCTTAACAAAGATGTGCAAATATTTGTTCGCCGCCACTGATTTATTTTCCTTTCCCAGACGCGAACAAAATACGTCGCATTGAATATATTGAATATCAATAGCATCTCGTATGTCTTCAAATAGTGCGAATAAACATGGGCGTGTATTTTATATGATTTGATTTCTTGAGAGAAGGCAAAAGTAGTGGCCGGACCCCGCGGCCGTACAGCGCCCTTTGCCCAGTGAAGTGGAGCTCACCGCCGGCCATTGTTCCCGCATTCAGCGATCTGGAAACTAAATAAAAACAGGGGGTCGCTTTAATTAGACAAAAGTTAAACAGTATCAAAGAGCGGGCGGAGTGAGCGTGAGCGCTACAGCGCGAGTACTAGTGATGGCTATAGATCTTATTAGTTGCAGTTGGTTTGTATTGCATTATGTATCGCAGTAATCAACTGTACACACGAGTTGCAGCTTCAGGTCTGCTGAGCAGGTCTACAGGAGCAACAGCTGCTGTACTGAAGAGTATTACTATAACGGACAGGCAAGTGACGTCATTCTACGACGTTTCGAATTTTAACTGTGTACCTTCTGAGAGATAAAAAGATTGCGTAAAATAATGAAATAAAACAACAAAAAACATTTTTTTCTATGTATCTGTGATCTACAATCTTGCCGTTTGCTCGCACGGCGTCAACGAGGGCGAGGGGTGGGGGGGGGTAGGGTTTAGATGATTTAAAGCCTATATAGAAATGTGAGCAATATCTTGCAGTTAACGCCTAGCAAGTGGCTTTATTGTGGGCGTCGCGTCGCCCGCAAGTCGCGACTCATATCGCGGCATTCAATGCGCCGCGACGAGTGCGGCTTAGTGCCCCCTGCTGCTGCCGCCACCACCACCTCTTCCCCCACCACGCCATTGCCGAAATTTTTACCAAATTAATCTTTCTTCAAACACTTCAAGTTCTTTGTGTGGCGATCGGAGAAGCAAATTTAATCTAGTGCCCGCAGTGATCGCGCGTGACGTTGCGGGCGAGGGTGCGGGGTGCGGGGTGCGGGGCGCGGGGCGGCACAAAGAACTCTTAAACAAAGCGTTCGGGAGCGGAGGCTGCGCTAAGAGCAATCGATACAAGCTTGTGCTAGACTTAGCCGCTTGCCCTTTTATTTTCCTCTTCGCTTTCATCGACAAGTACTTACAATAAAACGACTGGTGATTTCTATCGCAAGGCGCTTCTCGCAACTTAACACACAGTAACTGCAAACACTCCGCAGCGCAAGTACGTTAGGTAGTTGTTACTTGTTCAAATTATAAAAAAAAAATTGTCACTATTGCTACGTTTTTTCTTCTTTATGTATCTGTTCTGATGTTTTATCAATCTTTAATATAATTACGTGTTAGTTTCGTAGAACTTGAGGCAAGCCGACAGCCATCGATTGTGTTGCAACAGGACAAGAAGGAAGCAAAAATAACTGAGCATAGATTATGTTTTATTGTTTGTTTGAAACTAGATCACGAACATTTTGAAATTGTCGTGTTCGACCAAGTATTGTTGCTGTATGGTATACATTTTATTAAAACGAAAGTGAAAAGCCTGAGAAATAAAACAACAAAATAATTTTACGATGCAATTTATTTTTACAACTACAAATCATATTTTACGAACTCACTAACGTGCCTGCTCGCTGCCGGCGACGCTCGGCGGCGCTCGGGGGCGCTCGGGGGCGCTCGGCGGCGGACACGTATGTACATACATACTTATATACATATACATTATGTACAGTGAAAAAGTATTTACAATTACAAAATCTGTGGCAATTACATGTATTATTTACATGTAAACAGAATGCATTTCTTTCATTTCAATTCATTATTATTTGTGTAGTTTTATTAATTGTTCTGTTACACTTTTTCATTCAACAAAATCTAAATTTCAAACATCGGTGTTTATATCTAACAAGAGCAATGTACTATTCTTGATACACAATACTTAAACGACTATGTTACTCTAGTTGTAGCACACGTCACGTCACGTCACTGTCATGACGTGACGTCTGTCGCAGTGGAGACACTTTCATATATTTACATTTCTTACATCCTAATTACCTAGTCAATACAACACTACTTTTGGGTTTTTATTTGTAAATGCCTAGATCTTAAACTATACGAAGGTGACTAGTACATTATAACCTAACTTCACAAATCAGCCAAGTCTCTATAAACATTTCGAAATTACATTATTTATCGTAACAACGTGCGGGATTTATTTGTGAACTGTTCAGTTAGTTCACTCAGTGATTAAGATATGTTTTTACACATGTCTGTCAGCAGTGGAAATTCACAGTGACACTGGTGTCATGAAACAAGAGGTTTGCAGTTAACTTGTCAGTGTAATGCAGTACTCGTAGGGTGTCAGTGTAGCGGCTGGGGACTGTTAAGGCACACTCTAGCACTTCAGCCGGACGTCGCGAGACGCCTATGACACATATTATGGAGACAATATTGAAGAAAATTATGAGAAATTTAATATAATACATTGATTGATTATGTAAAAAGAATATAACTAAAGTGTGACCAAAAATGATGTTACCAACATTGGTATTATAATTTTACTTTACATTACATAATTATATTGTAAAAACGTACATACATTGTTCCACATAGATATATCTCAACGATATTTTAAGGTATGCTAAAGTTACTGTACAGTTGTGTATGAAGGTGTGGTCGCGCGCGTTACGTGTGCACGCGGCCGCTGTAGCGCTCGTGCAGCAGCGCCTCGTGCGCGCGCAGCCGCAGCGCGTCCGCGTGCAGCGCGAGCGCGGGGTGCGCGGGGTGCGCGGGGTGCGCGGGGTGCGCGGGGTGCGCGGGGTGCGCGGGGTGCGCGGGGTGCGCGGGGTGCGGGGCCTGCGCGTGAAGCGCGGCGTGCTGCAGCGGCGCGGGGTCTCGCGGGGGGGCGAGGGCCGCGCGGGGGACGGGGAGCGCGGCCGCGGCGAGGGCGGAGCGGGCGGCAGCGCCAGAACGTACCTGCACACACATTACGCCTAAGATAAATATACTGTACACACCGAGCATGCTGAAAGGTGCAGCGAGCGCGGGGTGCAGCGTGCAGCACGGTGCAGCACAGTGCAGCACAGTGCAGCACAGTGCAGCACAGTGCAGCGCGAGCGGCGGTACCTGTGCAGCAGAGCGCGGAAGGCGGCCGCCGGCGGGGCGTCGCGCCACAGCGGGGCGGGCAGCGCGCCCAGGCCCAGCGCCCACCACTCTCCTGCGCCCCACTCGCCGCCCCACTCGCCTCCTTCACAACACAATACAGTAATTACTAGCACTCAATGTATAATTATTTGTTAACATTAACAATCGTAAAATCGTGACGAGATCTTATGTTACAATTTAAGGTTTATTGTCAACGCAAACTTCTCAAGTTACTTCAACGGCCATAAACGCGCTTAACAGCAACAGAGGCTGCAAACTCCCCTGCAGCGGCACGCACTACTCTCGTGATTGAATTCACTATTCGTAGCCGTGCATTCTTAGTTGTAGGTAATTGCGGTTACTTGACCGTTAAATAAATCAATAATATAAGCTGTTTGTGTTAGCGGCAGGTGGAGCCGCGCGCGGGCGGCGGCTGATAGCGATAGAGGACACAACGCGGCGCTTGTGTCCGCCACAACTGTCACCTGTCACCCTCTCTTGTGTTACTGCTATAATGTAGTAAATCGGTGTTCAAATTTATAATCATAAATATCAAATATTATTATAGACATCCAAAAAGTAGCATAAAGTCACCAATAATAAAATTATGAAACAGGGGTTCATTAGAAAAATGAAAATGAAATCTTTATTGCATACGAAGGATACACAAGTCGGTATTGTCTTGACTCCTTAACTACTAGAAGTTACTGTATTTAAGGAGCCAGGGACTTCCCTTTTCCATAGAAGCGACTTTTATCCCATTTCCATAGATGTATGACTAACAGGTAACTAATAAATTAATAGGAATATTATCAAATAATAGTGGTTACTTTTTTTTGTATCATAAAGCAAGGGGCCACCTGAATCCGCCAAAATGGCAAAGCGACCGCTGCCCATAGACATTCGCATATCGAATGCGTTGCCTACCCTTAATCGACGGAGGAAACGCACATAAAGAGGATATTTCCCTTTCCTATGCATCTCCTCCAGCGTCAAATCCACGTTCCCTTCCCATCCTTTTCTTATAAGAAAAAGGGTGGGAAGGAAAGGGACTAAAGTGGACCCTCCGGAACCACATTCATCAGACTGTACGCGGAATTTCTCCCATTTCACGCCTGTCTTCTGTGTGGTCGTGGTATTACACCGGGCGAGCCGACCTATTCGTGCGAAGATGTTAAAACGGGCTCTACGATTGTTAAAGTTGTCTGTTAAACTGTCAAGTATGTATGTTTGTACACAGGCAGTTTGTGTACTTGTGTCAGGTCCGCACTTAATTCGCCTCTCTTCATTTGCGGCGTCGCGCAACTCAGTCATTATATCCCCATTTAGTCTGCCTCGGGCTTTATCTATTTTTGTATCGAATTCGTTTTACAGTAATCACTTTTAAATAACAGGTTACTGATATTTGTGTAGCAATTATTGGAAAGCTTTACATTAAATAGCGTGTTTAGTGTCGTGTCGGTGTCGTATCGTTATTGTGTTCGGTGTGGAGTTAGATCACAAACAAAATAAGACATTGGGTTGTATGACACAGCTTGTTTTGAAATCATTGGTTTTGAAAGTTAACCTGTAATTGTATATAACCTATACCTATGATGGTTTGAGATCCTATCGTAAAACTTCTTTGTAAATCGTACTATTATATTATAACATTTTTAATTCATCGAAGAACGTTTAAAACAAGATTTTTATTTTGAAAAGTTCTCGTTTTAACTCTCGTTTTAAATAGTTAAATTCAGTTCAATAATCAACAATAAAGGCGACGCCACACCGCCGCGCCCGCGTCGCCGCGCCGCACGTCGCGATACAATCCGTAAATGATATTTGATTGTCGGCAGATAAACACATTGTCCGTGTACATGTTTCATTAGTGGACACGGTGTCGCTGCGCGCTAATGGAGGGCGATTCGGGAAATGTATCGACTCAATTACGCCCGTTTAGCGACCGCCGCCTCACTGGTCGTATGTTTGTGTCACTTAACACACGCACCGCCTAATGACAGGAGACAGCGCTGGCCGTTAACATTACGGCTACGGTTTAGTTACTAAGTTATTTTAAAATTCTAATTGTTTCTCATTTATAGCAAAGTAAGAAATTTGTGTCACAGACGTAGACACAGATTATGATATGCGACCACGTCGGCACACATCAATCGTGTTTCTTTAATCCAATTACTATTTAAATACGTAGTAACCAGCAGATTATTATGCTGGTACTGTAGGCGTGGAGTCAGGAGGCACTAACCGTGTTCGTGGTGCAGGAAGGGCGCGTGCTCGCGGCCCAGCGCCTTCTCCCGCTTGCGCCACTTCGCGCGTCGGTTCTGGAACCAAACCTGCAAACAAACAACACAATGTTATACCTCGAGATTATGTTATTCGATGTTGAAGCTTGAAGGCATCGTGTGCGATCACTTTCGGAAACGAACTGAGGGTGCGGGTCGCGGGGTGCGGGGAAGGAGGTTACACTTTTAATTTTTTCCCGCGTAATCGCCGCCAATTTCCGGCGCGCCGCTCTCCACTACAATGGCGCTGTAATGACAAGCAATTACGCATACGTGGCGAGTGCGGCGGCAGAACTACAAACGCAAATGTATTCCATTCCCTAGACATAAGGTTCCAATTGGAATGCAGAGTTTAGAGAATAGAAATAAATTGAGCTAGCCGAGGCGCATTGCGCTAATAAAAAGACATTGTGCGACGAAAAATTGCGGTAATTTCATAATTCCTCAGCGTCCGCAGCCGCCTCGCGGTGGAGCGTATTATTACGTGCTACGCGCTGCGTGCTACGTGCTACGTAGTGTTGTAGTAACAAACACTAAACATGCCAACATTGCTTCCGTCTCGGGTAAAGTATTAAAATTATATAATTGTTTAAATAATTACAACATTTGAATAACAGAAATCTAAAAAGTACAAACGCGTGAACCCCTAATTAATGACTGCAATTTAAAAAGCTCTCAAGAGATTTTCAAATTAAAATTCGATCCTTAATTTGTGAACCAGCAATTGATACGACCACTTCAGGCGAGTGCCCCTCCCCTCCCCATACTCCCCCCGCCCCCGCCGCCGCCGCCGCCCCCGCACTCGCACTCTTTATTAAGACCTTAAGTGGACTCTAAGTTCTTACTCAATACCACTAAACTTTCGCCTGAATATCAACTCAAAACTATGGCTTTAAAGTAGAAAACGCAGCAACTAAAGTTGATAGAGGGCGCACAGATCGTTTGTCGGCAAACGCCATCCATGAAGTGGAATTAAACGCAATTTTCGCGTTGAGAGCGATTTAGGAGCCTCAACTGAGCGCGCAGGGCTGCCTGCTGTCCGTGACTCCCTGCTAGTTGCAGTAACGCGGTCAGGACTGTCCACTGCGTACACAACCCTGCTCGGATGATGGACCATCACAACCCGACATACACAAGTTAATAAATTAAATGGTCAGACTGAGACTGTACGGCTTCCAGTTGATGCTGCTCCGATTTGGAAACTCAACTAAAAAGATAACGTCCTTGTTCGAAACCACACAGTAATAAATTAATTTAATTTAATAATTCAATACATATGTTGTGAATCTGTATAAAACTTCTAAAAAGTTTATGTTCGTGAATGTTTGTATTGATTTATTGTATTGAAATCAGTTTTTAATCTACTGTAAATCAATTAATTAACAAAGTTGACAGCCCTGTGCGCACCAGTCAGTGAATGCAACTGCAGTGAGCGCCCCCTGGCGGCCGCCACTTGTACGCCTCAATACTTAAATGAATAATTGTACAAATTATTAAAAACGTGCTCCTGATTGCGTCACATTGAAAAGCGCAGGCATTTGTCCTCTCAGCGCGCACTCGGGCCGGCGCCGCGCTGGCTTAGTGGCGAGTTAAATAAGAAGAAGAATGACTTTAGTTACAATATACAGTGGTAGGTGTAGTGGAGTGTAGACGCTTTAATATTTGTTAGACGGTAAGATAAACTACAAAAAATCCAAAATCGTCAGAGTTTTTAAGGGCCCACTCATTTTCAAAATGCTTAATTGAGTTATGAAATATTTAAAACATGAAATCTTTAATCTGGTTATAATTATGTGATCATTTTTTCGGGAAGAACACTGAGTCCTCGATTTTTCATGGCGTTTCTCCATTCACGATTTGGTCATCGACGTCGACGAACCATGTTATATGCAAAAACATATAAAATATTTCAATCATCATCACACGGTAGCTAATGAGGTGCACTATAAGGGCCGCCACATACGATCGCGCCGCAGTCGTCGCGCGGCCTTGATTAGGCAATTGTGAGCGGCGCGGGGAACGGCGCGGGGAGCGGCCGCGATCTCTGCGGTTAGCACTAAATCGTCGCATTTATCCTCTCCTGTGGGCCCGCATTCAGAAGATTTCAAGCAACAATTGCATTGACATAATTTAATTGAGCTACGTGACTTTAATCTATATCTATCTATACTTACATATACTTGTCTATCTTATAAAGCGTAAACACACGCTACTCCGTGACGTAAGATGTCAGCAATCACAGCATGTTTTTCAAAAATGCTTATTGTATTAAAAAGCCCTACACTTACGAGACGCTTTAGCGTATATATTTTCACGCTATAAAACTTAGGGGGTAAATAAATTAAAAACAAAACATTCATGTGGGATAGGGTCCATAAACCACAAGCTGACAACACAAAGGAAGAAAGGTTGACATGGTAACGGTAATTTTGACATTTCCAATTGAAAATTTCATAAATGTAAACAATAAAATAAAGTTTTTATAATTTCAACCGGATGAAGAAGGGAACAGCTCGTTAATTATAAAGATTGATAAATACTTTTACATTTTTGAGGTGGTTACAATGTTTTATCTAATATATGTAAAATTCATTTATTTATTCGACGATTTAACGTTACTAGTAAATTTAATCCCCTCATTATCGTACTCCCCCCCCCCCCCAGTAGGGCATTGCAAACTAAAGACGCAGAGAATATAGAGATGATAATTGAAATGATCCCATGATGATGGAGTCTTGTGGGGATTAGAATGTTGGAACAATGGGAGATGCAACGAGGTGCGGCTGCGGGGCGCGGGGCGGGGGGTGTTGGGCCGAGCTGAATGCACCCTAACGAGCTGCGAGCGGCTGTCGAGAGCTACCTCTGAACAAGTCATGGAAGCTTCGAGCGACATTTATTCATGAATTCTGTTACAATTGGTGAAGTCATGGCAACTTAATGTGAACATTTATTATTTTTCTTACTTTAATGGAAGAACCTTATTTATACAAATAAAATGCTCTTAGTGGCATACTCATGGGTATCTTTTGTATCATTTGGGTGTCTTGGTGGCACGTCACAAAAATGGGTCAAGTAAACATAACTTTAAGTGTATCGAAAATCGTGTTGGGTTTTGTTTAAAAGTCATGTCTCGCCTCATATTAACTTCCCGCAAAGTCCAGACATTTTCGGTGTTTTGGTGGTTCTTTGTCTTTTTATTGTGGTTGTTGTTTTGTAGTTTTCGTTCGTTTCGTTGCAGTGGTCGAGTCGTCCAAATTTCGGACGCAGTTCCGTAGGAGACAAAACAAACACTGTGATGTTTATCATTTACATGCGTAACCGGTATATGTAGTCGTAAGCCGCTCCAATGGCCGTCTCGAGCAGAAAAAATAATGGAAATGTTCTATAACAGTTATATTATACGCTAAAAGTAATGGACAATATGAAACAATTAGGGCGAGTTATGAGGTGGCGCGGAGGCGGAGGCGGAGGCGGGGGCGGGGGGCGAGCCGGGCGCTAATTAGCAGTCGAATGTCCTCCAGCCGGCCGCCGCCGCAGCCGCGGTCCCCGGCGCACCGCCCGCTGCGCCGCGCTGCGCTCATAATTACGGGCTATTCTTAGTAATCTGAGCCTGAGTTCTTAATGATGACGATTAAACGTAACTAGTTAATAAGTGCGGGCACAATGCTGCCTTCACGTCGCCTTCACTTCGCCTCTCAGCCACTCCACCGCAAATGCAGCGCGAATTAACAATTATTTTCTGGTGACAATGAGCCTCGCAATATTAGCGCACTAATTCATCCTGCACAATTATACTTTTTAATAGTTAGTTTGGTTTTTGTGAGTAATAGTACATTGATGTCATGAATAATAATAATTGTTCGTTTGTTTTTCCATACTTCCATACTACTATTATAAAGAGGAGAGATTTGAATTTTTGTATGTATTGACTTAACTCAAAAACTACTGGGCCGATTTAAAAATTATTCCACCGTTAAAAAGGTAATTTATCTGTGAGTAACATAGGCTATATTTTTTAATTCCACGCGAATGAAGTAGCGAGCAACAGCTATATTAAGTATAATGTAGTTAATAATATTATAAATAAAATTTTAAAATGAGTAACAAGTGAAGAATTCAGCTGAATGACAACCTTAGTTAATATAGCAACTAAGTTATTGATAAACCTTAAGTAATGATAATAACCTGTGTGGTAGTTTAGGAGACAAATGCCCTCGTCACCCTTGTGACACAACCTGCATGTGAACCTGCTTCCACTGAGGAGGTTTTCATTGGATAATGCGAATAATATGATGTATGAAGGGATGTTAGCTAAAGTGCAGTGTACATATGTGTACGGGCGCCGACCTGCACGCGAGCCTCGCTGAGGTCGAGGCGCAGCGCCAGCTCCTCGCGGGTGAACACGTCGGGGTACTGCGTCTTGTCGAAGGCGCGCTCCAGCTCGTGCAGCTGGTACGTGGTGAAGGTGGTGCGGCTGCGGCGCACCTGCTGCACACAAAGCACCTCACAGTCTCGAACTAACACTTAATACACTAACTAACTAGCACACACCCGCACAAAATAAATGATTTTCATATTTCACTACTGATACTGATTTTCAGTTAAGAACTTAATCGATAATGAGAGCCCGAATATTATCATCATCGTTGCAAAACGCGCAAATCGCGTCAGAAACGTGAATAATGATCTCTGGCACTTTACTACACTTGAAAGAAAGTAATATAAGGTTGTGATAGTTCCCGTCTTTAGTTAGACTCACAGTACTACATTTGTGGCCGTTGTTGAACAACTATTTTTCAATTCTGGCTCACTATAAGGTCCTGCCGACTACACAATATATCACTAGAGTACAATACAATGAGATGAGCAAGTCACCTTGCGCGGTCTGCCGGTGTCCATGGCGTCCATTGCGTCCAGTGCGTCCAGCTGCTCCCCGTGCTCGTGTTCGTGCTCCGGCTCGTGCTCGTGCTCGTGTTCGTGGTCGGAGTCAGACTGTGTGCCGCTCTCTGATTTCATTTCGATGTTATCTATTTAACAAAAAACAAAATGTAACTTTTACCTTTCTTCATATGAAAGTGGACACAGAAAAAGACTTAGAAAAAAAGAGAAGATCGGCTGATAATTTCAAAGTCCGTCGCGCCTGTCGGAGGACGGACTGAGACTTCAAGTTACTTTTGTGCCTCTTGCCCTAATTGCAAACAAAAACACATTTGTCTCGTCGTCGTTTGGTACATTCTCACGGCGAGGAGTTCCCGTCACATCGATTCTTTAATCCTCACCGGCAGCGCCACCGGCTTGTATTAGATTCTCTACAATGCAGCTGATACAGTGCCCTCGTATCTCGGCCACGGGTTTTACAATCAATATCACGCAATTAGCTCTCTTCATACAACAATCATAAGAACTTAATTCGTTTGGTCGCCGACCTGTGTGGGCCAACCCCGCGGGAGCTCACCTTGGATTCAAACAAAACACTCTTTATGTGGAGCACTTAACGTCAGTCGACATTAGTCGCGCTATTTATTTATTGTAATTGTATTTTTGCATCAGCTCTGCAGTAATCCGCTCGCTTTACAAACGGCCGGAGATTACGAGAGAAATCGTTCATTATCTGCACCCTGCGCCCTGCGCCCTGCGCCCTGCGCCCTGCGCCCTGCGCCTGCGCCCTGCACGTCGCTGGGTCAACTTGCTAGTTGGCCTTAATATGTATTAACAATAGGCCTATGTTGTTGTCTAAACATTATTGATGTCAACTTTTTTTTTAATTTATAATGTCACAACGAGTTTACTTTGTGTAATTGAAAATTTTACTGCGATGTGTACTTTTTTTACGATGAATTTGAACATGAAGTTAGGGATTAGGTTTTGCCCGCAAATTCGTCCGCACAGAATTAAAAACTAAGTGAGACGCCTATGTGTTCTATATCTTTGCTAAATTTCATCGAACTCTGTGGAGCCAATCTGACTCCATCTAAACTTTCGCATTTGTAATATTAGTGAGTGTTAAGTTGAGGGCATACACAATGAATAACGCTTCCATATTTTTTAATGCTATATGTCACCACTTATGCATGAAATAAATAGTTTCTTTCAGATTTGTTATTAAACTAAATCTCTGCTCGTGTGTGTTGGCCAGTAATCCTGTCAAATTGCCACTCCACGTGTCGCTCGTTACCGGTAACTCGTTGACTTTGTATACGCCGCTGTCGAGTGCGTCTGTCGGCGCCCTAACGCCATGTCACAGCGGCGAGAGTCGCTCGGCCGCGGCGCACCGCTGCAGCGCCACACACGGCATCGGAAGTCATAGTAAATTGTTATCGTATTGCGATGTATTTTTAAGCCGCTTACCGATACTTGTCGAATGATATACGATGTCTGTGTACTTTAGCTACGATAATTATATTGATTTCTCGCGTTTGCCGAAATACTAAACACGAAATACGTTTCAGATGATACGAATACATTCAAATGCAACATAAAGAGCGACCTTCCTCGTGGGAAAATTAAAAAATTACAACAGCCCTTTTTAATAGCAAAGTACGAGTATATCAAACAAGACAACATAACAGCAATATCAGGCATCTTCATCAATCAGCATATGTCCTGTTAGCTATTCCACGCCCCTTCCGCGGTCGGCGGCGCCCTCTGACGGTGAGAGAGAAGCCGCAACGATTTGAGCATAATATTTAATAACTAATAAGCTATTTGTGAAACCATAGAGTGCGCACATCTCCGCGGGATGTCACGTAAGCACGCGGGGCTGAGGAATATTATTTACGAGGCTGGTCCCGTGATACAGCGCGACGGTGCGACCGCCCGTGTGGCATCACCCGGTAGCGACTCAGGATGAACACTGTGTGTGTGTATGTGTGCTTTGTACTCGACTAGACTTCTTATATTCGTATTAATGTTATTGAGAAGCAATCCCTGAGAATAGTCATTTTACGCTTGCCTTCGACAGAAACAAAATAATGTTACATAGCAATTCTTTCTGAAACTTAAGTATGTTTACTTGTTCAGTATTTTAACATCCAACAACACTACACCGGACAGTCTGTAGTCTGAATCGAAGTCTATGTAACAGACAAACTGGAACACATGGATAAAAGAAAGAAATTAGAAAATCTAGACCTAATCCTTCCTACTGGTATAAATGAGATTCCTCAGAGCGGTTGTACTCGCAGACTCGCGTCTTCGCACTCTCGGAGCAAGGTTCGTCAGTGACAGATAGCGTGACGTCTTCCGTCATCATCAGCAGCCAAAATAAACACTATTTAAATCTTAATAAACATACTCATTATAAAACTTAATAAACTACATATGTACATTTATTACGTTAATATAATGATCGAAATGAAAACAATTAGACAAGTTTCCTATCGTCTGATTTTTTTAAAATAATTTCGGTGGTAGAGCCCGCAGTAAAATCTTTTGTAGGAATGGGCCAGCTCTAGGTGCAATAACATAATATGGAATACAAACCTAAAATAAAAGTAATTCTACATTTCATGTGACGTGTGTGTGTGCCGGATGTTGGCCGCTTGCTTGTTTGCCACCTTATACAAAAATTGTATTAGGTATAGAATAAATTGTGATTGACACGAATTCCAACGACAATCTCACAAATGTTATAAACGCGAAAGTTTGTAAGAGTTTTAAGCCTAAACTGCTGAAGGAATCTTGAATCGCTGAATTATGATCACGCAATTTCTATAAAAAGGCATAAAGGCGAAGTATTTTTGTATGAATATAAGGAATAAAGTAATTGAGTATTTCACACCGGCCAGGTTCGCAGCGGGCGCGACGCGGCGCGGGGACATCTGTGCCATGCTCATTGTACCTACACATTCACTTGTTCCCGGCGATTGCGGCGGCCTTCACATGTGGTTAGTTATACAAGGAAATGAGTCTCTTTCCGTGTAAATACCTACAGTTATATTGAGTTTCTGTATGAAATTGAAGCGTTTTGATTGTTTTTTTAATATTAATTAAATAAATAAAAATCAAATGAAACTTTTTTGTTTTATTGTATAACACAAAGTGAGATCATCGAGACATTTGACATAATTTAATTTAAAAGACTGAATTTTTAAATTCAAGTTTTTGCGATAAGATTTAAGTAATACGGTCATTAGATCATGACATTTTTTTTAAAATTTCACAATTTCATGACACGAAGTAAATAGTTAAAGCATTATTGGTGCTATGTTTTTATCGACTTCAAGTGCTACGGCCGGCAGCCGCCGCGACCTCACGCGGAGGAAGGCGGTAGTTGAAGTGACGCGTTGATGTCTTTTGCTTTTATTACATTTCTTCAATCTGTTTTGTGCTTAATCTCGTGTTCACACTTAACTTATGAAAACAGATTGCAAACTACTCATTAAAAATAATCTCGCTTCAAGTGAAGTGACAATATATTATAAATATAAATCTTTCATACTGAAACTCATTAAAAAAACCTAGATAATCCTCATTCACTTTTCTACGAAATATTGATTTGTATGTTTATTCAAGTTTTTCGAGTGTTTTGTGAAGACAGTTATGTTTTAAACATTAGCAAGCACATAATTTGACTGATTATTTAATGTTATAATATAAAAATTATAATATATTGGAGACGTGAAAGAAAACATAAAAAAGACAGGCATAATAATTTACGTGTATGGTAAGTTAAAAACAGAGAACAAAACGTAAAAAAAAAAACAAAAATCCGTGCCAGTAGGATATAATTCCTTATTTATAGAAACATAGTAGGTACTACTTTTTTGTCAATTACAAAAACATTGAGTGATACCTATACCTATAGCTCAAACCTTATTAAATCTTCTTTTTCCGCTCAACTGTGTTTATATAATATAAGGAAGATAAATTAGTTTTTTAATTTCGACAGACTTTAATTTGTTGAGTTGTCTCACCTTGTGCTGCGCGATGTCCGAGGATATTGTCGATGGTGTAGGCGGCGCCGCGGCGGGCGGCGGGCGGTCCGCTCCCCGCGCCGCTAGCCGCCCCGCCCGCCGCCCCGCCCGGCGCGCCCGCGCCGCACGACGCCTCGCCCGGCACGGACAACATGCCAACCAACAACAACAGCAACAACACACCTTACACAACAACAGGCGGCACGACCACGCCACCACGCGGAGTATAACGAAAACAAAGAATTCTACAAGAGAATAAAAGTTCTTCGCTGAGTTCAAAGTGAAGCTAAGTTACTTGTGAAACAGACACATATCTAAGTCGAAGCTAGAGTCGCGAGTTCGTCGGCGCGTCTCTCACATCCGGAGGCTGCGTCCACACGTCCCGTCTCGTCCGACGCCTCTACACAACTGCTATAAATCACTCCGCCCCGAGGAACTCGAGGTTATTGTCCCGGTCGCTCTCGTAAGCGCCAGCTAGCGCCATCCCTGTCGGGCCCGCCCCGGGCTGCCATTGGCCCGCCTCGCGGCCACTGCCCCAACTTTACAACTTATAATCTGTTGGTAAACTCAGCTTTACTTTAATTTGTTAATAAATGAACTCAGTACAAAAAGCTTAAATTAAACCAGATATTGTTTCGTTCATAAAAGATGCACTCGCTTGACCTCTACACGCGGGATTAGATCCCCCACTTTAAAATATATCACAACTTGATCAGACAAAACGTATTATCCAATTTTTTAAACGTAAACAAAATATAAGGACTTCTAAACCTTTTTTTATTTAAATAAAAAAAAATGCAAAACCTTAAATATATAGTTATGTAGGTTTATTTATTTAAATCGTCGTAATAGCAATAGTACAATACACACGAATATTCATTATCTAAAGCTCTTTTGTATAAACGAGTGTCTACATAATAGGATACTGGACGAGTCAAAAGGAGCTTGTCTATTTGTCAGCAATCTGGATTAACATTTTTGAGTATTATTAACACCTTCTTCTTGCAGTTAGCGGATGACACGAGTGGCGTGACGTCACGAGCTCGCTGCGCTCCGCGGCGACACAACAATAGCAGTTTCTTTAGAACAAAGCAGAGGCAGGGGCTTAGCGACCTCTGCGAGGATGAACTAACGCATTCTAAATATCTCTCATTGCCATACAATGTACACACAATAGCTAAGTAATTCTCTTGAAAAAACGTTAAAGTAATACCTTGGCTCGTTGGAGAAGCGGCAGATACTCGTAGTAGTACTTAGTAGAGGAGCAAAGCACCACCAACTAAAGGTTTTGTTGTGTGCAGAAAACAAAAAATATTCATTTCATATACACTACCACTTTAAAATAATGATATTTTATGTTATTTTTAACAATAGTCGATTGAATTGTATAACTTGAAATTTATAGAAAATGACTTCAAGAAACTTTAAAGATAACTCAAAGTTAGTATTTCAAAGGTTGATATATGCAATACAATTTTCTTCAATATAGTAGATTTTTTCTAATTAATGTAGCATTCGTGTTTCAAAAAAGTTTAGTACCTAAGTTAATGTCATTTTCTTTCACACGTTCGCTAATTGATAAAAACATTAGAACTCGTTGCAGTGACTGATGTCCGTGACTCAGCAGTCATCTTGTGAGGCTCCGACACTCTCAGCCACGTGTCACGTGAGCACTGGTCCCTGAGCAGTCCACGCCGCCGCCGCCGCCGCGCCCCGCGCCCCGCGCTGCTATGGGGGAATCATACAATTTTTTACAAATGTGATCTATGCACACAACTACATACATCTGTAAGTTCTTAAGAATTTAAATGCCTAGTTATGGAGGGTGGAGGGATCGACCGGAAGATGATTCTCTTGGCACTCCGCCGGCGCTTTGTTGCGAATTAAGGCAATTTTCTGAACGCCGGAAAATAAAATAATAGCCGACCCATTAGTGAGCACCCCTCCCCTTCCCCCGTGCCCCCCCCCCCCACACCCGGCGTCGACGCTAATCGGCGGAAATGAATTTGACGTTTCTCTGGCGCGCTTTGAGCCGTTCATTCCGGTTCGGCGCACAGCCGCCTGCTACAGAACGTAGCCCGTAGCTCATAGCTCGCAGACACGTAGCTCGTAGTTCGCGACTCATTGCTGTAAATATAGTTCTACTAGTGGCTTAAAGCCGATTATAATGTTTTTTTTTTCTCATGATTATATGCACATGTAATACAATTAGACAACTTCAAGTAACAAAGTACGATAGAATCGCATGTGAGGGGCATTAGCGTCATCAGGCCGCATGTGATCTGCAGCGGTGCGGTAGCTCAGCGCGGGAAGCGATTACCGAGCTATGCTCAATTACACGCGGCCTGCGCCCCCGCCCCCGTCCTCGCCCCCACCCTCGCCCCGCGCACCCCTACACACAATCATCTTTTTAATTGCACGCCATTACACATTTTCCGGATGATAATAATTGCATCTGAGCGGAGCCACAATTGTGAGACGCTTGTCTACATCTTGCTCTAGTTATAGAAATACTTTGTGCGTTGAAACACGACTGGTAATACCATATCTCACTTTGTAAACTCGTCGTTTTCACCATTTTGTATCATCCTATTGTTTTATTTTTCCAACTGCAAAGTGAGTCTAATGTAGATGACTTTGCGACAGGCTACATTGGAACCAGTGCAGTGTACGCGTTGCCTGCGCGGCGAGCACGCGGCGAGCACGCGCGGTCGCCGTGCGAGCGCCGCGGAGAGGCTCTGTGGGTGGAGGTGGGTCTAGTAATAGCTTATAGCTGATAATAACATATTATATGTCGTACCATCTAAGTTATATATTGGTAAATATTATTTCCAAATCGAGCAATATGTTGATAAATACCACGAGATAATGAGACTAGGTGTCGGAAAGGCGTGATTACTGCGCGCGGTGTCCGCTGGCGTACACCGCCCGTCCCGTCCCGCATTACCCTGTGTCACCCCGCGTCACCCCGCGCCCGCCGGAAGGAAGGAAGCTTCAAATTAGTCCTCCCTACTCCTCAACGACTCTAGCAATTGTTTGCGCGCATTAAACGATTCTTTGAACTATCGCACGCATTGCGCGGTACTGGAATCAAAACATCTTTCTTTTTTTTATATATATATAAATCCGTATATGATCAGGTGGCGAACGAGCTAGCACTAGTTGAAGCGACCGCAGCCAACAAATATCCGATAGATAAAGAAAATAGTGTTTTCCTCAACCAACTTTCCCAGTGCCTTGTCACAGCTTGATGGTTCGTGGAAACTAGTTGACATGCCCCCGCCCCTTAGCTGCCCCTCAATCGCCTCTAACTTACAACTTTGGATTAAATGTCGATACTCTACCGTAATGTACTGTTAATTTTAGGATATGCAAAAATTGTTAGCAGATATGACGGCGGTCGCGGTCGTTGCAAATTCAGTTGCAGATTCCGGCGGCGGCTATATTATTAGGAATGTCCGCTCCAAGCTCAGTGTCATGCTGTTATATATTTCTATTCGATTAAAGAGTCAATACACACACGCACACGTATAGATTATTTAGGTCTGTCCGCCATTAAACGTTGCTTAATGCGTTTTATAACATTTCCTCCCGTCGTTATTTAAGATCGATGCTTAAAGAACCGCGATACCCGCACGCCCCCCCCCCCCCGCACTCCCGCATGCCCCGCACCACAGTCACTGGCACTTAAGTGGTTTCGCATTAACTGCTCGAAGGCACTTCGCTCTTTACCAGCCGATACACGTTGCGTCCCGCGGTTGCGCCTCTCATTTGTATGATCCACCATGTGCTTGTAACTGAAGCTAAAAGAACTAGTAAGCTCCCACAAACTCTCGACTGCGGACATACGCTATGGCTAATAATTGATTTTGATCACATAAAGAATTCACACATTTCTATTGCCACTAAGATGCAGCGACCAGTGACTGATTTACGATGTCAATAGAATCTCTGCATTGCTTTAGGTTCAAGTAAATGAGTGTAATGTTACATACATTACACTGATTTACTTACAAGATCAGCTTATCGTCTACTTCAGTACAAACAGACGGAGCGCTCATGTGGCGGGCGCTCGGCGCTGGGGGCAGGTTTGGGGGCGCTCGCGGCCGCTAATGGCGTGCCATTACCCTCTCGATCTCGATGCCGTGCTATCGGCTGATCGGCATTGTTCGCGGTCGCGACACATTTTATACTTTGCCACTGAAACGGTTATTGTCATTACGTTTTTAATGCGACAAAAAGGTTCAGCTCTTGTCGGGTAACGACGCGCACTTCAGCCGCTAACCCGTCTTCCCACCCCGCTATCCCCGCCCTCCTGCCCCGTCCCCTGCCCCGCAACAATCCGCCCTCACCTATTGCACTCGCAATAGCACATAGCACACATCACGCAGCACGTAGCACATATCGCATTGCATATAGCACATAGCGA
The DNA here is from genome assembly GCA_029286645.1 of Papilio protenor. NCBI lineage: Eukaryota > Metazoa > Arthropoda > Insecta > Lepidoptera > Papilionidae > Papilio > Papilio protenor. Next base: position 6,385,773 of record JAGSMZ010000015.1, read on the forward strand.
ATGGAACATAGTGCATAGCCCATAATGCATAACACAAAGGCATTATCCACATAGCACATAACGCATATGTTTGAGCTATGCGCTATGTGCTATGCACTGTGCACTGTTTTTTTTTTAATATCGTTGCTGTCAAATGTCAAAAGACGAACGACCAATATAACATTACCATATAAATTTGCACAACACGGCTGTGCGAGGCAGAAAGTTCCGCGACAACCGCACGGTTGTGGAATTGAAGCCATCGAGATGGTGAGGATGGTACCTGGCGGTCTGTCGTGTCGTCCGACGACGAAACTCGACGGCAGGAATCGTTCCAAACAACTCCTCGGACCACTCTCCGTGGTCAATGCAGTAGAAAAGTGCAGAGGGAACTGACGTCCCTCCGCAAGGCCAGAGGATCTAGCCGATTGGTAAGAGCTCGGTCGTTGACGATTCGAGTCGCTGTCGCGAGAAGATGGTATTGGGGTGCTCCCGACCAGAGGTGCGAGCAGTACTCCATGTGGGGCCGAACTTGCGCCTTGTATAATTGAAGGCGGTGGCCCGGCTGGAAGTACTGCTTCGCCCTATTGAGCACACCCAGCTTTTTTTTTTGGAATCCAGCTTGGCCTTGTCTTCCAGATGACCGCGAAACTAAACGTCACTCGATATGTCAACGCCGAGAATACCGATACTGGCTGAGGCAACCAGGGGAGTGCTCTCAAACCGGAGATTGACGACAAAGGGATTTTTACATTCCAGCTTCATCATCAGGTCAAGTCTATGTCATTATAAAATTAAAATATACGTTACTTCATTATGTAATTTTTCGTCAAAAACTCTTTAATAGGAATTAGAAATAATTTACATTGGCTCCTTTTTCATATCCCACCATACTTTTTCAGAGATTATAGAAAAATAACACAATACAATTTTGTTCCTTGTCACTGAATATATTATTGGTAATCATAAAACTTAAGCGAGGAGAATTAAATGTTTTTTCTGTCAATAAAGGGTCAAATAACTATAAGAATATTAATTTTCTTATAGTTTTTTTTTCCTTAAGTAGTAGTAGTAGTAGTAGTAGGGGCTACGGTTTCCGCAACTCCACGGCTAGCGCGTATTTTGCGTGAGACTAGGACATGGATTACTCCAGCCAACCCAGCTCGCCGAAGAACCCTTAAGTAAATAAAAACATTATTACTAAGAAAACTCAGTTTTACAGCACAAAAGTGAACAATCATTTAATTATTTTATTATTCCTTACAAAAGTTTACTTTTATAAACTACTAGCTTTTGCACACCACGCTCCGTCCGTGTGGAATTAAAAAACAAAACCGACTTCCAAACAAAATACACTAAAAACAAAATCTTCTCAAAAAAACAGTACACTAAAAAGTAACGAAATAATTACTTGAAAATAGTAAACCTTCCTTATTGTAGCTGTTATGTCTATATTGTACAATTATTATTACTTTGAAGTCGGTGTCAGTCATTACTAAAAACGTTACTATAACTTTCAATTGTCAATTGTTATGGTTAAAAATACACTAAAACGAAATCTTCTCAAAAAAAAAAACACCAGTACACTAAAAAGTAACGAAATAATTACTTGAAAATAGTAACCTTCCTTATTGTAGCTGTTATGTCTATATTGTACAATTATTATTACTTTGAAGTCGGTGTCAGTCATTACTAAAAACGTTACTATACTTCAAATGTCAATTGTTATGGTAAAAATGTAGAAAACCTTACGTAGAAATATCACTGCATATACCTCGGCTGACACCGACATCAAGTAATAATAATTATACAATATAGACATAACAGCTACAATAAGGGAGGTTTACTATTTTCAAGTAATTATTTCGTTACTTTTTAGTGTACTGTTTTTTTGAGAAGATTTCGTTTTTAGTGTATTTTTACCATAACAATTGACAATTGAAAGTATAGTAACGTTTTTAGTAATGACTGACACCGACTTCAAAGTAATAATAAATGTACAATATAGACATAACAGCTACAATAAGGAAGGTTTACTATTTTCAAGTAATGATTTCGTTACTTTTTAGTGTACTGTTTTTTTGAGAAGATTTTGTTTTTAGTGTATTTGTTTGGAAGTCGGTTTTGTTTTTTATTAAAAAGTTTATTTATTTCTCGATTTTTAGTGAATCTAGACATCGCAGTATGATAATCACTAGCTTTCAAACAAATAATGAGTTATCTAAATCGATTATATAATTGTCACATATTTTATCTGTGTTATTATAATAAATTAAAATGTTGGGTGAGGTCGGTACTCCGAAATAAAGTTAGTCGATACGCCACTCGTCTATCTCTTCACACCTCTCCCACGTAATAAATAATAAACATGGCGCAGCCGGTAGGATTCTTAATATTTTAGGCTGAACTAGTAAAAAATTGACTTAAGGACTAAAAGTGAAAAGTTTTATAAGTGCAAGTGTTTGTGCAAGATGAATAACGCGTTGCAACCGCCGCCGCCATTTCACTTCGATGATTCCGTTAGTAACGTCACTTCGGGCAATATAACGCGAGAGTGGAACAAATGGAAAAACAGTTTCAAAATTTACATGAAAGCGATCAAGTTGGATAAGGAGACACGATATGCACAGGTCCAATTTTCTTGTTGTCATCGTTAGCTCTGCGGGAGAAAGTGGTTAAGAATTTTTGAGCAATTTAATGAACAGTTTAGGACGGCGGAAGATTTGCTTTTAAAATTCGACGGTTATTTTGGTGGCAAAAAGAACTTCACGATCGAGAGGCACAAATTCTTTGGACGCAGTAACATGAGTGGTGAGGTCTATGAGCAATATATTACAGAGCTAAGTAAGCTTTCAATGTCTTGTGAACTTCAAAATTTACGTGAGGACTTATTGAAAGACAGGCTAATCTATGGCATTAGAGATGATGGCTTGTGCGAGAGGTTACTGAGGGAGCAAGACCTCACTCTGAATAAGACTGTTGAGATATGTAAGCTAGCAGAAATGTCGAGAGCTCAGGCCCAGTTTATAAAAAGGGACAATCTCCGAGAACAAGTGCTTGAAGTGAAGACAGAAGAAAATATGCATAACGCGATATGCGATTTTCGATATTCGAGTTTTCGATAAGCGCTATGCGTTATGCGCTATGCGCTATGCACTATGCGCTATACGCTAAGTGCATAAGGAGATATGCGATTTTCGATTTTCGAGTTTTCGATAAGCGATATGCGTTATGCGCTATGCGCTATGCACTATGCGCTATACGCTATACGCTAAGTGCATAACGCGATATGCGATTTTCGATTTCGAGTTTTCGATAAGCGCTATGCGTTATGCGCTATGCGCTATGCACTATGCGCCATGCACTATGCGCTATACGCTAAGTGCATAAGGAGATATGCGATTTTCGAGTTTTCGATAAGCGCTATGCGTTATGCGCTATGCGCTATGCACTATGCGCTATACGCTAAGTGCATAACGCGATATGCGATTTTCGAGTTTCGAGTTTCGAGTTTCGAGTTTCGAGTTTTCGATAAGCGATATGCGTTATGCGCTATGCGCTATGCACTATGCACTATGCGCTATGCGCTATGTGCATAACGCGATATGCGATTTTCGAGTTCGAGTTTCGAGTTTTCGATAAGCGATATGCGTTATGCGCTATGCGCTATGCACTATGCGCTATGCGCTATGTGCATAACGCGATATGCGATTTTCGAGTTTCGAGTTTTCGATAAGCGATATGCGTTATGCGCTATGCGCTATGCACTATGCGCTATGTGCATAACGCGATATGCGATTTTCGATTTTCGAGTTTCGAGTTTTCGATAAGCGATATGCGTTATGCGCTATGCGCTATGCGCTATGCACTATGCGCTATGCGCTATGCGCTATGCGCTATGCGCTATGCGCTATGCACTATGCGCTATGCGCTATGTGCATAACGCGATATGCGATTTTCGATTTTCGAGTTTCGAGTTTTCGATAAGCGATATGCGTTATGCGCTATGGGCTATGCACTATGCGCTATGCGCTATCGCTATGCGCTATGCGCTATGCCTATGCGCTATGCGCTATGCGCTATACGCTATGCGCTATGCGCTATACGCTATACGCTATGTGCATAACGCGATATGCAATTTTCGAGTTTCGAGTTTTCGATAAGCGATATGCGTTATGCGCTATGCGCTATGCGCCATGCACTATGCGCTATATGCTAAGTGGACAACGCGATATGCGATTTTCGAGTTTCCGATAAGCGATATGCGTTATGCGCTATGCGCCATGCACTATGCGCTATAACGCTAAGTGCATAACGCGATATGCGATTTTCGAGTTTTCGATTTTCGAGTTCGAGTTTCGAGTTTTCGATAAGCGATATGCGTTATGCGTTATGCGCTATGCCTATGCGCTATGCGCTATGTGCACAACGCGATATGCGATTTTCTAGTTTCGAGTTTCGAGTTTTCGATAAGCGATATGCGTTATGCACTATGCGCTATGCACTATGCGCTAAGCGCTATGTGCGTAACGCGATATGCGATTTTCGATTTTCGAGTTTCGAGTTTTCGATAAGCGATATGCGTTATGCGCTATGCGCTATGTGCATAACGCGATATGCGATTTTCGATTTTCGAGTTTCGAGTTCGAGTTTCGAGTTTCGACCTTTCGATAAGCGATAGCGTTATGCGCTATGGCTATGCACTATACGCTATGCGCTATGTGCATAACGCGATATGCGATTTTCGATTTTCGAGTTCGAGTTCGAGTTTCGACCTTTCGATAAGCGATATGCGTTATTGCGCTATGCGCTATGCACTATGCGCTATGGGCTATGCACTATGCACTATGCGCTATGTGCAAGACGCGATATGCGATTTTCGATTTTCAAGTTCGTGTTTTCGAGTTTTCGATAAGCGGTATGCGTTATGCGCTATGGGCTATGCACTATACGCTATGCGCTATGTACATAACGCGATATGCGATTTTCGAGTTTCGAGTTTCGAGTTTCGAGTTTCGAGTTTTCGATAGCGATATGCGTTATGCGTTATGCGCTATGCGCTATGCACTATGCGCTAATGCGCTATGCGCTATGCACTATGTGTTATGCGCTATGCCTATGCGCTATGCGCTATGCACTATGCGCTATCGCTATGCGCTATGCCTATGCGCTATGCGCTATGCACTATCGCTATGCGCTATGTGCATAACGCGATATGCGATTTTCGATTTTCGAGTTTCAAGTTTTCGATAAGCGATATGCCGTTATGCGCTATGCACTATGCACTATGCGCTATACGCTATGCGCTATTCGCTATGCGTTATGCGCTATGCGCTATTCACTATGCGCTATACGCTATACGCTAAGTGCATAACGCGATATGCGATTTTCGAGTTTCGAGTTTTCGATAAGCGATAAGCGTTATGCGCTATGCGCCATGCACTATGCGCTATACGCTAAGTGCATAACGCGATATGCGATTTTCGAGTTTCCGATAAGCGATATTGCGTTATGCGCTATGCCGCTATGCACTATGCGCTATACGCTAAGTGCATAACGCGATATGCGATTTTCGATTTTCGAGTTTTCCGAGTTTTCGATAAGCGATATGCGTTATGCGTTATGCGCTATCGCTATGCGCTATGCGCTATGTGCATAACACGATATGCGATTTTCGAGTTTTCGATTTTCGAGTTTCCGATAAGCGATATGCGTATGCGCTATGCCTATGCACTATGCGCTATGCGCTATGTGCGTAACGCGATATGCGATTTTCGATTTTCGAGTTTCGAGTTTTCGATTTTCGATAAGCGATATGCTTATGCGCTATGCGCTATGCGCTATGCGCTATGTGCGTAACGCGATATGCGATTTTCGATTTTCGAGTTTCGAGTTTTCGATAGCGATATGCGTTATGCGCTATGCGCTATGCACTATGGCGCTATACGCTATGCGCTATGCGCTATGCACTATGCACTATGAGTTATGCGCTATGCACTATGCTCTATGCGCTATGTGCATAACGCGATATGCGATTTTCGATTTTCGAGTTTCGAGTTTTCGATTTTCGAGTTTTCGATAGCGATATGCGTTATGCGCTATGCCTATGCACTATGCGCTATACGCTAAGTGCACAACGCGATATGCGATTTTGATTTTCGAGTTTCGAGTTTTCGATATGCGATATGCGCTATGCGCTATGCACTATGCGCTATACGCTATACGCTATGCGCATAACGCGATATGCGGTTTTCGATTTTCGATTTTCGAGTTTCGAGTTCGACCTTTCGATAAGCGATATGCGTTATGCGCTATGGGCTATGCACTATACGCTATGCGCTATGTGCATAACGCGACATGCGATTTTCGATTTTCGAGTTTTCGATTTTCGAGTTTCGGTTTTCGATAAGCGATATGCGTTATGCGCTATGGGCTATGCACTATACGCTATGCGCTATGTGCATAACGCGATATGCGATTTTCGATTTTCGATTTTCGAGTTTCGAGTTTTCGATAAGCGATATGCGTTATGCGCTATGGGCTATGCACTATACGCTATGCGCTATGTGCATAACGCGATATGCGATTTTCGATTTTCGAGTTTTCGATAAGCGATATGCGTTATGCGCTATGCTTTATGCGCTATGCACTATGCGCTATGTGCATAACGCGATATGCGATTTTCGAGTTTCGTGTTTTCGATAAGCGATATGCGTTATGCGCTATGGGCTATGCACTATACGCTATGCGCTATGTGCATAACGCGATATGCGATTTTCGAGTTTTCGATAAGCGATATGCGTTATGCGCTATGGGCTATGCACTATACGCTATGCGCTATGGCTATGCACTATGCGCTATACGCTAAGTGCACAACGCGATATGCGATTTTCGAGTTTTCGATTTTCGATTTTCGATTTTCGATTTTCGAGTTTTCGATTTTCGATTTTCGAGTTTCGAGTTTCGAGTTTCGAGTTTTCGATTTTCGAGTTTTCGATAAGCGATATGTGTTATGCGCTATGCACTATACGCTATACGCTAAGTGCATAACGCGATATGAGATTTTCAATTTTCGAGTTTTCGATAAGCGCTATGCGTTATGCGCTATACGCTATACGCTAAGTGCACAACGCGATATGCGTTATGCGCTATGGCTATGCACTATACGCTATGCGCTATGTGCATAACGGATATGCGATTTTCGATTTTCGATTTTCGAGTTCGACCTTTCGATAAGCGATATGCGTTATGCTCTATGGGCTATGCACTATACGCTATGCGCTTATGTGCATAACGCGTATGCGATTTTCGAGTTTCGAGTTCGAGTTCGACCTTTCGATAAGCGTATGCGTTATGCGCTAGGGCTATGCACTATACGCTATGCGCTATGTGCATAACGCGATAATGCGATTTTCGAGTTTCGAGTTTCGAGTTCGACCTTTCGATAAGCGATATGCGTTATGCGCTATGGCTATGCACTATGCGCTATGCGCTATACGCTAAGTGCATAACGCGATATGCCGATTTTCGATTTTCGAGTTTCGAGTTTCGAGTTTTCGACCTTTCGATAAGCGATATCGTTATGCCTATGCGCTATGGCTATGCACTATACGCTATGCGCTATGTGCATAACGCGACATGCTATTTTTTTCGATTTTCGAGTTTCGATTTTCGACCTTCGATAAGCGATATGCGTTATGCGCTAGGGCTATGCACTATACTCTATGCGCTATGTGCATAACGCGATATGCGATTTTCGATTTTCGATTTTCGAGTTTCGAGTTTTCGATAAGCGATATGCGTTAATGCGCTATGGGCTATGCACTATACTCTATGCGCTATGTGCATAACGCGATATGCATTTTCGATTTTCGAGTTCGATTTTCGAGTTTTCGATAAGCGATATCGTTATTGCTATGCTATGCACTATACGCTATGCGCTATGTGCATAACGCGATATCGATTTTCGATTTTTCGAGTTTCGAGTTCGACCTTTCGATAGCGATATGCGTTATGCGCTATGGGCTATGCACTATACGCTATGCGCAATGTGCATAACGCGATATGCGATTTTCGAGTTTCGATTTTCGAGTTTCGAGTTTCGAGTTTCGAGTTTTCGACCTTTCGATAAGCGATATGCGTTATGCGCTATGGGCTATGCCTATACTCTATGCGCTATGTGCATACGCGATATGCGATTTTCGAGTTTCGATTTTCGAGTTTCCGAGTTTCGAGTTTTCGATAAGCGATATGCGTTATGCGCTATGGCTATGCACTATACGCTATGCGCTATGTGCATACGCGATATGCGATTTTCGAGTTTCGAGTTTCGAGTTTCGACCTTTCGATAAGCGATATGCGTTATGCGTATGGGCTATGCACTATGCGCTATGCACTATGCGCTATGTGCATACGCGATATGCGATTTTCGATTTTCGAGTTTCGGTTTCGAGTTTTCGACCTTTCGATAAGCGATATGCGTTAATGCGCTATGGGCTATGCACTATACTCTATGCGCTATGTGCATAGCGCGACATGCTATTTTCGATTTCGATTTTCGAGTTTTCGACCTTTCGATAAGCGATATGCGTTATGCTCTATGGGCTATGCACTATACGCTATGCGCAATGTGCATAACGCGATATCGATTTCGATTTTCGAGTTCGAGTTTCGAGTTTTCGATAAGCGATATGCGTTATCGCTATGGGCTTATGCACTATCGCTATGCGCTATGTGCAAACCGATATGCTATTTTCGATTTTCGAGTTCGAGTTTCGAGTTTTCGATAAGCGATATGCGTTATGCGCTATGCGCTATGCGCTATACGCTATACGCTAAGTGCATAACGCGATATGCGATTTTCGAGTTTCGAGTTTTCGATAAGCGATATGCGTTATGCGCTATGCGCTATGCACTATGCGCTATGCGCTATACGCTAAGTGCATAACGCGATATGCGATTTTCGAGTTTTCGATAAGCGATATGCGTTATGCGCTATGCGCTATGCACTATGCGCTATACGCTAAGTGCATAACGCGATATGCGATTTTCGAGTTTCGAGTTTCGAGTTTCGAGTTTTCGATAAGCGATATGCGTTATGCGCTATGCGCTATGCACTATGCGCTATGCGCTATGTGCATAACGCGATATGCGATTTTCGATTTTCGAGTTTCGAGTTTTCGATAAGCGATATGCGTTATGCGCTATGCGCTATGCACTATGCGCTATGCGCTATGTGCATAACGCGATTTGCGATTTTCGAGTTTCGAGTTTTCGATAAGCGATATGCGTTATGCGCTATGCGCTATGCACTATGCGCTATGTGCATAACGCGATATGCGATTTTCGATTTTTGAGTTTCGATTTTCGAGTTTTCGATAAGCGATATGCGTTATGCGCTATGCGCTATGCGCTATACGCTAAGTGCACAACGCGATATGCGTTATGCGCTATGCACTATGCACTATGCGTTATGCGCTATGCACTATGCGCTATGCGCTATGTGCATAACGCGATATGCGATTTTCGATTTTCGAGTTTCGAGTTTTCGATAAGCGATATGCGTTATGCGCTATGCGCTATGCACTATGCGCTATACGCTATACGCTATACGCTATGCGCTATGCGCTATGCGCTATGCGCTATGCGCTATTCGCTATGCGCTATTGCATAACGCGATATGCATTTTCGAGTTTCGTTTTTTCGATAAGCGATATGTGTTATGCGCTATGCGCTATGCACTATGCGCTATGCGCTATACGCTAAGTGCACAACGCGATATGCGATTTTTCGAGTTTTCGATAATCGATATGCGTTATGCGCTATGCGCTATGCACTATCGCTATGCGCTATTGCATAACGCGATATCGATTTTCGATTTTCGAGTTTTCGATAGCGATATGCGTTATGCGCTATGCGCTATGCACTATGCGCTATGCGCTATGTGCATAACGCGATATGCGATTTTCGAGTTTCGAGTTTCGAGTTTTCGATAAGCGATATGCGTTATGCGCTATGCGCTATGCACTATGCGCTATGCGCTATGTGCATAACGCGATATGCGATTTTCGAGTTTCGAGTTTTCGATAAGCGATATGCGCTATGCGCTATGCGCTATACACTGTGCGCTATGTGCATAACGCGATATGCGATTTTCGATTTTTGAGTTTCGAGTTTTCGATAAGCGATATGCGTTATGCGTTATGCGCTATGCACTATGCGTTATGCGGTATGCGCTATGCGTTATGCGGTATGCGCTATGCACTATGCGCTATGCGCTATGTGCATAACGCGATATGCGATTTTCGATTTTCGAGTTGCGAGTTTTCGATAAGCGATATGCGTTATGCGCTATGTGCTATGCGCTATGCGCTATGCGCTATGCGCTATTCGCTATGCGCTATGCGCTATGTGCTATGCACTATGCGCTATGTGCATAACGCGATATGCGATTTTCGAGTTTCGAGTTTTCGATAAGCGATATGCGTTATGCGCTATGCGCTATGCACTATGCGCTATACGCTAAGTGCACAACGCGATGTGCGATTTTCGAGTTTTCGATAAGCGATATGCGTTATGCGCTATGCACTATGGACTATGCGCTATACGCTATGTGCATAACGCGATATGCGATTTTCGATTTTCGATTTTCGATAAGCGATATGCGTTATGCGCTATGGGCTATGCACTATGCCTATGCGCTATGGTGCATAACGCGATAATGCGATTTTCGAGTTTCGAGTTTCGAGTTTTCGATAAGCGATATGCGTTATGCGCTATGCGCTATGCACTATGCGCTATGCGCTATGTGCATAACGCGATATGCGATTTTCGAGTTTCGAGTTTTCGATAAGCGATATGCGCTATGCGCTATGCGCTATACACTGTGCGCTATGTGCATAACGCGATATGCGATTTTCGATTTTCGAGTTTTTCGAGTTTTCGATAAGCGATATGCTTATGCGCTATGCGCTATGCCTATGCGCTATGCGCTATGCGCTATGCACTATGCCTATGCGCTATGCACTATGCGCTATGCGCTATGTGCATAACGCGATATGCGATTTTCGATTTTCGAGTTTTCGATAAGCGATATGCGTTATGCGCTATGCACTATGCGCTATGCGCTATGTGCATAACGCGATATGCGATTTTCGAGTTTTCGAGTTTTCGATAAGCGATATGCGTTATGCGCTATGGGCTATGCACTATACGCTATGCGCTATGTGCATAACGCGATTTTCGATTTTCGATTTTCGATTTTCGAGTTTCGATTTTCGAGTTTTCGATAAGCGATAATGCGTTACGCGCTATGGGCTATGCACTATAACGCTATGCGCTATGTGCATAACGCGATAATGCGATTTTCGATTTTCGAGTTTCGAGTTTCGACCTTTCGATAAGCGATAATGCGTTACGCGCTATGGGCTATGCACTATACGCTATGCGCTATGTGCATAACGCGATATGCGATTTTCGAGTTTCGAGTTTCGAGTTTCGAACCTTTCGATAAGCGATATGCGTTATGCGCTATGGGCTAATGCACTATACGCTATGCGCTATGTGCATAACGCGATATGCGATTTTCGAGTTTCGAGTTTCGAGTTCGACCTTTCGATAAGCGAATATGCGTTATGCGCTATGGCTATGCACTATGCGCTATGCGCTATGCGCTATGTGCATAACGCGATATGCGATTTTCGATTTTCTAGTTTCGAGTTTCGAGTTTCGACCTTTCGATAAGCGATATGCGTTATGCGCTATGGCTATGCACTATAACGCTATGCGCTATTTGCATAACGCGATATCGATTTTCGATTTTCGAGTTTCGAGTTTCGACCTTTCGATAAGCGATATGCGTTATGGGCTAGGGCTATGCACTATACGCTATGCGCTATGTGCATAACGCGATATGCGATTTTCGATTTTCGATTTTCGAGTTTTCGAGTTTTCGATAAGCGATATGCGTTATGGGCTATGCACTATGCGCTATACGCTATGGGCATAACGCGATATGCGATTTTCGATTTTCGAGTTTCGAATTTCGAGTTTTCGATAAGCGATATGCGTTATGCGCTATGGGCTATGCACTATGCGCTATGCGCTATGTGCATAACGCGATATGCGATTTTCGATTTTCGAGTTTTCGATTTTCGAGTTTTCGATAAGCGAATATGCGTTATGCGCTATGGGCTATGCACTATACGCTATGCGCTAGTGCATAACGCGATATGCGATTTTCGATTGTCGAGTTTCGAGTTTCGAGTTTCGACCTTTCGATAGCGATATGCGTTATGCGCTAATGGGCTATGCACTATACGCTATCGCTATGGCTATGCACTATACGCTAATGCGCTATGTGCAATAACGCGAATATGCGATTTTTTCGACTTTCGATTTTCGAGTTTCGAGTTTCGAGTTTTCGATAAGCGATATTGTCTCCGCGTTATGCGCTAGGGCTATGCACTATAACGCTATGCGCTATGTGCATAACGCGATATGCGATTTTCGATTTTCGAGTTTCGATTTTCGAGTTTTCGATAAGCGATATGCGTTATGCGCTATGGGCTATGCACTATACGCTATGCGCTATGTGCATAACGCGACATGCGATTTTCGAGTTTCGAGTTTCGAGTTCGAGTTTTCGATAAGCGATAGCGTTATGCTCTATGGGCTATGCCACTATACGCTATGCGCTATGGCATAACGCGACATGCGATTGCGATTTTCGATTTTCGAGTTCGAGTTTCGACCTTTCGATAAGCGATATGGCGTTATGCGCTATGGGCTAGCACTATACGCTAGGCGCTATGTGCATAACGCGATATGCGTTTCTCGATTTTCGATTTTCGAGTTTTCGATAAGCGATATGCGTTTATGCGCTATGGGCTATGCATTATACGCTATGCGCTATTTGCATATCGCGATATGCGAATTTCGATTTTCGAGTTTCGATTTTCGAGTTTCGACCTTTCGATAAGCGATATGCGTTATGCGCTATGGGCTATGCACTATACGCTATGCGCTATGTGCATAACGCGATATGCGATTTTCGATTTTCGAGTTTCGAGTTTCGAGTTCGACCTTTCGATAAGCGATATTGCGTTATGCGCTATGGGCTAGCACTATACGCTATGCGCTATGTGCATAACGCGAATATGCGATTTTCGATTTTCGAGTTTCGAGTTCGAGTTTCGACTTTCGATAAGCGATATGCGTTATGCGCTATGGGCTATGCACTATACGCTATGCGCTATGTGCATAACGCGATATGCGATTTTTCGAGTTTCGACTTTCGATTTTCGATTTTCGAGTTTCGACCTTTCGAAAGCGATATGCGTTATGCGCTATGGGCTATGCCCTATAACGCTATGCGCTATGTGCATAACGCGATATGCGATTTTCTAGTTTTCGAGTTTCGAGTTTCGACCTTTCGATAAGCGATATGCGTTATGCGCTATGGGCTATGCACTATGCGCTATGCCTATGTGCATACGCGATATGCGATTTTCGATTTTCGAGTTTTCGATTTTCGAGTTTTCGATAAGCGATATGCGTTATGCTCTATGGGCTATGCCACTATACGCTATGCGCTATGTGCATACGCGATATGCGATTTTCGAGTTTCGAGTTTTCGATTTCGACCTTTCGATAAGCGATTGCGTTATGCGCTATGGGCTATGCACTATACTCTATGCGCTATGTGCATAACGCGATATCGATTTTCGAGTTTCGAGTTTCGAGTTTCGACCTTTCGATAAGCGATATGCGTTATGCGCTATGGGCTATGGGCTATGGGCTATGGGCTATGCACAATGCACTATGCGCTATGTGCATAACGCGATATGCGATTTTCGAGTTTTCGATAGCGATATGCGTTATGCTCTATGGGCTATGCACTATACGCTATGCGCTATGTGCATACGCGATATGCGATTTTCGATTTTCGAGTTTTCAGTTTCGACCTTTCGATAAGCGTATGCGTTATCGCTATGGGCTATGCACTATAACGCTATGCGCTATGTGCATACGCGATATCGATTTTCGATTTTCGAGTTTCGAGTTTCGAGTTTTCGATAAGCGATATGCGTTATGCGCTATGGGCTATGCACTATACGCTATGCGCTATGTGCATAACGCGATATGCGATTTTCGATTTTCGAGTTTTCAGTTTTCAGTTTTCGATAAGCGATATGCGTTATGCGCTATGGGCTATGCACTATACGCTATGCGCTATGTTCATAACGCGATATGCGATTTTCGATTTTCGAGTTTCGAGTTTCGACTTTCGATAAGCGATAATGCGTTATGCTCTATGGGCTATGCACTATACGCTATCGCTATGTGCATAACGCGATATTCGATTTTCGAGTTCGAGTTTCGAGTTTTCGAGTTTCGAGTTTCGACCTTTCGATAAGCGATATGCGTTATGCGCTATGTGCTATGCACTATAACGCTATGCGCTATGTGCATAACGCGATAATGCGATTTTCGATTTTCGAGTTTTCGATTTTCGAGTTTTCGATAAGCGATATGCGTATGCGCTATGGGCTATGCACATACGCTATGCGCTATGTTGCATAACGCGATATGCGATTTTCGATTTTCGAGTTTTCGATTTTCGAGTTTTCGATAAGCGATTGCGTTATGCGCTATGGGCTATCACTATACGCTATGCGCTATGTGCATACGCGATATCGATTTTCGATTTTCGAGTTCGAGTTTTCGATTTTCGAGTTTTCGATAAGCGATATGCGTTATGGCGCTATGCGCTATGCACTATGCGCTATGCGCTATGTGCATAACGCGATATGCGATTTTCGATTTTCGAGTTTTCGATTTTCGAGTTTTCGATAAGCGATATGCGTTATGCGCTATGCGCTATGGGCTATGCACTATACCTATGCGCTATGTGCATAACGCGACATGCGATTTTTCGAGTTCGAGTTTCGAGTTTCGACCTTTCGATAAGCGATATGCGTTATGCGCTATGGGCTATGCACTATACGCTATGCGCTATGTGCATAACGCGACATGCGATTTTCGATTTTCGATTTTCGAGTTTCGAGTTTCGACCTTTCGATAAGCGATATGCGTTATGCGCTATGGGCTATGCACTATACGCTATGCGCTATGTGTATAACGCGATATGCGATTTTCTAGTTTCGAGTTTCGAGCTTTCGATAAGCGATATGCGTTATGGCGCTATGGCTAGCACTATACTCTATGCGCTATGTGCATACGCGATATGCGATTTTCGATTTTCGAGTTTCGAGTTTCGACTTTCGATAAGCGATATGCTTATGCGCTATGGGCTATGCACTATACCTATGCGCTATGTGCATAACGCGACATGCGATTTTCGATTTTCGATTTTCGAGTTTCGACTTCGATAAGCGATATGCGTTATGCGCTATGGGCTATGCACTATACGCTATGCGCTATGTGCATAACGCGACATGCGATTTTCGATTTTCGAGTTTCGAGTTTCGACCTTTCGATAAGCGATATTCGTTATGCGCTATGGCTAGCACTATACTCTATGCGCTATGTGCATACGCGATATGCGATTTTCGATTTTCGAGTTTTCGATTTTCGAGTTTTCGATAAGCGATATGCGTTATGCGCTATGGCTAGCACTATACTCTATCCTATGTGCATAACGCGATATGCGATTTTCGATTTTCGAGTTTCGAGTTTCGAGTTTCGACCTTTCGATAAGCGATATCGTTATGCGCTATGGGCTATGCACTATACCTATGCGCTAGTGCATAACGCGACATGCGATTTTCGATTTTCGAGTTTTCGATTTCGACCTTTCGATAAGCGATATGCGTTCTGCGCTATGGGCTATGCACTATACGCTATGCGCTATGTGCATAACGCGACATGCGATTTTTGATTTTCGAGTTTTCGATAAGCGATATGCGTTATGCGCTATGGCTAGCACTATACTCTATGCGCTATGTGCATAACGCGATATGCGATTTTCGATTTTCGAGTTCGAGTTTCGAGTTTCGACCTTTCGATAAGCGATATGCGTTATGCGCTATGGGCTATGCACTATACGCTATGCGCTATGTGCATAACGCGATATGCGATTTTCGAGTTTTCGATTTTCGAGTTTCGAGTTTTCGATAAGCGATATGCGTTATGCGCTATGGGCTATGCACTATACGCTATGCGCTATGTGCATAACGCGACATGCGATTTTCGATTTTCGAGTTTCGAGTTTCGAGTTTCGACCTTTCGATAAGCGATATGCGTTATGCGCTATGGGCTATGCACTATACGCTATGCGCTATGTGCATAACGCGATATGCGATTTTCGATTTTCGATTTTCGAGTTTTGATTTTCGAGTTTTCGATAAGCGATAGCGTTATGCGCTATGCGCTATGGCTATGCACTATACGCTATGCGCTATGTGCATAACGCGATATGCGATTTTCGATTTTCGAGTTTCGAGTTTCGACCTTTCGATAAGCGATATGCGTTATGCGTTATGCGCTATGGCTAGCACTATACGCTATGCGCTATGTGCATAACGCGATATGCGATTTTCGATTTTCGAGTTTCGAGTTTCGAGTTTTCGATAAGCGATATGCGTTATGCGCTATGGGCTATGCACTATACGCTATGCGCTATGTGCATAACGCGATATGCGATTTTCGATTTTCGAGTTTTCGAGAGCGATATGCGATATGCGTTATGCGCTATGGGCTATGCACTATACGCTATGCGCTATGCGCTATGTGCATAAGCGATATGCGATTTTCGAGTTTCGAGTTTCGACCTTTCGATAAGCGATATGCGTTATGCGTTATGCGCTATGTGCATAAGCGATATGCGATATGCGCTATGCGCTATACGCTAAG
>JAGSMZ010000122.1:0-18502 GCA_029286645.1 Papilio protenor
AAGCGAAGCAAGTCGGAGCTGGTATGCGGCACCGCGCCACCGACTCCCTCGAGACCAACGTACCAACACTTGACTCTGTCGACCCCCTTTCGGCCGCGGAGAAGAGGGAACTCTTCCAGAACAAGAAGATGAGGTATGCAAATAACAGTCATTTATTTAATTTTAAATTCATGAAGTGTTTATGCAAAATTATTATTCCGAGGTATGTGACGGCGAACATTTTCGAATTGATACTTTGTACTATGTGTGCTATCAAGCCCTTTTAATTCAATGCCCATGTTCTTGTTAACATATGTCAATCACAATTAAGGTTCAATAGATTTTCTGTTACTTGTTTATTTTTGCACAGTCAAGTAATATTCAGTCACGACACACTTACAACCTTCCTGTATGTATCCAAGCCTGAGTTAAGTCTAGACCTCGCTCCCCCGCCGCGAAATCGAGGCCCTCCCCACCGAGGAGACGTCCACACGGGCGACGAGCACACCCAAGGCCTTCCCGGAGACTCCCCCCGCTCGCCCTCAGGCCCCAGCCCGGCCGCCGCCCCCGCCGCTCCCCGAACCAGCCCGCCCCGCTTCGCCTCGGCCCCGCCCCGCCTGATGACCGATGATATGTCAGTACTGAGGATTATGCAGTATACTATGGCAATTATTGCAATCTATACTAATATTATAAAGATGAAAGATTTGTATTGTTTTGTGAACTCAAAAAAAACTATTACCGATTCAAAAATTCTCATCACTAAAAAGCACGTTAGCATAGTGAGTACATAGACATGTTTTATATTTTCTTAATTTCATACGGACGAAAGGCGCGAGCAAACAGCAGTTATAATAATAAAATATATGGCCATAAATTTTTACATCCTGCTATAAGATAGAACGACTCTGGATTGATCAGTCTTTCGGCCAACTACAGAAACGACATTTAAGTAAATAAAATCTTAAATGATAAGGCCACGCTTGGAATTCTAAATTTTATTAATAATTTTAACGCCTGTCCGATTGTAAGCGATGCTTACCAAAGAAATTGATGTTAGATTTGATAATTCGGTCGTTTGTGGAGATTCAAGGTAGATAATCAGAATGTTGTATTCAGCAAAGAATCGTGGAAGGTCAGTCATCGAGTTCAATAGAACGCTCGCTGAACGAAAAGACATGCCGAGAATCAAATATCGGAAGAGGATTCCAGGGTAATTTGAAGATAATATATAAAGAACAGTACCCAGAGATGGCGTTGTAGATGTATAAAAAGAGAACTGAATAGAATTGAAAAATTATTTTACCTGTTTGAAAGCTATACTATTATTGGGTGATATAGGCTAACTTCTGCCTCGACTGCATCCGCGCAAAAAAAAAATTAGTTAATGTTTTTTTTTTTTTTTTTTTTTTTTTTTTTTTTTTTTTTTTTTTTTTTTTTTTTTTTTTTTTTTTTTTTTTTTTTTTTTTTTTTTTTTTTTTTTTTTTTTTTTTTTTTTTTTTTTTTTTTTTTTTTTTTTTTTTTTTTTTTTTTTTTTTTTTTTTTTTTTTTTTTTTTTTTTTTTTTTTTTTTTTTTTTTTTTTTTTTTTTTTTTTTTTTTTTTTTTTTTTTTTTTTTTTTTTTTTTTTTTTTTTTTTTTTTTTTTTTTTTTTTTTTTTTTTTTTTTTTTTTTTTTTTTTTTTTTTTTTTTTTTTTTTTTTTTTTTTTTTTTTTTTTTTTTTTTTTTTTTTTTTTTTTTTTTTTTTTTTTTTTTTTTTTTTTTTTTTTTTTTTTTTTTTTTTTTTTTTTTTTTTTTTTTTTTTTTTTTTTTTTTTTTTTTTTTTTTTTTTTTTTTTTTTTTTTTTTTTTTTTTTTTTTTTTTTTTTTTTTTTTTTTTTTTTTTTTTTTTTTTTTTTTTTTTTTTTTTTTTTTTTTTTTTTTTTTTTTTTTTTTTTTTTTTTTTTTTTTTTTTTTTTTTTTTTTTTTTTTTTTTTTTTTTTTTTTTTTTTTTTTTTTTTTTTTTTTTTTTTTTTTTTTTTTTTTTTTTTTTTTTTTTTTTTTTTTTTTTTTTTTTTTTTTTTTTTTTTTTTTTTTTTTTTTTTTTTTTTTTTTTTTTTTTTTTTTTTTTTTTTTTTTTTTTTTTTTTTTTTTTTTTTTTTTTTTTTTTTTTTTTTTTTTTTTTTTTTTTTTTTTTTTTTTTTTTTTTTTTTTTTTTTTTTTTTTTTTTTTTTTTTTTTTTTTTTTTTTTTTTTTTTTTTTTTTTTTTTTTTTTTTTTTTTTTTTTTTTTTTTTTTTTTTTTTTTTTTTTTTTTTTTTTTTTTTTTTTTTTTTTTTTTTTTTTTTTTTTTTTTTTTTTTTTTTTTTTTTTTTTTTTTTTTTTTTTTTTTTTTTTTTTTTTTTTTTTTTTTTTTTTTTTTTTTTTTTTTTTTTTTTTTTTTTTTTTTTTTTTTTTTTTTTTTTTTTTTTTTTTTTTTTTTTTTTTTTTTTTTTTTTTTTTTTTTTTTTTTTTTTTTTTTTTTTTTTTTTTTTTTTTTTTTTTTTTTTTTTTTTTTTTTTTTTTTTTTTTTTTTTTTTTTTTTTTTTTTTTTTTTTTTTTTTTTTTTTTTTTTTTTTTTTTTTTTTTTTTTTTTTTTTTTTTTTTTTTTTTTTTTTTTTTTTTTTTTTTTTTTTTTTTTTTTTTTTTTTTTTTTTTTTTTTTTTTTTTTTTTTTTTTTTTTTTTTTTTTTTTTTTTTTTTTTTTTTTTTTTTTTTTTTTTTTTTTTTTTTTTTTTTTTTTTTTTTTTTTTTTTTTTTTTTTTTTTTTTTTTTTTATTTTTATTGCGTTGACGCGGGAAAAATTTATTCCTTCGCGGACTTTGTATTCTAATCAAATATATTGTCGATTTCGTGATTATCGTTCTTTTTTAACCCACTTTAATTATTTGTTAATATAATGAACTAATAGTTAGATCATCGTCTCTTAGTATAAGGAAGAGAGGGTATACAAATTCAAAAGAATCGCAGTGCTGTGTAATCTATTACTCAGTATTATAACAGAGTATAGAGATAGTGAGTATAGAGATGTTATATAGGAAATAATTCAAAAAACTACGGGCCGATTTTAAAAATTCTTCACGTCAGAAAGGTAATTTATCTGTGAGTAACATATAGTAGGCTATATTTTATTATTACTCATGTTTGGGGCCATTAACAAACAGCGTATTTCTGGACCCCGCGATAAAAACCACTAAATTTTAGTTTTTCTCCGCTTACGTTATAAAAATGATGTATGAAGGAATTGTAAATTTCAAAAAGTTCTACAGAAAAGTCATAGCATATACATATCTTTAATGGTTTTCTTACAATAACAACTTTTTTGTTTACAAAATGAATTAAAAGCGCGTGCTATTTGCGTCTTTGTTTTATTGGATTCAATATAAATCCTTATCCAAATAAATGCTATTGTTGTCAGGAGAATTTAATGTAGAATATAATTGTCCTTTACTGTTTTTAAAAGTTATATTTTTAACTTTTTAGTATTCTTAATTCGTCGTTTACTATTACTTACTACTTTATGTATTTTTGTATGTATTCGATTCACTTAAAAACTACTTGGCCGATTTAAAAAAAAATCACAATTAGAAAGGTAATTTATCTGTGAGTAACATATAGTAGGCTATATTTTATTATTACTCATGTTTGGGGCCATTAACAAACAGCGTATTTCTGGACCCCGCGATAAAAACCACTAAATTTTAGTTTTTCTCCGCTTACGTTATAAAAATGATGTATGAAGGAATTGTAAATTTCAAAAAGTTCTACAGAAAAGTCATAGCATATACATATCTTTAATGGTTTTCTTACAATAACAACTTTTTTGTTTACAAAATGAATTAAAAGCGCGTGCTATTTGCGTCTTTGTTTTATTGGATTCAATATAAATCCTTATCCAAATAAATGCTATTGTTGTCAGGAGAATTTAATGTAGAATATAATTGTCCTTTACTGTTTTTAAAAGTTATATTTTTAACTTTTTAGTATTCTTAATTCGTCGTTTACTATTACTTACTACTTTATGTATTTTTGTATGTATTCGATTCACTTAAAAACTACTTGGCCGATTTAAAAAAAAAAATCACAATTAGAAAGGTAATTTATCTGTGAGTAACATATAGTAGGCTATATTTTATTATTACTCATGTTTGGGGCCATTAACAAACAGCGTATTTCTGGACCCCGCGATAAAAACCACTAAATTTTAGTTTTTCTCCGCTTACGTTATAAAAATGATGTATGAAGGAATTGTAAATTTCAAAAAGTTCTACAGAAAAGTCATAGCATATACATATCTTTAATGGTTTTCTTACAATAACAACTTTTTTGTTTACAAAATGAATTAAAAGCGCGTGCTATTTGCGTCTTTGTTTTATTGGATTCAATATAAATCCTTATCCAAATAAATGCTATTGTTGTCAGGAGAATTTAATGTAGAATATAATTGTCCTTTACTGTTTTTAAAAGTTATATTTTTAACTTTTTAGTATTCTTAATTCGTCGTTTACTATTACTTACTACTTTATGTATTTTTGTATGTATTCGATTCACTTAAAAACTACTTGGCCGATTTAAAAAAAAATCACAATTAGAAAGGTAATTTATCTGTGAGTAACATATAGTAGGCTATATTTTATTATTACTCATGTTTGGGGCCATTAACAAACAGCGTATTTCTGGACCCCCCGCGATAAAAACCACTAAATTTTAGTTTTTCTCCGCTTACGTTATAAAAATGATGTATGAAGGAATTGTAAATTTCAAAAAGTTCTACAGAAAAGTCATAGCATATACATATCTTTAATGGTTTTCTTACAATAACAACTTTTTTGTTTACAAAATGAATTAAAAAGCGCGTGCTATTTGCGTCTTTGTTTTATTGGATTCAATATAAATCCTTATCCAAATAAATGCTATTGTTGTCAGGAGAATTTAATGTAGAATATAATTGTCCTTTACTGTTTTTAAATTGGACTAATAGTTTAGAAGATATCGCGAAAATAATCAATAAGGGTAACCGAAAAATCAGCGCACAACTAACGGGTTTTAGAAATTTGGAATCTTGCATCAGTAGATTTCAGTTATTACGTAGAGTACTACTAAGTTAATACTTTAGGTAATAGGGTGAATAAAGGGGCGAACGTAAATTTTAAACTATTAAACTCCACGCGATCGAAGTCGTGGGCAACAGCTAGTGTGTTTATAAAAAAATTGATTAATATTTTTGTAAATAAAAAAAAGCATATTACAATACTCATGTAGTGCCAATGTGCAAAAGTGCGACATTCAGTATTCGTCACAAAAACTTTGCATATTACAATACTCATGTAGTGCCAATGTGCAAAAGTGCGACATTCAGTATTCGTCACAAAAACTTTGCATATTACAATACTCATGTAGTGCCAATGTGCAAAAGTGCGACATTCAGTATTCGTCACAAAAACTTTGCATATTACAATACTCATGTAGTGCCAATGTGCAAAAGTGCGACATTCAGTATTCGTCACAAAAACTTTGCATATTACAATACTCATGTAGTGCCAATGTGCAAAAGTGCGACATTCAGTATTCGTCACAAAAACTTTGCATATTACAATACTCATGTAGTGCCAATGTGCAAAAGTGCGACATTCAGTATTCGTCACAAAAACTTTGCATATTACAATACTCATGTAGTGCCAATGTGCAAAAGTGCGACATTCAGTATTCGTCACAAAAACTTTGCATATTACAATACTCATGTAGTGCCAATGTGCAAAAGTGCGACATTCAGTATTCGTCACAAAAACTTTGCATATTACAATACTCATGTAGTGCCAATGTGCAAAAGTGCGACATTCAGTATTCGTCACAAAAACTTTGCATATTACAATACTCATGTAGTGCCAATGTGCAAAAGTGCGACATTCAGTATTCGTCACAAAAACTTTGCATATTACAATACTCATGTAGTGCCAATGTGCAAAAGTGCGACATTCAGTATTCGTCACAAAAACTTTGCATATTACAATACTCATGTAGTGCCAATGTGCAAAAGTGCGACATTCAGTATTCGTCACAAAAACTTTGCATATTACAATACTCATGTAGTGCCAATGTGCAAAAGTGCGACATTCAGTATTCGTCACAAAAACTTTGCATATTACAATACTCATGTAGTGCCAATGTGCAAAAGTGCGACATTCAGTATTCGTCACAAAAACTTTGCATATTACAATACTCATGTAGTGCCAATGTGCAAAAGTGCGACATTCAGTATTCGTCACAAAAACTTTGCATATTACAATACTCATGTAGTGCCAATGTGCAAAAGTGCGACATTCAGTATTCGTCACAAAAACTTTGCATATTACAATACTCATGTAGTGCCAATGTGCAAAAGTGCGACATTCAGTATTCGTCACAAAAACTTTGCATATTACAATACTCATGTAGTGCCAATGTGCAAAAGTGCGACATTCAGTATTCGTCACAAAAACTTTGCATATTACAATACTCATGTAGTGCCAATGTGCAAAAGTGCGACATTCAGTATTCGTCACAAAAACTTTGCATATTACAATACTCATGTAGTGCCAATGTGCAAAAGTGCGACATTCAGTATTCGTCACAAAAACTTTGCATATTACAATACTCATGTAGTGCCAATGTGCAAAAGTGCGACATTCAGTATTCGTCACAAAAACTTTGCATATTACAATACTCATGTAGTGCCAATGTGCAAAAGTGCGACATTCAGTATTCGTCACAAAAACTTTGCATATTACAATATAAAAAAAATAATAATGGGGTCCTCATAATATAACACACGCAAACTCAATTATTTATAATGATTTACAAAAAATGTATAACTACTAAATGCACTGACATTCACTGAAGCTGGCCACACTGCCATATCGTTATTTTTTAGTGACGTCACCGAGCGTTTAGCGTATTAGATTGAGATCCCAGACCAGGATGACGACACTTATTTTCTAAAACTTCAGTGTTATATGATTAGATAGTACTCGTTTGTGATGTAACCGAATGGCCATTAGTTATCCTGTCCAATGGGGCAGTTACGGGCTATCACGCACTGAAGTTGGTAAAAAATACACCTAAGTTCACTTATTTTCACAAAGCTGATTTTCACATATGTGTTGGAGACCACTGTCAGAATTACTAAACAAATACTGGCAGACAATTTCCGTGGGCCGTTTTCGAAGACAGACGATTTAAAGTTTCCAAAAATTTGACTAAATTTTATTTTTATTTTCTAATGCTTGATTTTTATACAGGGTTATTGGTAATTAGACGTATTCCCGTTAGGAGGTAATAGAGGGGATCATTTGTGATAATTTTGACCCCTATATGCATTATACAAAAGTTAACCATTTTTGAGTAATCTTGATTTTTCAATTTTTTCAAAATCAGTCGAAATTGTAACTTTAAAAATTTATTTAAAAAAAACTATCAATGATAACTTATTTTTTTCTTCGGATTTATAAAAAACCATTAAACACTGATTATTTTACAATATAAAAACATCATTTATCTGTCCAAATTAAAAAATGCGAGCTAAAGAACCATTATACTTTAATATTTTTCGAGATTCTCATCCACTGAAATGCCTTAAAAACGAAAAAATCGTCATGGAACTTGGTCTGTAGATTTTTTTAAAAACATGCCCGTTTTCTTAGCTCTCCAAAAATGCATAATAACTAGGAACTTGTCCCAAGGCCACTGAAATAAACACATGATTTCAAAGGAATCGGGCGGTATTCGTACTCGAACTAAAGTTACGGTTGGTTTTGAAAACCCCCATAAAAGTAATTAAAAACAGTAAAAAACGTAAAATACAACAAAAATACAAATTTAAGTAAATTGAATTAATGAAATTAATAATTAACAATTAATAGTAAAGTAACAATTAAGATATTTTGAAGTTTTACCTCGACCTATCCAAAAATGAGGAAAACCGCAGCTATCACCTATTCTATTCTATTTCTTGTTTATGGGTTTCCTTCTGCAGATTGGGCAACAGTTATCACCCAACATTAACACTAAAATGTGCAGGACATCCGTCCTTCTTGTATGTCATGCTTTGTCCTGTTGCCAAAGGTAGGTTTTCGAAGAGATTGTTTTAATAATAGTTTTTTTTTTTTTTTTTTTTTTTTTTTTTTTTTTTTTTTTTTTTTTTTTTTTTTTTTTTTTTTTTTTTTTTTTTTTTTTTTTTTTTTTTTTTTTTTTTTTTTTTTTTTTTTTTTTTTTTTTTTTTTTTTTTTTTTTTTTTTTTTTTTTTTTTTTTTTTTTTTTTTTTTTTTTTTTTTTTTTTTTTTTTTTTTTTTTTTTTTTTTTTTTTTTTTTTTTTTATCGTGTTGATCGAAATATTTGCTCGTAACATATGTCGTAAATATAAAAAAAATAATAATGGGGTCCTCATAATATAACACACGCAAACTCAATTATTTATAATGATTTACAAAAAATGTATAACTACTAAATGCACTGACATTCACTGAAGCTGGCCACACTGCCATATCGTTATTTTTTAGTGACGTCACCGAGCGTTTAGCGTATTAGATTGAGATCCCAGACCAGGATGACGACACTTATTTTCTAAAACTTCAGTGTTATATGATTAGATAGTACTCGTTTGTGATGTAACCGAATGGCCATTAGTTATCCTGTCCAATGGGGCAGTTACGGGCTATCACGCACTGAAGTTGGTAAAAAATACACCTAAGTTCACTTATTTTCACAAAGCTGATTTTCACATATGTGTTGGAGACCACTGTCAGAATTACTAAACAAATACTGGCAGACAATTTCCGTGGGCCGTTTTCGAAGACAGACGATTTAAAGTTTCCAAAAATTTGACTAAATTTTATTTTTATTTTCTAATGCTTGATTTTTATACAGGGTTATTGGTAATTAGACGTATTCCCGTTAGGAGGTAATAGAGGGGATCATTTGTGATAATTTTGACCCCTATATGCATTATACAAAAGTTAACCATTTTTGAGTAATCTTGATTTTTCAATTTTTTCAAAATCAGTCGAAATTGTAACTTTAAAAATTTATTTAAAAAAAACTATCAATGATAACTTATTTTTTTCTTCGGATTCATAAAAAAAACTATCAATGATAACTTATTTTTTTCTTCGGATTTATAAAAAACCATTAAACACTGATTATTTTACAATATAAAAACATCATTTATCTGTCCAAATTAAAAAATGCGAGCTAAAGAACCATTATACTTTAATATTTTTCGAGATTCTCATCCACTGAAATGCCTTAAAAACGAAAAAATCGTCATGGAACTTGGTCTGTAGATTTTTTTAAAAACATGCCCGTTTTCTTAGCTCTCCAAAAATGCATAATAACTAGGAACTTGTCCCAAGGCCACTGAAATAAACACATGATTTCAAAGGAATCGGGCGGTATTCGTACTCGAACTAAAGTTACGGTTGGTTTTGAAAACCCCCATAAAAGTAATTAAAAACAGTAAAAAACGTAAAATACAACAAAAATACAAATTTAAGTAAATTGAATTAATGAAATTAATAATTAACAATTAATAGTAAAGTAACAATTAAGATATTTTGAAGTTTTACCTCGACCTATCCAAAAATGAGGAAAACCGCAGCTATCACCTATTCTATTCTATTTCTTGTTTATGGGTTTCCTTCTGCAGATTGGGCAACAGTTATCACCCAACATTAACACTAAAATGTGCAGGACATCCGTCCTTCTTGTATGTCATGCTTTGTCCTGTTGCCAAAGGTAGGTTTTCGAAGAGATTGTTTTAATAATAGTTTTTTTTTTAAACTATTACTGGTTCTAAATTTTATTTTAAGTTTGTATTTTTGGTTTATTTCACGTTTGCTATTGTTTTTAATTACTTTTACGGGAGTTTTCAAAACCAACCGTAACTTTAGTTCGAGTACGAATACCGCCCGATTCCTTTGAAATCATGTGTTTATTTCAGTGGCCTTGTTACAAGTTCCTAGTTATTATGCATTTTTGGAGAGCTAAGAAAACGGGCATGTTTTTAAAAAATCTGCAGACCGAGTTCCATAACGATTTTTTCGTTTTTAAAGCATTTCAGTGGATGATTATCTCGAAAAATATTAAAGTAAAATGGTTCTTTAGCTCGCTTTTAATTTGGACAGATAAATGATGTTTTTATATTGTAAAATAATCAGTGTTTAATGGTTTTTATAAATCGGAAGAAAGAAATAAGTTACCATTGATAGTATTTTCAAATAAATTTTTAAAATTGCAATTTCGACTGATTTTGAAAAAATCGAAAAATCAAGATTACTCAAAAATGTTTAACTTTTGTATAATGCATATAGGGGTCAAAATTATCACAAATGATCCCCTCTATTACCTCCTAACGGGAATACGTCTAATTACCAATAACCCTGTATATTACACTCAGGGGCCTATAACAATACCCCCTGCAAGAAGGCAGACATTTCTGATGAGGCAAACGGCGTCCCAGACACTTTTAGTTGCGCGCGGCTCGTCACACTAAAACGAAAATATTGGAACTTCTCTTATTTTCAAATGCTTGATTTTTATATATTCATTTTCAAGTGGTTTATTTTTATATATGATGCTCGAGGGACTCTAACTACAACTCCTTCAAGGCGATAGACGCTCTGGTTAGAGTAAAAATAACTCCCAGAAACTTTATAAGGTATATACAATTAAAGTTTCTGCGAGGTTGTTTGACTAGTCTAGAGTGTCTGGCTGCTTGAAGGCGGTATTCAAATAGTCCCCCGAGCACCATGCATTAAAATTCAACTTTTGAAGTTAAGTAAAATCCTGCTATTTACGTTTTAGTGTTACAAACCGCGCGGACAATGAAAGTATCTGGGAGGTCGTTAGGCCCATCAGAAACGTCTGCCTTCTTGCAGGGGGTATTGTTATAGGCCCCTGAGTGTAATATATAAAAATCAAGCATTAGAAAATAAAACTAAAATTTAGTCAAATTTTTGGCAACTTTAAATCGACTGTCTTCGAAAACGGCCCACGGAAATTGTCTGCCAGTATTTGTTTAGTAATTCTGACAGTGGTCTCCAACACATATGTAAATCAGTTTTGTGAAAATAATTGAACTGAGGTGTATTTTTTACCAACTTCAGCGCGTGATAGCCCGTAACTGCCCCATTGGACAGGATAACTAATGGCCATTCGGTTACATCACAAACGAGTACTATCTAATCATATAACATTAAAGTTTTAGAAAATAAGTGTCGTCATCCTGGTCTGGGATCTCAATCTATATGATATCGAGTAATGTAAAGTAAAAAATAATGCAGCTTTTAACTATACTAATATTATAAAGAGGAAAGATTTGTATTTTTGTATTTTTGTATTTTTGTATTTTTGTATTTTTGTATTTTTGTATTTTTGTATTTTTGTATTTTTGTATTTTTGTATTTTTGTATTTTTGTATTTTTGTATTTTTGTATTTTTGTATTTTTGTATTTTTGTATTTTTGTATTTTTGTATTTTTGTATTTTTGTATTTTTGTATTTTTGTATTTTTGTATTTTTGTATGTATTAAAATAACTCAAAACTACTGGGCCGATTTTAAAAAATCTTTCACCGTTAGAAAGATAATTTATACATAAGCCATATTTTTTTTATTCAACGCGGGCGAAGTCGCGAGCAACAGCTAGTAATTTTTATTTAAATTGGTCTCAATTTAAATGTATGTCTATACAATTAAGTTCTATAAATGTTTTTATGTGTTTTAAAATACTGTCTTTAAAAAATATGAAACGTAACGTTATTTGAATCTATACTAATATTATAAAGAGGAAAGATTTTAAAAATTCTTTTACCATCAGAAAGGTGCCATTTATCTGTGAGTAACGTATGTTTTGAACTTTCAAATTTCATGCGGACGAAGTCGTGGACAACAGCTAGTTTGTTGTATTAGGAAACACCCCCTATTAAACGAGCCCAAACTCGATGGGATTGCGTCGTTTAATTACGGCGTTCCTATAGCCACCTTCCAGCTCCATCATCAGACCCTGGTTACCATATGCTACCAAAGTAGTCATCAAGACGATTTAAACGAGCCCAAACTCGATGGGATTGCGTCGTTTAATTACGGAGTTCCTATGGTTACCTCGCAGCTCCATCATCAGACCCTGGATACCATATAGTATCAAAGTACTTGTCAAGACGAATTAAACGAGCTCAAACTCGATGGGGTTGCGTAGTTTAATTACGGAGTTCCTATGGTTACCTCGCAGCTCCATCATCAGACCCTGGTTACCATATAGTATCAAAGTACTTGTCGAGACGAATTAAACGAGCTCAAACTCGATGGGGTTGCGTAGTTTAATTACGGAGTTCCTATGGTTACCTCGCAGCTCCATCATCAGACCCTGGTTACCATATAGTATCAAGTACTTGTCGAGACGAATTAAACGAGCTCAAACTCGATGGGGTTGCGTAGTTTAATTACGGAGTTCCTATGGTTACCTCGCAGCTCCATCATCAGACCCTGGTTACCATATAGTATCAAAGTACTTGTCGAGACGAATTAAACGAGCTCAAACTCGATGGGGTTGCGTAGTTTAATTACGGAGTTCCTATGGTTACCTCGCAGCTCCATCATCAGACCCTGGTTACCATATAGTATCAAAGTACTTGTCAAGACGAATTAAACGAGCTCAACTCGATGGGGTTGCGTGGTTTAATTACGGAGTTCCTATGGTTACCTCGCAGCTCCATCATCAGACCCTGGTTACCATATAGTATCAAAGTACTTGTCGAGACGAATTAAACGAGCTCAAACTCGATGGGGTTGCGTAGTTTAATTACGGAGTTCCTATGGTTACCTCGCAGCTCCATCATCAGACCCTGGTTACCATATAGTATCAAGTACTTGTCGAGACGAATTAAACGAGCTCAACTCGATGGGGTTGCGTGGTTTAATTACGGAGTTCCTATGGTTACCTCGCAGCTCCATCATCAGACCCTTGTTACCATATAGTATCAAGTACTTGTCGAGACGAATTAAACGAGCTCAAACTCGATGGGGTTGCGTAGTTTAATTACGGAGTTCCTATGGTTACCTCGCAGCTCCATCATCAGACCCTTGTTACCATATAGTATCAAGTACTTGTCGAGACGAATTAAACGAGCTCAAACTCGATGGGGTTGCGTAGTTTAATTACGGAGTTCCTATGGTTACCTCGCAGCTCCATCATCAGACCCTGGTTACCATATAGTATCAAGTACTTGTCGAGACGAATTAAACGAGCTCAACTCGATGGGGTTGCGTAGTTTAATTACGGAGTTCCTATGGTTACCTCGCAGCTCCATCATCAGACCCTGGTTACCATATAGTATCAAAGTACTTGTCGAGACGAATTAAACGAGCTCAAACTCGATGGGGTTGCGTGGTTTAATTACGGAGTTCCTATGATAACCTCGCAGCTCCATCATCAGACCCTGGATACCATATAGTATCAAAGTACTTGTCGAGACGAATTAAACGAGCTCAAACTCGATGGGGTTGCGTAGTTTAATTACGGAGTTCCTATGGTTACCTCGCAGCTCCATCATCAGACCCTTGTTACCATATAGTATCAAGTACTTGTCGAGACGAATTAAACGAGCTCAAACTCGATGGGGTTGCGTAGTTTAATTACGGAGTTCCTATGGTTACCTCGCAGCTCCATCATCAGACCCTTGTTACCATATAGTAACAAAGTACTTGTCAAAACGAATTAAACTAGCCGAAACTCTTTTTTTTTTAATCTGTCTGTTCAGTTATTTATTTCTTTATCTGTTATCAGTCAACAAGCAATGTACGATAATTACGAAAAAAAATTTACTTTCGAGCGTCCGGAGACAACCTCACAGTGCTGGCTCCGCCCAGCGACTGACGACTTACATCGATTTTCAAAACTTCTCTAACTGGTTTGCATTAAGGTCGAGAATCGTATATCAACATTCGTCGAAGAGAAATATTTACGCCTGGTGTTGTATTAAATAAGTGGTTTTTTAAATATTAATGGAAATTTATAAATGTTATAAAAAATGTATCCGGCTATTAGGATTAAACACTTAATTATCTATCAGATGCATTAATAAAAAAGCACTGTTGTCGCTGAAAATTAAAAGATAACTAACAGTAAACGTTTCTCAAAGGCCTTCGCTAATATTTTTTTTTCTTATAAATGGAACCGATAATTAAAAATGTATTTGGATAATATAATAGTTTAAATATCCATCTACGCACATTATTTTTTCAAGATTATACATTGAACCAGCTCGATAGAATTTACACGGAAAAGTGCCTGTTTTTCGGATTTCCTGGGGTTGCCCGGCCTTAAGAGAAAAGATTTGGATTTTTTTTTTTTAAATATTAATGGAAATTTATAAATGTTATAAAAAATGTATCCGGCTATTAGGATTAAACACTTAATTATCTATCAGATGCATTAATAAAAAAGCACTGTTGTCGCTGAAAATTAAAAGATAACTAACAGTAAACGTTTCTCAAAGGCCTTCGCTAATATTTTTTTTTCTTATAAATGGAACCGATAATTAAAAATGTATTTGGATAATATAATAGTTTAAATATCCATCTACGCACATTATTTTTTCAAGATTATACATTGAACCAGCTCGATAGAATTTACACGGAAAAGTGCCTGTTTTTCGGATTTCCTGGGGTTGCCCGGCCTTAAGAGAAATATTTACGCCTGGTGTTGTATTAAATAAGTGGTTTTTTAAATATTAATGGAAATTTATAAATGTTATAAAAAATGTATCCGGCTATTAGGATTAAACACTTAATTATCTATCAGATGCATTAATAAAAAAGCACTGTTGTCGCTGAAAATTAAAAGATAACTAACAGTAAACGTTTCTCAAAGGCCTTCGCTAATATTTTTTTTTCTTATAAATGGAACCGATAATTAAAAATGTATTTGGATAATATAATAGTTTAAATATCCATCTACGCACATTATTTTTTCAAGATTATACATTGAACCAGCTCGATAGAATTTACACGGAAAAGTGCCTGTTTTTCGGATTTCCTGGGGTTGCCCGGCCTTAAGAGAAATATTTACGCCTGGTGTTGTATTAAATAAGTGGTTTTTTAAATATTAATGGAAATTTATAAATGTTATAAAAAATGTATCCGGCTATTAGGATTAAACACTTAATTATCTATCAGATGCATTAATAAAAAAGCACTGTTGTCGCTGAAAATTAAAAGATAACTAACAGTAAACGTTTCTCAAAGGCCTTCGCTAATATTTTTTTTTCTTATAAATGGAACCGATAATTAAAAATGTATTTGGATAATATAATAGTTTAAATATCCATCTACGCACATTATTTTTTCAAGATTATACATTGAACCAGCTCGATAGAATTTACACGGAAAAGTGCCTGTTTTTCGGATTTCCTGGGGTTGCCCGGCCTTAAGAGAAATATTTACGCCTGGTGTTGTATTAAATAAGTGGTTTTTTAAATATTAATGGAAATTTATAAATGTTATAAAAAATGTATCCGGCTATTAGGATTAACTAGGCTAATACTTTTACTTTTTTTATTATTTCAAGAGGACGAAGTCGCAGCAACAGGCTGTTTTATATAAATACAAAGAACATTTTTTTTATTTGTGGTAATAATGTGTTTGTAGCGGAGGTGGTGAGCATCACCGGGGTGGTTGGTGCGCGGCGCTGGCGCGGGCACGCACCATGGGTGGGGGGGGGGGGCGAGTACGAGGTGCTCGTGTGGCTCTCGCCCGCCTGCCACTTGGAGCTGCTGCGCCGCTATCGCCGCTTCCGCCACCTCTACCACGCTCGCCATGTCGGCGCCTCTACGGCCACAAGGAGGTCTGCTACAACACGCCTATGCAGTTTTAAATGAGCTCCTGGTATACTCCATCCCTTCCTGCTAGGCCACACCCACATCTCACTATATAGTCTTCTGTTACCCAAGCACACACCACCGCTGTTATATGAGCGCCTGGTACCTCAGTTCTACTGCTAGGCCACGCCCACATCACAATACACACGTCTACTGTTATTATACTGTCCTGGTACTTCAGTCTTACACCCACTATATGTACACTCAGTACTAACCGTGCGAACAGTTAAAATATTTTTTTTTTTATAAAACAATTTAACTCTGAAACTGAACTAGCCACGCCCACATCCCATCTTACTATCGGTTGCTATTCTGTGATCTATTACTAGCCACGCTAACAGTATATCTATATAGTGTCTGCACATTTTGTTCTCCCGGTGCTTTAGTTCAGCAAGGAATGGTTTTTAATGGTTTAACCGCATACAAAATAATGAATTTAACTTATTTTCCACTGATAAGACATGATAATATATAGTCATCTCTTTTCTTCTATTTGAAACAACAGCGACAACTATCTTGGTACGACTATGTACGATTATCGTGTTTGCAGGTGGCGGCTATCCCGTTCCTGCGCGCGCGCTGTGGTCGTCGGAGGCGCTGGCGCGCGCGCGGCGACCGCCGCTGAGGCGTTCCTTCTCCGGCTCTAGCTGCGTGTGCGCAGGACGCGCGCTGTCCGCTGCACCCGCGCCACTCACTAGGGACTCGCTCGTCGCCTTCTCGCCCTTCTTCCGAAAGGTATATAGCTTACTTTTGTACTTCGATTGTATTCGATATAGTTACTGATAAATTACCTTTCTAATGGTGAAGGAATTTTAAAATCGCCCCAGTATTTTTTTTACGTGAATCAATACATACAAAAATACAAAGCTTTTCTCTTATAATATTAGTATAGATTTGCAATATGAGGAGAAGTTTGTCACGGCTCAAGTAATTTTCTGATCAGGAACACCGTGGTTTTTTCACAATAGCATATAGGATATTTTAATATAAAAGTGGGCGTGGTTGTGTTACAGGGCGTGTTCGAGAGCGGCAAGTGCGGCACGGGATGATACCGGCCGGAGCTCGCCACGGCGCGCGCGCTGGCGCGGTGCGTGGCGCGACTGGCGCGGCTGGCGGCGGCGGCGCTGCTGCTGGCGCGCTGTCTTGCGCTGCTGCTGCTGCTGTACCTGTGCGCGCCGGCGCATCGCACGCGCCGCAGGTAGGACACTCACATGCGACAGCCGACAATACGGATTATTCCAACCAGTCCCCCTCCCTGTCCACGTGGGGACAGATGATAATAAAAAAGTTTCATGCTTCCCACCTTTAGTCCCACTATCAAGAATAAGGTGACAGACGGAACCGTTAAGAAATAAAATAAGTTCTAACCGTCGCCTTGTTGCAAAAGTAGGGACGGATAAAACTTTTTTATTCTCATCTGTCCCCACGTGGGGACAGAGCGTGTGAACGTAGGGAATAATCCCAATAACGCGGGTAAAAGGAACAAACAATAATTCTTTACATCATTATTATTGAAACATTTTACTTTGTACTGCTTAAGTTTCGCTACAACGCTTCAGATCTTACTTATTTATGTAGGCAAAACTAAAACTGACAATTGGACTGTTTAAAGCACACGCCTTTGACTAAACTATCGCACAACTGTATAGTCTCAAATTGATTCCTTAAAGCCTATAAGGAGGTGCGCATACTACTCGATTTTTAGTTGTGCAAATAAACAGTTGAATTGGCTGCGAAACAATCGAAAATCGTACAACAGTTGTGCAATAGTTTAGTCAAAGGTTAAAATTGTCAGAAATGAACACGTAGTGGGCTTCAGTCTAAGAGAGGTACATTGTACCTATTTGAATGTCAGTATTCGGTTGTATGTTGAGTAAACATTGTAATTAATAAAAATCGTATTTGCATCTCTTTCTTTCTTTTTCCTTTTCTATACTTATATGCCTTGATCTTCAATACTTCAATATTTTCCCCTTGCCCTTTTATCTTATGTTTCCTCCTTTTATAACATCAAACTTCAAATCTATTTGGACCTACGAACGGCCTAAGAACCTAAATAATTTTCTTTCGTTAATTCTTTAACCATTTCTTGAACAAGGCCTACATTCTTTACAATGTTTATAAAACGTAACAATAAGATTTCAAAATTATTTAGCCCCTAAAAAATAGGTTCTTCCTAAAACTTTTATGAATTTTTTGTTACATTGCCTAAAATGAGTGTATAAGACCATCACCGGGCGCGGCGGCGGAGCGCGGACGCCGGCGCCGGGCGAGGCCCCGGCCCCGCGGCCCGCGCCGCCCGCCGCGCGGTCGACGACTACGCCGACGATACTCCGCGGAGCCGTGGGCCGCGGCGGAGGAGCGGCGGGGGGGAGGGCGCCGGAGGGCGGGAGGAGAAGGGGTGAGGGGGGAGAACGGGGGGGCAGGGAGGAGAAGGAGAGGAGGGAGGAGAAGGGAGCGGGATTGAGGCGCCCGGAGGAGGAGACGGTGCACAGTGAACATCGATGCGCAACTGCGCGCCGAGACTCGGGCCGCCGCACAGTGCAGATCAACACGACCCAAAATGACCTCTTCTTCAACCTCACAGTGTCCGGTTGAGAATTAT
>JAGSMZ010000123.1:0-13970 GCA_029286645.1 Papilio protenor
CCATCACCGGGCGCGGCGGCGGAGCGCGGACGCCGGCGCCGGGCGAGGCCCCGGCCCCGCGGCCCGCGCCGCCCGCCGCGCGGTCGACGACTACGCCGACGATACTCCGCGGAGCCGTGGGCCGCGGCGGAGGAGCGGCGGGGGGGAGGGCGCCGGAGGGCGGGAGGAGAAGGGGTGAGGGGGGAGAACGGGGGGGCAGGGAGGAGAAGGAGAGGAGGGAGGAGAAGGGAGCGGGATTGAGGCGCCCGGAGGAGGAGACGGTGCACAGTGAACATCGATGCGCAACTGCGCGCCGAGACTCGGGCCGCCGCACAGTGCAGATCAACACGACCCAAAATGACCTCTTCTTCAACCTCACAGTGTCCGGTTGAGAATTATGTTTGTAGCAGCAGCAACGGATCAAAAGCTCGGTCGCAACTCGGCCGTCGCAACCCGTCCCCTTCTATCTATTTAAGTGTGGGTGGGGGATTAACGAGAGGGGGGGGAGTGGTTGGAGGTGGTGTAGAGGGTGCGTGTGCAGCTGGAGGCGCGCGGCGGGGCGTGGCGGTTGCCGCGCGCTGGGCGGGCGCGCGGTCGCTGCGGGCGGGCGGCGCGGCGCTGCTGGCGTGCGAGGCGCGCTACGTGCGGGGGCCGGCGCCGGGACTGCCGCCGCTGCGGCATACGCTGGTACCACGCCGGCCGCCTGCGGAGACCAGGCGGTAACGATCGGCGAAGCGACGAAGCGAGCGAACAATTCGATCTCTTTTTTAAATGTCTCCGCTGACAGTGATATGGCAGCGTGCTGCGGCTAGCGTTGCTGGCAAAATAGGGATGATTATTCAAAACTAAAAGGTGACAACCTAATTTTAAAATCTTCTAAATTTTGTCTGCTGCCGAGGATGACATGAAAATTTTTAAAACAAATCGTCGCGGAACGATATGGGGCACGACAAGCGGACCTGTCGCGGTCCGCAGGTTACTGCGTGCTAATAAATTAGAACTCAACGCGTCTAAGTGTTCGGTAGTCACTTTTACCGAAAACATAGCACCTTGGCACTATTATAATCGAGTGGTCGAACGTTACCACAATAGATGTAATGCGGTGAGCGGACCGAGGTGTTCACACGATAGTAAGCTTCTCTTGACGTTCACGCGACCTATCGTCAAAAAAGGAGTCTAAGGCCCTTGGGTTTAAATGGTATTCCAAAATGTTTTTCGAAGCCAAGACCCCTTAAATCCCGTAATTGTACGTTTTTGCGGCGGACGAGTCATTTAGAATACGTCTCCTCAAGGTATGGAATCCGAGTTACCGCGTACTTACATTGTCCGTATTGACAAATTCAAAAACGTTTGTTAAGTACTAGGTTTCCATCAGAAAATCCGTATCGACTCCGAGGATCTTAGATCTCTGTCGCAGATCATCTGTTTACCCTTCAATCGCCGTGAGATAGCCGACTGTGTGTTCATACTAAAAATTCTTAATAATGAAAGAGAGTGTCCAAAGAGTCTATATTAAAACGTCCCGTGTAATAAATTCAGTTTCCACACCGCATTTGTATTATATTTACCCAAGCATAAACAAATTATAGGCAGAATAGTTACATAGTGCGTGCTTGTGGAAGCTTAACACATATGTATGTAGTAAGCAGCACGATTAGATCCATGGATAGCGAGTGTGTCCACGGCAAGAAGGCGCTAGCCGTGACTGTTTTACTTAAAGGGCCGGGAATCCAGGGAAATCCGAAAACAGGCACTTTTCCATGTAAATTCTATCGAGCTGGTAATGATAATCTGAAAAAAATAATGTGCGTAGATGGATATTAAACTATTTATATTTCCAAAACATTTTTTAATTATCGGTTCCATTATATAGAAAAAAAATAATAGCGAAGGCCTTTGAGAAAGTTTACTGTGAGTTATTCTATAATGTTCAGCGACCAACAGTGCTTTGGGAGTAAGCAGCGGAGAGATAATTAAGTTTTAATCTAATAGCCGGATACATTTTTTTGAGAGTAAAACATTATGAAAGTTCCATAATAGTGGAATAAAACACGGAGGGGTAAGGACAACAACCAGGCGTAAATATTTTCTTCGACGAATGTTGATATATACGAGTCTCGACCTAATGCAAAACCAGTTAGAGAAGTTTGAAAATCGTGTATGTTGGTAATGTAGTCGTCAGTCCGATGGCGGAGCCAGCCTGGAGGTTGTATCGAGCTTCGAAAGTAAATTTTTTTCGTATATCGTACATTGCGTGTGGACGATAAAGATAAAGAAATAAAGAAATAAATAAATCTGACAACAGACAGATTAAAAAAAAAAGAGTTCGGCTAGTTTAATTTGTTTTGAAAAGTACTTTGATACTATATGGTAACCAGGGTCTGATGATGGAGCTGCGAGGTAAATCATAGGAACTCCGTAATTAACCACGCAACCCCATCGAGTTTGAGCTCGTTTAATTCGTCTCGACAAGTACTTTGATACTATATGGTAACCAGGGTCTGATGATGGAGCTGCGAGGTAACTCATAGGAACTCCGTAATTAACCACGCAACCCCATCGAGTTTGAGCTCGTTTAATTCGTCTCGACGGGTTGGTACTTTGATACTATATGGTAACCAGGGTCTGATGATGGAGCTGCGAGGTAAATCATAGGAACTCCGTAATTAACCACGCAACCCCATCGAGTTTGAGCTCGTTTAATTCGTCTCGACAAGTACTTTGATACTATATGGTAACCAGGGTCTGATGATGGAGCTGCGAGGTAACTCATAGGAACTCCGTAATTAAACTACGCAACCCCATCGAGTTTGAGCTCGTTTAATTCGTCTCGACAAGTACTTTGATACTATATGGTAACCAGGGTCTGATGATGGAGCTGCGAGGTAAATCATAGGAACTCCGTAATTAACCACGCAACCCCATCGAGTTTGAGCTCGTTTAATTCGTCTCGACAAGTACTTTGATACTATATGGTAACCAGGGTCTGATGATGGAGCTGCGAGGTAAATCATAGGAACTCCGTAATTAAACTACGCAACCCCATCGAGTTTGAGCTCGTTTAATTCGTCTCGACAAGTACTTTGATACTATATGGTAACCAGGGTCTGATGATGGAGCTGCGAGGTAACTCATAGGAACTCCGTAATTAACCACGCAACCCCATCGAGTTTGGCGCTCGTTTAATATGGCGGTTTTCCTAATACAACAAACTAGCTGTTGTCCGACTTCGGCCCCGCATGAATTTGAAAGTCAAAAAATACGTTACTCACAGAAAATGGCAACTTTCGATGGTAAACGAATTTAAATCTTTCTCTTTATAATATAGTTAAGATTCAATAACGTACGTTTCATTATTTTAAAGACAAGTATTTAAAAACACATAAAAACATTTATAGAACTTAATTGTATAGACATACATTAAATTGAGGACCAATTAATAAAAATTACTAGCTTTGCTCGCGACTTCAGACCTGCGTTTGAAGAAAAAAAAGAGGGCGAAGGTAGAAAGGATGTCGGGCGAAACGGGGGAAGAGGGGGGGAAAAAGCGGCCCAGGGGGGGGGAGGGAGGGGAGAGCAGACAAAAGACAAAAAGACAAAGCGGGCCGGGGAGAATTATTAGTATAGTTAAAAGCTGTATTTATTTTTTACTTACATTACCTCGATATAATTAGATTGAGATCCCAGACCAGGATGACGACACTTATTTTCTAAAACTTTAATGTATATGATTAGATAGTACTCGTTGTGATGTACCGAATGGCCATTCGTTATCCTGTCCAATGGGGCAGTTACGGCTATCACGGCTGAAGTTGGTAAAAAATACACCTCAGTTCAATTATTTTCACAAAACTGATTTACATATGTGTTGGAGACCACTGTGAGAATTACCTAAACAAAATACTGGCAGACAATTTTCTGGGCAGTTTTCGAAGAAGACGATTAAAGTTGCCAAAAATTTGACTAAATTTTAGTTTTATTTCTAATGCTTGATTTTTAAATATTACACTCAGGGGCCTATACAATACCCCCTGCAAGAAGGCAGACATTTCTGATGGGGCAAACGGCATCCCAGCTGGGGGGGGGGGGGGGGGGGGGGGGGGGGTGGGAAAGACATTTTAGTACGCGCGGTTCGTAACACTAAAACGAAAATATTGGAACTTTTCTTATTTTCAAATGCGTGATTTTTAAATATATATTTATGGGCCTTAAAATATCCCTGCAAGAAGCAGAGTTTCTGAGGCGGCATAACGAAGCCTCCAGAGACTGTCAGTGTCCGCGCGGTTTGTAACACTAAAACGTAAATGAAGGAGTTTACTTAAACTTCAAAAGTGAATTTAATGCAGGTGCTCGGGGGACTATTTGAATACCGCCTTCAAGCAGCCAGTACCACCTAGACTAGCAAACAACCTCGGAAAGAAAGAAACTTTAATTGATATACCTTATAAGTTCGGGAGTTTATTTTACTCTAACCAGAGCGTCTATCGCCTTGAAGGAGTTGTAGTTAGAGTCCTCGGAGCATATATATAAAAATAAACCACTTGAAATGAATATATAAAAATCAAGCATTTGAAAATAGAGAAGTTCCAATATTTTCGTTTAGTGTGACGAGCCGCGCGCAACTAAAAGTGTCTGGGACGCCGTTTGCCTCATCAGAAATGTCTGCCTTCTTGCAGGGGGTATTGTTATAGGCCCCTGAGTGTAATAACAGGGGTTATTGGTAATTAGACGTATTCCCGTTAGGAGGTAATAGAGGGGATCATTTGTGATAATTTTGACCC
This sequence comes from Papilio protenor, assembly GCA_029286645.1. Classification (NCBI taxonomy): domain Eukaryota; kingdom Metazoa; phylum Arthropoda; class Insecta; order Lepidoptera; family Papilionidae; genus Papilio; species Papilio protenor. Next base: position 4,761 of record JAGSMZ010000123.1, read on the forward strand.
CTATAGGGCATTATACATAAGTTAAACATTTTGAGTAATCGTGATTTTTCATTTTTTCAAAATCAGTCGAAACTTGCATATTTTAAAAATTTATTTGAAAATTACTATCAATGGTAACTTATTTCTTTCTCCGATTTATAAAAACCATTAAACACTGATTATTTTACAAGTAAAAAACATCATTTATCTGTCCAAATTAAAAGCGAGCTAAAGAACCATTTAACTTTAAATTTTTCGAGATAATCATCCACTGAAATGCTTTAAAAACGAAAAAATCGTTATGGAACCTGGTCTGCAGATTTTTTAAAAACATGCCCGTTTCTAGCTCTCAAAAAAAATGCATAAATAACTAGGAAATTGCTAAAAGGCCACTGAATAACACTGATTTCAAGGAATCGGGCGGTATTCGTACTCGAACTAAGTTACGGTTGGTTTTGAAAACTCCCGTAAAAGTAATTAAAAACAATAGCAAACGTGGAAGAAACCAAAAAAGACAAACGGAAATAAAATTAGAACCAGGATATTTAAAAAAAAACTATTATTAAAACAATCTCTTCGAAACCTACCTTTGGCAACAGGAAAGCATGACTACAAGAAAAGACGGTGTCTGCACATTTTAGTGTTAATGTTGGGTGATAACTGTTGCCCAATCTGCAGAAGGAAACCCATAAACAAGAAAAGAATAGAATAGGTGATAGCTGCGGTTTTCCTCATTTTTGGATAGGGGCGAGGGTTGTAAAACTCAAAATATCTTAATTGTTACTTTACTATTAATTGTTAATTATTAATTTCATTAATCAATTACTTAAGTAAATTTGTATTTTTTGTTGTATTTAGTTTTTACTGTTTGTAATTACTTTTATTGGGGGTTTTCAAAACCAACGTAACTTAGTTCGAGTACGAATACCGCCCGATTCCTTTGAAATATGTGTTTATGTCAGTGGCCTGGGACAACGTTCATAGTGATTAGGCATTTTGGAGAGCCTAAGAAAACGGGCATGTTTTTTAAAAAAATCTACAGACCAAGTTCCATGACGATTTTTTTCGTTTTTAAGGCATTTAATATGAGAATCTCGGAAAAATATTAAAGTATAATGGTTCTTTAGCTCGCATTTTTTAATTTGGAAGATAATGATGTTTGTATATTGTAAAATAATCAGTGTTAATGGTTTTATAAATAGAAGAAGAAAAAAATAAGGTATCATTGAAGTTTTTTTAAATATATAAATTTTTAAAGTTACAATTTCGACTGATTTTGAAAAAATTGAAAATCAAGGAAGATTTACTTCACAAAATGTTAACTTTTGTATTAATGCATATAGGGGTCAAAATTATCCAAATGATCCCCTCTATTACCTCCTAACGGAATGACGTCTTAATTACCAATAACCCTGTATAAAAATCAAGCATTAGAAAATAAAAATAAAATTTAGTCAAATTTTTGGAAACTTTAAATCGTCTTTCTTCGAAACGGCCGCAAGGAAAATTGTCTGCCAGTATTGTTTAGTAATCTGACAGTGGTCTCACACATTATGGAAAATCAGCTTGTGAAATACAGTGAACTTAGGTGTATTTTTTACCAACTTCATGCGTGATAGCCAGTACTGCCCATGGACAGGATATCTAATGGCCATTCGGTTAAATCACAAAAACGAGTAACTATTCTAATCATATAACACTGAAGTTTTAGAAAAATAAGTGTCGTATCCTGGTCTGGGACTCAATTAATACGCTAACGCGGTGGACGTCACTAAAAATAACGATATGGCAGTGTGGCCAGCTTCAGTGAATGTCAGTGCATTTAGTAGTTATACATTTTTTGTAATCATTATAAATAATGAGTTGCGTCGAATGTGTGTTATATTATGGGACCCCATTTATTTTTTTTTTATATTTACGACATGATGTTACGAGCATAAATATTTGATCAACACTGATAAAAAAAAAATAGCATAACTTATTCAAGTAGGATAATTCAATTGTGATTGGTAACATTGAGGCAGCTGTTTGTCATGTCAGTATTTGTGAAACTTAAAATCCAAACCCTTATAATAATAACATTACAAGGAGCATGTTTAAACTGTGGGTATTCATTTAATTTATTTTAAAGTTCTTTGCCATCCAACAAGCACAAAAAAATATGATAGTTTAAAGTATAAACCCTTTAAAAATGTTTATTTGTGATTTGCTGAAAACTGGATTATGTACCTCGTTGAGGACAAGTTATTTTCGCCTAGAAACATTTTTGTAACGTAACAAAACTTATTTTAGATTAATAAACTATGTTACAACCGTCAATGCATTTATTTAGTCACATCCTTGGTCATTATTCAATTACTATTCATATCCATCTATTTCAAGCAATTAAAAACCTGGCCATGAGAAGAAAAGTATTAGAAGGTTTGTAAATAGTCCTTATTTTACTAGTTCATTCCAGAAACCTAGATAGTGATGATTGCGATATGTGCTGGTAATTATGAGGGATATGAAAAAAACTTACTCAGACACCCAGGCACCTAAAATTGACCTTGCAAATAATTTACAAACCAGATATGTTTCCTTTTATTAATTTTATTTCCCGCAAAAGCATGTTACTCGGCCCTGAGGACACAAAATGCTAACTTTATCAATACTCATTTATAAATAAAAAAAGCTACTCATTTCATATTATTGCTATAGAAAATTAACAAATATTAATCATTGTAGTGTTTTATACTGTTTTCCCACGCCGTTCTCCAGTTAGAAACAACCACATTATTGACATGTGTTTCACGTTGTTAGAAATTTGAGGGGACTTTATAACAATAATATAATTAAAAACATTTGTTTATTTTGCAAGCAAGTGGTTTTAAATTTCCTCTCAGGCATTTAATTACTCTCACTGGTTAAACGTGAGTTTTTCATTTTTCAATTTATCAATCTACAAATTTGGATTGATTTAAACAGTTATTCAAAATACTAAAACACGGTGTGGTCCCCCTTTTCTTTTTTTCTATCCTTCCAAATAATATTTGCATCATGATATCAAAAAACTGTAAATTTCTACCATTTCCAACAACAATACAGTTGATATTTGTTGTTATACAGTTCATTGTGCATTAAAAATGCCAAAAACGAAATTTATATCAATTAGATCTTACTTTAGTCTTCTAAAATAATGGTAGTTGTTTTTTATAGCCGATGGAATGTCTCCGAGCTCAATTAGATAAATTTATCTTTATTCTCTTGATTTTATTTATTGAATATGCAAAGTTTTTGACGAATTACTGAATTGTCGCACTTGTGCCACATTGCACTACATGAGTTATTGGTAATATGCTTTTTTTGATGTTTACAAACCTATGATATTCAATTTTTTTTATCAAACACTACTAGCTGTTTGCCCACGACTTACGATCTGCGTGGAGTATTATAGTTTCAAAATCACGTTCGCCCCTTTATTTCACCCTCAACATTAAAGTATTAACTTAGTTAGTACTTTTCTACGGTAATAAGAAATCTACTGCTGCAAGTTCATGTCAAAATGTCTAAACCCGTAGTTGTGCGCTTTGATTTTTGCGGTTACCCTTATGATTAATTTTCGCGATTCTTCTAAAAATAGTAGTCCAATTTAAAAAGCTAAAGGACAATTATATGTCTACATTATTGTAATTCTCCTGACACAATAGCCCTTTTTTATGTACTTTGGATAAGGATTTATATTGAAATCCAATAAAACCAAAGACGCAATAGAACGCGCTTTTTTAATGTCATTTGTTAAAACAAAAACTGTGTTATCTGTTAAGAAAACCATTAAAGAATATGTATAGCTATGGACTTTTATGTAGAACCTTTTGAAAAATTTTACAATTCCTTCATACATCCATTTTATAAACGCTAAGCGGCAGAAAAAACTAAAATTAGTGGTGTTTTGCGGGGCCCCCCGCGTTCCAGCCCAAATACGCTGTTTGTTCTAATGCCCCAAACATGCATAATATTTTAAAATATTAGGCTATATATGTTACCTCACCAGATAAATTATACGTTCTACTGGTGATTTTTTTTTTTAAATCGGAAAGTATTTTAAGTTGAATCGTTTTTTTAAACATCAAAAAATACATAAATCGATAAATAAAGTTAGTACATGTACATAGTAACGACGAATTAAGATACTAATAAAAGTTATAAAATATCACTTTATAAAACAAGCTTTGTTATCTAGATCGATACTCTACACTTAGTATTTATTATACTAATATTATAATGAGGAAAAACTCGTATTTTTGTATGTATGTAAACTTTATACATTCAAAAAATACTGCGGCCGATTTTAAAAATTCTTCACCATCAGAAAGGTAAGTTTATCTGTGAGAACAAGTGCTATATTTTATATTACTACATGTTAGGAAATATTAACAAAACACGTGCTTTATGGACCGCTGGCCTTCGTACAAAATTAACTAAATTTTAACTTTTCGGCTTACGCTTGCCAATACCCTTAGACTTTCTCCCTTTCTTTCTTTTCCCTTTTGGTTGCCCTTTCCTCCCCCCCCCCCCCCTTTCTCGGTCTATTATTAAAAATGCATGATGATTAAAGTTAATTGTCATCATACCCGTACGCCTTATATCCAAAAGTCTATAGAAAAGTTTTCTTTCCCCCCCCCTGATAGCATATATCTATCTTTAACGGGTTTCTACAATAACCCATTTTGTTCACAATAATGTCCCATCTTTCTTTTTTCCCTTATTCAAAATCCTTAGCTATTGCTAGCGTTCATTTTATTGTGTTTCTTTTTTTTTTTTCAATATTAATCTTATCCAAATAAACCGCGTTTGTTATCAGGTGAAGATTAATGTAGAATAAAATTGTTCTTTACAGTATTCAAATTCGGTACTCAATTAGTTGAGAATTGATATGCTGTGAACACCAAACAATAAGGGGGTAACCGAAACAAATCAGTCTCAAGCTACCGGGCTTAGAAAATTTGGAATCTACTGCATCGGGTTTTAGATTTTCTGTATTAGTTAGATTACACTAATTAATACTGTAGGTAATAATTTATAAATAAGAGATAATAAACAAAATAGTGTTACATACATATGATAGCAGGGGAAAAAGAAAAAAAGAAAGTTGTTAAATGTATTAATAATACCATCAAAATTATTCCAATAAGCTTTGAATTTATAAAAATTTCTTATCAGAGTTAATTGTTTGTCTTTAGGGTTTTAGTTCATTTATATTACAAAATATTTTTAATGTGGGTGAAAAAGAACGATAATCACGGGAAATCGTACATTATATTGATTAGAATACACCAAGTTACACGCGAAGGAAATAAATTTTTCCCCGTTAAACGCAATTAAAAATAAATGATTCGCCGTCGAAGAATTAGAAATAGTGTTCATCGATTGGTTCACCTACTCGCCCATTTAAACAGGAAAAACACCCAAAAACGATTTTAAATTTACGCAATAAGCTACCTTAAATATCAAATGCTACAGTTATTTTCATATGTTGTATCTTATTTACAATTGTTAAAGGTTGATAAGCTAGCGGTAGTACTTGTTGATTGTTTCTGCTACAACGACTGTTAAAGTGAGAACTTTTTATTGGCACCAGTGATATATTCTTAGTTACCTAGTTTAATTTAGGCATGTAAGTTGTCCAAATGTTAATAAATAACTTATTGGTGAATTACTTTGAAAGTGCCGTACTCGCTTCGCACGTTTTTGCAAGTTCGCAAGTGAACTCGTCCGCGAGTCCCGCCGGGCGGGGGGGGTGCGCTGTCGGCTTGGAGCGCGGGGGCGGCCGGCGCGCGCTTCGCTGGCTGTCCGCCTTTGGGCCTCAAGTGCGCCGCTCGCCCCGCCGGCGAGTGGGACGGCCGAGTGGGCGACAGCCGACGGACACGCTCACGCCTTCGTTGAGGTCGCCGCGCGGCCCCGCAGGTCGGCCCCCACTCGAGCTTTAGTTTTATGACTTACTAATGCTCAGCAATAGGTTGAGTGTGTACTAGGCTCTGATGCTCTAAAAAGTAATTCATGTTTGTTCCTCGTAGACGAGCTGGAGGCCATGCAGCACGACCAGGAGGTAGGTGTTTCGCGTAGCAGATTGCCGCCACCACGCTCGTTCCCGTGCGCTCGGTGGCCCCGCTACGCGCCGGCGACATAGGCTGGAACCAAGCTGGTACCCCAAGAGATTTCCCACCCCCCCTCACCCCCTTCTCTCCCCCTTTCTCTTACCTTTCTCTCTCCTCTCCTTCCCCCCCCCCTCCTTCCCTCTCCCCCCCCCCCTCTTTTCCCCTGTCCTTTTTCCTGTCTTTCTCTTTTGTCTCTCTCTCCCCTCCCCCCCCCCTTCCCTTCCCCCTCCCTTTTTCTTCTTTTCCCCCCCCCCTTCCCCTTTTCCCTCCCCCCTCTCCCTCCTTTACTTCTTTCTTTTCTTTCCCCCTTTTTTCCTTTCCTCTCCCCTCTTTTCTTCTTTCCCTTTTCCCCCGCCTTTCCTCTTTTTTCTTTCCTCCTTTTTCCTTTCCCCCCCCTTCCCTTTCTCTCTTTCCTTTTTTTTTTTCCCTTTTCTTTCTTTTTCCCTCCTTTTCCCCCCCTTTTCCTTTTTCCTCCTACTTCTCTTTTCTTCCCTCGTCACGCACCGTGTCCCGTACAAAAATGAAATCGCTTTGTATATAGTACTGTTATATCAATTATATAGTGGTAAGCAATATGTAAATAAAATTCAGTTAGAAGTACAATATTATATTTTGAATAACAGTACTGTTATGTTTTATTCGTGAAAATTGAATTTTTATTGTTTGGTAACATGGAAATCAGGCCACGTATAGTCACGCCATATAGTATTTCATTAAGAAAAATAATTATCTAGTCAGTCCTGCTAAACATATACAGGTCTTAGTTATTCAAAATTCAAAGTACGTAAGAATTATTTAAAATATCCCTACGACCAAAAAAAAAATCCTACGGCGAGTTGGCTAGTGAACGGGTTCGGACGCTCTGGTGCCGCTGAAGCACTAGTAGGACCGCGACGTGTTCTGCTTCTGCGCTTCTGCTTTTTGGTTGTATTCGACGAGACTGATTGGGGATAGTAAATCCCCCATTCGGTGACGTTGTAAAAAAATAAACCATCAAACCGCACCCCCACCGCGCGAGCATAATAGCTTGCCGCCGATCCATTACACAACAGCCTTCACCACTTTTTAATGGACAGTTAATACCAGTTCATGAACATATTCTGCTATTCACATGTCTTTTGAAGTGTTGAATTTGAAGGAAACAATGCGGTGCACGGAGGAACCGTAACGCTTAAGAATGGTCTTGTCGATTAATAATATTGTCGTGTCATCCCGTAATATTATGTCTTGAAAAAAACACAACCCATCGTTATAATCGTACTATCTGTAGAAGTTCATAAAAGTAATATCGATAATTACAAATAATTATGGATATTTTATCATAGCCTGACGGCTCGAACCGGGACACACATGTGTGACAAAAGAGAGATTAAGACAAAAGATCAGATAAATACAACATAACTGTAATTAGTATGAGAAGCCTCTTGTTATTTTGTTATTCCTGAAAATTACAATTACAGCTTTTCAGGTTAATCCAAAAGGTTACTCACTGCTTAAGATGTTCACCTATTTATAACAGTTAAAGGCCACCCTGTAATCTGATTAATCATTTTGCTGCTTTTTATGGCTACCAGTTTCTTTGAAATGTTTAATGTCAATAAGAAAAACAATTACTTATTATATAAACATTAATTTATTAACAAATGTAGTCCCCGCAGCGCTCACAGGCGCGCCTGGATTCCGAGGGTGTGAAGGAGGTGAACGCGCGCAGTAGCCGCCCGGGAAGCCCACGCGGCAGCCATCGCCGAGTAGAACGACCCCCACTCCACGCCGATCTGCCAACACGAGCCCACGCTGTCAGACACTCACCCCACTCCGCTTCAATGCTGATCGATTTGACAATATGTTTCTCTGCATGCTGCCACAGTGCATTTCCTTAAATATAGTGACGGGCTCTTGGCACTTCCGATCCTGCTCGATATTGTTCTTGCAAACGAGCTTGCTATAATAACTTAATCTGCAGTTATCGGGACATAAGCTCAATACAAAGGCATTACAATTGTATACATTTTTGAAGGCCATTACCGCAAAAGATTTTTAATTAAATCTAAGAGTATATTACGGACTCACCAACACGCGCTTCCTCGAAGTTGAGCGCCAGCGGGCCCCGGAGGTCGCCGCCGCAGGGGCCCACGTTGCCCTGCCCGCTGGTGCACAGCGTGGACGCGAATTACGTTGAAGCCGTACTCCTGCGCGCACGCCTCTTTGCGGATCACCAGACTCACCTCAGGTTTGCTCGAGCGCGCCACCTGCCCAGTTCTTGATGTTCCTCGCGGCGAAACACATGCAACCACAGATTCAAAAATCGAATGTCTTTTAACTCGTTTCAAGTGTTCGGATGAATAAAATAAGTCGATTATTCCAGTTTAAGAAGTTCAACTTACAGTCGTTTGTGACGCCGTGAGCCGACACCCAGGCGGAGCGTCAGCACCACAGCGGGCCCTGCAGGCTGCCGTCCGTAATGCTGGAGGCCCGCTTCGACCGAAGGTTAATAGGTGCCTGAACGATGCAATGGGCTGCCGATGTCGATCCAGCTGCCGGCAGTCATCTTGGCCGTACATGGCCAGGCCTTGGCGTCCAGTTGCGTTGAAGGTTCCCAGGTGGCCCAGTGCGGGACCAGGTGGAGTTGGCGATCAGCACGGTGGCGCGTTGCTGTGGGTTTTGATAGACGCCGACCGGTTTGCGGACTGCACAGCAGGGTTTCGTCTTCTTCCAGCGTATTCAGGGTGGGTTTCGACGATTCTTGTCGTAGCCATCCAGTCGCGCGCGGCGCGGACGATGCCGCCGTACACACCAGAGTTCGTTGTGGGGTTCTCGCAACTTCAGGATCGAGGTTGTTCATCAAGCATTGCGATAACGGGCGCTTCGGTCAGCCACATTTTGCGTTTAATTGTGTGCCCGCGTGGCGGCGTATACATTCAGGACATTGCGAACTTTGTTATTGTAGTCACGCAGTTTCCTCAAACAGTATCGGTGCAGATTTCATGCCAGCGGTTGGGGATGAGTACCACGCCATAAACACTTGCGTAGGGCTTATTAACATATACTTGATGTACAAGCATTATGCAACACGAACCAGTTTGCGATGAAAACA
>JAGSMZ010000124.1:0-13984 GCA_029286645.1 Papilio protenor
TCAGCACCACAGCGGGCCCTGCAGGCTGCCGTCCGTAATGCTGGAGGCCCGCTTCGACCGAAGGTTAATAGGTGCCTGAACGATGCAATGGGCTGCCGATGTCGATCCAGCTGCCGGCAGTCATCTTGGCCGTACATGGCCAGGCCTTGGCGTCCAGTTGCGTTGAAGGTTCCCAGGTGGCCCAGTGCGGGACCAGGTGGAGTTGGCGATCAGCACGGTGGCGCGTTGCTGTGGGTTTTGATAGACGCCGACCGGTTTGCGGACTGCACAGCAGGGTTTCGTCTTCTTCCAGCGTATTCAGGGTGGGTTTCGACGATTCTTGTCGTAGCCATCCAGTCGCGCGCGGCGCGGACGATGCCGCCGTACACACCAGAGTTCGTTGTGGGGTTCTCGCAACTTCAGGATCGAGGTTGTTCATCAAGCATTGCGATAACGGGCGCTTCGGTCAGCCACATTTTGCGTTTAATTGTGTGCCGCGTGGCGGCGTATACATTCAGGACATTGCGAACTTTGTTATTGTAGTCACGCAGTTTCCTCAAACAGTATCGGTGCAGATTTCATGCCAGCGGTTGGGGATGAGTACCACGCCATAAACACTTGCGTAGGGCTTATTAACATATACTTGATGTACAAGCATTATGCAACACGAACCAGTTTGCGATGAAAACATGGGCATAAGAAAAAGTTATTTCTTTGTATCTAAGCTGAAAGCGGGCGGTTTTTTTTTATCACCGGAATTATGGCGATAGGCCGGAGACAAGTGGCTGTTCGGCAAAAATGAATTTAAATTGAACTCATTTTTGGGGAGCGGCTAGTCCACAATAGTTTTACAGGACTAGTTACGTTGGCGGCGGAGGATAAACAAGCCCTCTCACCGCAAGAACAAAGCCCGCCGTGGGGGCTTGCAGGGGTCAGGCGGCCGGTTGCAGCATCGGCTGGCGGGCTCATCTGCACACCGTGGGCGATGGCGGCGACAGCGACGGTACGACAGGAACATCAGGATGCTCTGCACTCCCACTGACATCGCCAGCAGTTGGGCGCCCATCATGGTGCCGGCGAAGCCGCCGAAGCGACCGTGCCCTGCATCCAGGCCGAGGCGGTGGCGCGGCTGGGGGTGGGGTTTTTTAGAAGCGTGACGCCAGCGTTTGCAACCCGGACTTGCGCGCGTTCATGGTGGACGCCATCAGTAAGATGAAGGCGCCAGAATTTTACGATCTGTTTATATTCGGTCGCCATCGCACGATCAGCAGGGCGGTTGACGACAAAGCCCGATCGAGAACCACTATGCGCGTTCCAGCGATCAAATCAGCCAGCGGCACCAAGATGCCGAGCGTGCGCGAAGGTGACCAGCGAGTAAGCATCGCCGACTGTCCAATGGTAGCCCAATCCTGCATAAGGATGGCATCCAGACCCTCAGCAAACGTCCTAGTAGACGTAGTAGAATCCCCAGCCCATGAAGTAGGTCACCCACAGCATCAGAGGCGAGCAGGTAGGGCGGCTAACAGCAGGCCGCGCTGGTCTTGGCCTGCGTCGCTTCTCTGATACAGGTAAAAAACGCTGTCACGCCGTCAAGGGCTCTGGCTGACGAAGCGTTGCGCGTGCGCTTGATCTTCGCAGCATCATGCCGCGGTTATCCTATATTTGACCGATTCGGCAGCAGCAAAATCAGCAAGACCGTCAATACCAGCGGCGCATGGCGCCCAGAGCAGCCGCTGTGCCAGCCGTAGCTTGGGATCAGCCCGATGAAATTGGCGGCCGCCGCCGGCCGCGCCCAGCGAAAGCAGCAGACATGTGTTGATCGCCAACGACAAACGGGCAGCGCTGGCGGGGCCGTTATCGGAGATCAGCGTGATGGCGTTGGGCATAGCCGCCCAAGCCCGAGGCCGGTGAGGAAAAACGCACAGCTCAGGCTAATGAGCGAGCCGGCGTAGGCGGGGCCAGGCTCGACAGGCCGAAAGAACAGGCAGGAAAAAACACCAGTACGCGCTTGCGGCCGAATTTGCGGTCGGAGATTGGCCCGGCGATCAGGCGCCGAGCGACCAGCCCCAGCAGCGCGGCGTCAGCACGGGACACAGAGTTCCGTTTGACGTGCCCCAGTCTGTGGCGACCGAGGGGTGCGAATTAGCCCATGGCGGCGGTATCGAACCGTCGATGGCGAGGATCAGAGAATACAGCGGAATGATCAGGGTCCAGTGAAACAGCGAAAACTTGCTGGTCGCGATTGGACTGCTGAATGTTCAACTCGCTGGTGGAATGAGTCATGGCACCCTTAAAACGCAGATGTAGTAGTTATGGATGAACGTGGCCGAAACTGGCGCTCGGATTTGTGTTTGCGTGTATATACATCTGCGCGTCAGCGCTTGATGTCAAATATATACTTATTGTTAACTGCGTGTTGTTTCTGTGGGGCAGGTTGCACCGCCGATGAAAGGCCTAAGGCCGGTAACAATTACATGAAGGCCATTGGCGGTGAGATATGCTGATGGGGCGCGGAGGATAAAATTTTAATCCAATTTTGGCCGTTTGGTCGCCGGGCCGGAATATGCGTAATCGCTTTTTACTTTTCCAGATTGAGAACCGATGCAGTACCCGATCATGAGATGTTCAACCCTGCAGGGCGAAGGCTTTTTTCAATTTCACCGCGTGCCGGCCATTTTTATCAATTTATTATTCCGCCGGCAGGGCTGCCCGGGAGGTGTGCGTGGTGCGATACCAAACATACCTGGGAAAAGGAAGCCCTCGGGAGTCGACCACCCGCAACGGATCCTGGTCAAAACGAGGAAAGCGACCCTGGGGCAATGGCCAGCGCCGATCAGCTGCTGGTCGTGATACGGGCAAACAAGGTTTACCACCGCGCGCCATGTGGTGGATCACCGTCGGCCGAACCCTGCCATCTACGATCGACGCCGCTGACACTGTTCGAACAGCATGGCTACGGCTGCCAGATTGAGACCAGCGGCACCCACGAATTCGCTGCTCCGCCAACACTGGGGGTACGGTTTCGCGCCGAAGGTGAATATGCGCGGCGGCATGAATGTGCTGGCTTCACAGGCGGCTGCGGCGCGCCGACGAGGTGAAGCATCCGGTGGGTCGCGCGAGCTGCGACATCGAGGCCTCTCGACGCGCTGCTGGCGACGCTGCAGGATTACAAGGCGCGGATATTGCGCTGGGCAGCCGCTCAGCCAGAAAGAAGAGGCGACCCGCCTGTGCTCGAAACCGGCATTGCGCGCACCTGGCGGCTGTCGATGCAGACCCACAAATATTTAATATCGCCTGAGTTTATGGCCGTAAGCGTTCGAACGAGACAGGAAGTTGCCGGTGAAGATTGTTATCGCGTGCATTCGAGGCGGTGACGGAAAGCGGATTGCGGTTTGATTCGCTCACTGTTGTCCGAACGCTTTCCCCGAGATAACCGACGGATTTTATCTGCGCATGCGCCGGTTGGCCTGGTGATCTGCCACGGAAGTTGAGCGAAATCGTCGGCCCAACTGGCGTGCATGAGCTGGCCCGTGCTGATTGACGGTGAGGCCGAGGTGATTGGCATCATCGGCTGGTGGCCGTGGCACAAACGCATCGCCGCCGCGTCGTGGCCGCAAAATGCTGGTGCAGCGGCGCATGACTCTCTCTCTGAGCAGTAAGGATCGCATATTCCCATCGTTTGCGGAAAGCGAAAAAATACTATAAAACCGGCGCCGGCTAGCGGGCGATGGAAAACGAGAACTGCGTTCATTGGGATGCAGAGCAAACGTTTGTCTATCGCGGGGGAATGGCAATTGAGGCCTGTCCGGAAAGGCCCTGGGCTGCGCGGCACCTGGATCTGCAAGGCGAGGTAGTGTGAGGGTAATCTGCACATACCCTCACGGCATCAACCTGATATACGCATCCCGCCTACAGGTCTCTTTCACACACACACCGCAGTCAGTTTTTTTTGCGTTTTTTTTTTTGTTTTTTCCGTTAACTTGGGCTTGAGTCTGCTGCAATCCAGGCGGCGAGGTCACTTCGCTGGTGGATTTTCCAATCCTGAATAAATCGTTCAAAATGGGTATCCAGCCGCGCCCAGATCGGGGAACCCAGCCTTGAGCTCGGCGAAATCATCACCCAACCGGTGTGGGGGTCCACTTCCCGGTCCTTCCAGACGCAACCATAAACGAATGCCCATGCGACGGCGCATTTGTGGCCCTCCGTACGTGGCGGCAAACGGTGGTGCGGCTTCAAACTGAAATCTTTTAAAACAAGCGTGGTGCCAATTATTACGGCCCCTCATTGACTCAAAAACCCGCCGCATAGTACCGGAACGCGCGCCTGCTTGCCATTTATTACCGTTTATGGATCTACCGCCACTGCAAACGCAAACCCGGTTTAACAAACTACTTTTTTTGTTTGGTGTTTGCGGCACCTATCGTCTGGGTAATGAGCCGAAATGTTGAAACGTGAAAAAATATGAACAAAAGTGCTTATTTTCATCTGGATAAAAAACTTTGTTTACGGTTAAGCGTTATCCCTTACCAGAAAACAGCTTAGTCATTTTGGTTATGATTTTATGCTACCTTATTGTAATGTGCTATTCGACGGCTAACCTTACAAACTCCCCTGATTCTTTTTTTTTTTTTTTTTTTTTTCCGCACACCCGACGCAGCGAAGAGACACGACTGGGCACTGGCGCGGCGCCTGCAGGAAAGGCGCTCTAAGTATTAGGAAATAAGTTACAGCAATGACGACTCAGGCTCCTCCACACTTTGCCCCGCTGACGGGCCGAACAAGTGGCGCGTTGCCGGCAAACGATCGGCGACTCTTGACCGACGCAGCTGCGTGGGCTGTCCGGTTATTTTTGGGGCATGGTCAATTCAACAGCCCGGCCAGCCGTGGCCATTGAGATGTCGCCCCTGCGGCTGCGGCCGCAATCACAATCATGTCCGATTCGCAGACCGGGGCATGCGCGCCAGCCTGGCGGTAGCAGCGCGCGACGATCTGATTGGCCGCCAATCCTTTTAGAGGCCAATCGTTGGGTCAGCGCCGGCGACTAAAAATTCAAACAGAAGCGCAAGAGCGCCTGCTGTGATAGTCGCCTCACGCAGGGGGAAGGCGAACCGGCGGAAGAAGCGGTGGCGCTGCAAAGTTCCGTTCTCGAAAAAAACCCCAGGAGCCGAAGCTGGGCATGATACGCTTTGGGTGTTCGGGCATGGGGGACACCTATTATGAGGAATTTCTGTCGTCTGTAAAGATTTCGACGGCAAAGCTGGACTGAACCCTGGGCGCCGAGCGCTGGGGAGAGTTGTGGACGCCCGCGCGTGAGTACCAGCGGAGCTGCGCCCACGGCCGCCTGGCGCAAAAAGGTGGTGTCGGTTGCTGAAGGCGCGCGCGCCGGCGGAAAGCGCCGCGCCGGGCGTGTGGCCCGCGGTGCGGTCGATTATGATCGACAGCAGCCCGTACAGCCAAGGAACAGCGCTCACCGCCCAACTGGCGGTTAAGCAGAAGATTACCGGGCCGCGCGTCGGATAAAGACGTGAGCCATATGCGAGATCGATCTGGGCAGCGGCCTGCGTATCAACAGGGTGATGCGCCTCGCGTATGTTCGACACCGATCCGCACGGTGGACGCCGGTGCAGCTGTGTGGCTGAAAGGCGACGAGCCGGTCGAGTGTGGAAGGGCAGACCCTGCCGGCTGGCGCAGGGCGCTGCGCAGCCATTGCGAACTGACGCAGAACACCACACCGATCGTCATAAATACGCCGCAGCTGTCGCCGCGACGGAAACGATGATCGGCCTGTTGGCGGATAAGGCTTGCGCTGCAAGCAGTAAGTACGCACACAATACGGACGATCGTCGGATATGGTGCGGCCAGGCGCCGGGCGGAATCTGAGCGCCGAACAGCTGGGTTGGACTGCTGCGCAGCGGACGCCGCCGCGCCTGTATTCCCATCGCCTCTTCGCAAGGCGGAAGAACGAAAGCGAAGTGCACCCATAACCGTGGGCGTGGTGCGTTACGACATCGAAGGGCCGCCCCCGCAGCGGCGCGGCATCAGGCTTCCGGGCGGAATCGCCTGAGGAGGGACGGCGACGTGAGGGTGTTTATGAACACAACGACAACTTCAGTCTGCCGGACAATCCGGAAGCGCCGGTGATCATGATTGGCCGGGCACCGGCATCGGCGTTTCCCGCGCCTTTATGAGCAGCGCGACGCCGACGGCCGCCGGGCGGCAAGAAACTGGCTGTTCTCGGCAAACCCGAAACTTCACGAAGATTTCCAGTATCAGGTCGAATGCATCGCTACGTGAAGCGGCCTGCTAACCCGCATCGATCTGGCCTGGTACCGGGACCAGCAACATTAAAATATACGTTACAAGACAAACTGCGCGAAAAGGGCGCGATAGTGTGGAGATGGATTCAGGAAGGCGCGCACATTTACGTATGCGGCGATGCCAAATCGCTGGGAAAGAGTGGAAAACACATTACTGGAAATGTGGCCGAGCACGGTGGAGGATACCGAGAGGCGGATGAATTTTTAGTGAGCTGCGCCTTGAGCGCCGTTTATAGCGAGATGTTATGATGAGTGATAAACACCCGGGCCTTTGGTAGTCGAAGGCAAACTGGCCGATGCGGAGCGGCATGAAGAGGAGAGCCACTTCTGCGCGGCACCATCGCCGAAGATTTAAATGATGGCGCCTGACCGGCGGCGTCAACGGCGACACTTCCTGCTGATCCGTTTCCAGGCATGTACCAGCAGGATGACCGCGACACTTCGGCCGAAACGCCAGAGCAGAAGCTGAGCGCGCCAGGCCATTGATGCGCGTGCCGCCTTGGCGGGCGGCATCATAAGCCCGCCAGCCGTGGCGGGCTCGACAAGTTCGAGCAGGAGAGAACGCTGTATGGCCAGAATTCCATCACCACCGCCAGACGTTCCAGTTCACGCATTCTGAAAAGCACGTCAAAACCGTGCACCAGCTGCTGTGAACCGTCTGGGGTGGTGGACGCGCTGGCGACCGCCAAACGACGTGAAACGAACGTGTGTGTACTCCACCCCGGTGGAGTCCGAGCTGCATCAGGAAGGGCCTACGAGGTGGGCGAAGAAAGATCTCCGAACACCTGCTGCCCTGCGCACCCGCGGCCTACGCCGAGGTGTGGGGGCTGCGATAGGGAGAAGGTGGCTACCACCGACGAAGAGCCGAGTTTGGGGTCGACCCTACCTGCCGCGCAAGTTCAAAACCACGGTTGGTGATTTCCCGCCGCAGAAAAAAAACACGACGTCGATCTGCACCGCCAACGGACAGGAACTGGTTGGCGATCGCCGGAAAACGGCAAGATGGTTAGGCTTAAACCTGCCGGGGGCGTCGGTTGCCATCGAGCCGCAAACCAAGAAAACATACGCGCGCCAGGACAGCGATGTTCGGCTACATTCGCTCGAGCATACGCTTGGGGTTTGCGGAGGAGGAAAAGAGCGGTGGTGACCGCAGCGCGACTGGGCAACCGCACCGATTAGCGAAGAACGGCCAAACCAAATACACGCTGGGGAGCGCGTCGGGTGGATGTTTCCGCGCCGAAGTGGAAAAGCGGCCGGCATGGCATTACCTTCGCGACGATCCGGCCGTATGAATGCACCGCCCCCGCGGCGATCGCATCGGTGGCGTGAAGGCAATCGACGATCAATGGCACCTGAGTGTTTATCGAGAACGGTCGCCATCTGGACTATCCGGGGCAGACGATGAAGAACGGCATGGCGGAGAGATCGCCAAGATTCCATAAAGGCGACTTCCTCTGACGGCGAACCAAAATGATCATCGCCGGCGTGCCGGAAAGCGAGAAGGCGAAGATCGAAGCCCTGGCGCGCGAAATTCATGGCCTGATCGACGACGAGATTCAGCGAGCAACGCCAAGAACTCGATGGCCTGCGTATCGTTCCCGGACCTGCCGCTGGCGATGGCGGAGGCCCGAGCGCTTCCTGCAGCAAGTTTTTCGTCACCAAGGTGGAAGGGATTTCATGCACAGGCACGGGGTGGGCGACGAGCATATCGTGATGCTTGAGCATCCACCGGTGACCGAACGGCCTGCGGCCGCGCGCTGCTGGCGGAGCGGGGGCTGGTGGCAAGGCGGTCAGGACGCTATAACCTGCATTTGGGTGGCAACGCGAATGCACGCGCATTGACGCGCATGTACGCGGAAAAACATCAACGAAAGACGAGATCCTGAGCGAGATTCGATCTGTTGGTGGGCGCTGGGCGAAGGATGCGCAACGCCGCGAAGGGCTTCGGCGACTCACCGTATCGCGCGGGCATCGTCAAACGGTGCTGGATCCTGCGAGAGCTTCTGGAGTGAGGCGGGCGGCCCCTCCCCGGGCCAGGGGGCCGCCAACAGGTAATTTCAAGTAGCAGGAGAGACACATGGCTGAACGATCTGGCGGCGTGAACGCGTTGCCCAAATCCGGGCAGGCGTGGCATTGGCGGTGGTCAAACGCCGCCAACGGGAGACCCTCAGCGCACGAGCAGGCGCGTTGCATGGGCGCTGGAGCACCTGCCCGGCGAGTTCGTACTCTCGTCCAGTTTCGGCATTCAGGCGCGGTAGTTGCACCTGGTGACGCGCATCCGGCCGGATTATCCCACGGTATCCTGACAGACACCGGTTACTCTTCCGCGAAAACCCTACCGCTTTATCGATCAACTGACCCGACAGTTGAAAGATGAATCTGCGGTGTTCCACGCAAGAACAGTCTCCCGCCTGGCAAGGGCGCGCTACGGCAAGCCTTGTGGGTGACAAAAAAAACAGGGCGTGGAAGGGATTGAAAGTACAACCGATCAAAAAGGTTGAGCCGATGAAACGCGCGCTGGAGACAAACTGGGAAAAGCACAGAGATGGTTCGACGGCCTCCGGCGGCGAGCAGTCCGGACGCCGCGACAATCTGCCGGTGCTGCGGTTTGCAGGCGGGGTGTTCAAGATCCTCCGATCATCGAAGGGGACAACCGCAGATTACCAGTATCTGACCGAGAACGGGATGAGATATCAACCGCTGTGGGTTGGGAGCAGGGATACCTGTCGGTAGGCGATACCACACCACCCAGAAGTGGGGAAACCGGCATGAGCGAGGAAGAGGACGCGTTTCTTCGGGCTGAAGCGCGAGTGCGGACTGCACGAAGGCTAAAACGAGGCGCATCACACGACCGGGTCCAGAAATGCTGGGCCCGTTTTTGCGGGCTACTTTTTCTTCGGGTTTTCAGGCGGGGGCGCCTGCGACAAACTCTTGATCAGCGGAAGCAGGATTCTCTGCCCGCTGTCGCGGCTGGGCTGCGTTTGTCGATCCGCCCGGCAGTGCGATCCAGGTTACTGCAGGTTGTCATACTGCGGGCGGTGGCCATGGGGGAAGCCCTGCGGGAAGTGCGGGCTGACGGCGCGCTGCTGGTAGCCCGTCCTG
Source organism: Papilio protenor (assembly GCA_029286645.1). Taxonomy (NCBI): domain Eukaryota; kingdom Metazoa; phylum Arthropoda; class Insecta; order Lepidoptera; family Papilionidae; genus Papilio; species Papilio protenor. Next base: position 9,399 of record JAGSMZ010000124.1, read on the forward strand.
TCGACCCAGCGACCAGTGGTGGCCTCCACAGACAGCACCGGATGACCCGCCGCGTCGAACACCTCTTGATCGGAGCAGCAGCCGGTTGCCCTTCGGATGCTGCGCGCTGCCGGATTGCTGGCGCGGCGATGCGTAACGGTGGGCGAGATCCAGCGCGGATGTAGCGGGAGCGTTTCGCCATAGGCGGCGGAGTGTTGCGCCGGCGTTGAAGTACAGACGATCGCGGGTTGATCAGGCTGTAGAGGTTATCACCAGCACGGTGTTGTTTTTCTCTTCCGCGCTCATACGCTGAAGGTAGTTCTGCGCCCCCAGCGAACCGAATTCTGTCTCGGCGCTGGGGCGACGAAGCGCAGGCGAGGCGGTGGGGATGCTCTTCAGGCGCTCCGAAGTTCCAGATCACGCCGATCGCCGGGAGGCGTTATCGTTCGAAGCCCGCAGCGTCAGGCCGCCGCCGAGGTTGTTATCCAAATCTCGTCGCTCTGCGGCGGTAGGATGTCGAAGTGGGCGACGATCACGATTGTTCGGGCGGTCGCCGTGCGGGCGGCGATCACTGAACTGGCCTGGGTAACGTATGTCCAGTCTTCTTGCCGTCTTCTGGTGTAGAGATAGCGCGTGTGTGGCCCGCGGGCGAATAGTCGCTTTTGGTACCCATCTTGCTGAAACTTGCTGTTTAGGTTAGTCGGCGGTGAGCAATTCTGCCGGGCTGCCCGCATGCGCCGGGGGGAAGAGTAGTAAGTGGCGATGTGGCGAGTCTGTCGGCGGCGACGAAAAGGCCATTGGCGCGCTTTTGCGGGCTGGCGGCGCACCACACGCTGAAGAAGCCGCCGAGGCGAGGGCCAGCAGGCTGGCCTCTTCAAGGTAAAAAAGGGGGACAAACATCCGGAAAAATCCTTTCTTTTCTATCGGCGCTTGCCGATCATTTTTCTGCGGCACCAGTATGAGACCCGGGCGGCATACCACAATTTCCCGTCTTTAAATTTTCGCCGCGAATGACGCAAACCGGCCGCTGCAGTTACACCGTGTGGCCTTTGGACCGTGCGCCTATATTCCAAAAGGAAATAATCATTCTGCTTCGTCATTTCGGGCTAAATCTCAGCCCGTATAGTTCACACTATCTTTCTGTTAATATGAAAAGGTGTTGTGGACTATCTACCAAATTGGCCGACTGAAAACAACGTCCGGGCTGGTCGGGGCGGCGGGTGACGTACGGGCTGGCGCACAGTCGATCTGCTTCAGCGCGCGGGGCTGTGAAATACGGAAGGCGCAGTCGTCTCACCGGAACAACCTGGAACAAAAACAAAACGTCAGCAAGGGCAGGTGCTAGGGCTGGGGGAAAACCTTTGGTCCGGCAGACGTGGACGATGTGGTTCTGGCTATCGCCGCCACGGACGACAACGCTTTGAACGCCGGGCTGTTCGCCGCGGCGGATAAGCGCCGGTGCTGGGCCAACGTGGTGGACGATCAGCCGCGCTGTTCGTTTCATCTTCCCATCGCTCATCGATCGCTCGCCGCTGTTGGTGGCCGTATCGTCCAGCGTGCCAGGCCGCCGGGTGTTAGCGCGGTTGCCTGAGGGAAAAAAGCTGGAGGCGTTGCTGCCCTCCATTTTGTGGGGCAGATGGCGCAGTGCGGCCGCTGGCGCGGCCAGTCAAACAGGCGGCCTGGCCTCGATTGGCGGAGCGCTCGCCGTTTCTGGGAGAAAACCTTTGGCGCCGTTTCGCCACGCTGGTGTGGCCAACGTCCGACGGCGCAGGCTGAACGGCAGCTGGAGCAAAGTGTTTCACCGCTTCGCCGCAGCGATGAAGGCGCGCAGTTTCGAGATCGCTCTGGTGGTCGCCGGGCTCGGGCGAACGTGGGGCTGTTGAACCCTGCGTTGGCTGCAGGTGATGCAGCAGGCGACGTGGTGCTGTATACCATCTGGTCAGTGGCGAAATCCCCTCGATCTGGTGCGCCCGCGACGCGAACGCAATCTTCGTGGGGCAAGCGGCGCCGGGCGCACACTCGGTGATCCAGGAGAAAACCATCGGCTGTTTGTGGAACTGGCGCAGCAGGGCAAACGCGTGTTGCGCCTCAGGGAGGCGACCCTTTCATCTTTGGGCGAAGGGTGGCGAAGGCTGCAGTGGCCCGCCGCCGCCGCATCCCGTTCCGAGGTGTGCCGGCGTCACTGGGCCGCCGCGGGGTGGTTGTGCGACCGCCTACTCAGTCATCTCCTGCTGACGCTTACGCGACTCATGCGCAGAGGCGTGACCTTTATCAAACCGGGCCATTGCCGTCCGCCGACGGCGATGGTTGGACTGGGCGAATCTTGCTCAGGGCGCGGCAGACGTTGGCTTTATCTACATGTGCACCATGAAGGCGGCGGACATCAGCCAGCGCCTGGATCTCCCACGGTCGCGCTGCCGCGACGCCGGTGGCGGGATCAGCCGCGGCAACGCGGGCGCCGATCAGCCGGTGCAGATCGGCACGGCTTGTGGAAAACAAACTGAACATTCTGGCCCAACGGGGGCGACGATGCCGGACGTTGGTGATCGGCGAGCGAGGTGGGGAACTGCAACCCATCAATAGACTGGTTCGCCGGCATCAACGCAGACGGAAGGGGGCAATAACGCGCCGGCCGTCGTGAATTGGCTAGGCAGGCTTTTCAGGACTGGTATGCGACGAAAAAAAAAAAACGACTTACTCATTTGCCGGCAATGGAGGCGAGAAGTATCCATATCATCCGTTGAAGTCGCCGCTGAATTCGCCCAAACCCGGTGATGCGTATTCCATCGGCAAAGACCTCTTCCGTGATGTGCATCTGGCGCGCAAGGCGTCTCCCCGCCGCTGCCGTTACCGCTGCTTGCACGTCGATACCGGCTGGAGTTCCGCGAAATGTACGAATCCGCGATTCGCACCGCGAAGGAGTACGGCTTCGAGCTGATGGTGCATCATAAAAAAACCGGAAGGGGTGGGATGGCCTCAACCGTTTCGGGCACGGGCAGCGCGAAGCATAACGACATCTGAAGACCGAGGACGGCATGGCAAAACAGGCATTGAAACAAGTTACGGTTTCGACGCTGCCTTCGGCGGGTGCGCGCGCAGACCGGGAGGAAATCGCGCGCCAAAGAGCGCATCTATCGTTCCGGCAGAGCCTAAACCGCTGGGATCCGAAAAAACCAGCGGCCGGAGCTGTGGACAACTACAAAACGGTCAGATCAAAACCAAGGGAGAGCATCAAGCGTCTTCCCGCTGTAGAAAACTGGACCGAGCTGGATATTCTGGGGCAGTAAATTCTTCCTGGAAAGATTCGGACCCATCGTGCCGCTTGGTACCTGGCGAAACCGCGACGGTGGAGCGCGACGGCAGATGATGATGGTGGACGACGATAGCAGCGATCTGTCAGCCGGGCGAAGTGGATCAGCCAGGAATGGTGCGTTTCGCCCCATGGGGTGCTGGCCGCTGACCGGCGCGGTGGACTCGCAGGGCAAACCCTGCGGAGGTTCACGGAAAAGAGGAGGATGCGGGTCTACACCACCAGCGAGCGACAGCGGGGGTGATCGTTCGCGATCAGGTACGGTTCGATGGAGCTGTGAAAAAGGTCAAGGGTATTTCTAAGGAGCCGACGATGAACAACGCAAATGCACAACAAATCGGGACCAGGGCGGTGTCGAAAATCTACAGGAACCGCGCAGCAGCACAAGAGCCTGCTGCGTTTGCTGACCAGGCGGCAGCGGTCGACGACGGCAAAAGCACCTGATCGGCCGCCTGCTGCCACGATTTTTAAATAATCCTCTTTTCTCACATCAATCATTGACAAGTATAAGATTTCATTTTATGGAATGGTAAATTTTCGATCTGGAAAGAAAAGATAAGGACTCCTAGCCGATAAATAATTTAAGCAGTAATTATGAATGACATCAAACTCTAATTGATTGAATTATTATTGTATCCTTCCTATAGGAAGATACCGTAATACGGGCCTGAATTATTCGTTAATCTTAACCGCTAATAACATTTTCTTTTTTCTTGTTATTATACTTAAAAAGGCTGTCAAAAAACAGCCTTTTAATTTTTATTTTTTTATAAATAAAAAAATAGAATTTAAGAACTTTGTTATTACTTCTCCCAACAAAACCACAAAAATGCATAATTATTTTATGCTTAATTTGTATATTTATACTGATCCTGGTTTAAGTTCAGTATTTTTTCTTTAGGATTCCTTACATTCTTTACTTTTTTCAACTACGATATCTTTTTTCTAAATTAAAGTGGTAGTCTGTCTTGAGTCAAGCGCAGAAGCTCCACTTCGTTTTTAAGTACCTTTGTCTGCTATCCAAGAGCTTTATCTGTATAAAAGAACACGCCAAATCTTTGATTTAACCATTGTTATGTCTGAGTTCTCCTGGTAATAAATAATTTGGTTTTAGTCAAATGCTTTTTAATTCCTTAACCCGGTTTGTCTATTTTTCAGCAAGGGGCAGAAAGATATAACGGCGCAGCTCTTTTGTCCGATGTTTTACCATATTTTTGATATCTATACTTACTGGATATTCTTTCGTAAAACTGAATTATTTATTTTCAGGTTAGAATACTCAACGAGCTATATGAAA
>JAGSMZ010000125.1:0-13962 GCA_029286645.1 Papilio protenor
CTCTTTTCTCACATCAATCATTGACAAGTATAAGATTTCATTTTATGGAATGGTAAATTTTCGATCTGGAAAGAAAAGATAAGGACTCCTAGCCGATAAATAATTTAAGCAGTAATTATGAATGACATCAAACTCTAATTGATTGAATTATTATTTGTATCTTCCTAAGAAGAACCTTAATAACGGGCTTGAGATTATTCGTTAATCTTAACCGCTAATAACATTTTCTTTTTTCTTGTTATTATACTTAAAAAGGCTGTCAAAAAACAGCCTTTTAATTTTTATTTTTTTTATAAATAAAAAAATAGAATTTAAGAACTTTGTTATTAATTCTCCAACAAAACCACAAAAATGCATAATTATTTTATGCTTAATTTGTATATTTATACTGATCCTGGTTTAAGTTCAGTATTTTTTCTTTAGGATTCCTTACATTCTTTACTTTTTTCAACTACGATATCTTTTTTCTAAATTAAAGTGGTAGTCTGTCTTGAGTCAAGCGCAGAAGCTCCACTTCGTTTTTAAGTACCTTTGTCTGCTATCCAAGAGCTTTATCTGTATAAAAGAACACGCCAAATCTTTGATTTAACCATTGTTATGTCTGAGTTCTCCTGGTAATAAATAATTTGGTTTTAGTCAAATGCTTTTTAATTCCTTAACCCGGTTTGTCTATTTTTCAGCAAGGGGCAGAAAGATATAACGGCGCAGCTCTTTTGTCCGATGTTTTACCATATTTTTGATATCTATACTTACTGGATATTCTTTCGTAAAATCTGAATTATTTATTTTCAGGTTAGAATACTCAACGAGCTATATGAAAGTCCATAACCGAATTCATAAGCAGGTTTTTGACATTAATGTGTTTAAGTATCTATATCCAACATAAACTCCTTCTTCATAACAACGTCTGTTATGGTTGTCTGCTGGAAAAACCCTTGGAAATTTCTTGCGGTAACATCTTCATATTTTATAGGGAAGGTAATTGTCCATTTACCAACGAGAAACTTTTTCCAGTAAGTACATCAGCTACAGCGTTTCCTCCTTCCTGTCCTGGCAACCAAGCTTGTAAAATCCCGTCAACCTTGGTACTCGCAGGCTTCGCTTTCTAAAATATCACAGACCGCCTCCATTAATACCTCTATAACTTTATCATGAATGAACTCCTGGATACATCTCTATCACGCCATTTCATCTTTAGTTAATAAAAATCATCCTGTATTTTTCTGTCATCCATCTCACCTGAACTTCTGCCTATTGTCAAATAGCTAATCATTTTGTAAAGCACTTTTTCTAATAGTTGCAATATCAACCTGAGGTTGTGGTATCAACTGGAACCAAATTCATTGGATCTGCTTTAGCTTTTCTTTAATTATTAAAGTACTTCCGGTTTACGAAAGATTTATAGATTGCCACTTAAATCAGAATCAATTTTAAATCCTGCATTTAAAAGACCATCAGTTAATGAAACCACCTAGCTTTTATTACATCTCCATCCACTTCCTGTACCTCCGGCAACAAAATTATAAGAATAACTTCAAACACTGCTAATTTATTGATAGCTTGAATTGATATGCAAGGGTCAAAGTCATTGTTGTTTATATTTTCTAATAATACCATGGCTTCTGTAGCAGCTAATCTGGCAATAGAAGCATGACTTTTAAATCGATCGGGATTGTTAGAAAATTGATAATTTTTTCATTTTCTGTGAGCAAAACATTTCTAAAATTCTTTTCACACATACATTTAAATCTTTTTCTTTTAATGTACCTGATTTTATAGCATTAAGTAATCTTGTTTTTTTGTAAAGCAATACCAGGATTAATAAATCATTTACCCTGCTTTAAAAGCTGTTGAGAAGTATAAAATGTTTTCAGAAGCATTTTCGTTTTAAAGCTTCCAAGCCTTCTATACCCTCCTAACCAATCTGTCATTACTAAACCTTTAAACCCCATCATTTCTAAGAATTGTAGTTAATAAATCGTAATCAGCAAGAAGTATATACTCCATTGATTTTATTGTATGAAGACATTATAGTTGCCGGATTAGATTCTTTTACAGCAATTTCAAAACCTCTGAGATATATTTCTCTTAGTGATCTTTGTGAAACATGGCAGTTAATTCCATTCTGTTTTTGTCAACTTTTATTGGCTGCATAGTGTTTTAAAGATACACCAGAAAAACCCGGTTTTTTGCATACCATTGAATCTGAGGCTGCTATCTTCCCGGAAATTAATGTCTTCGGAATAATATCTCATAATTTCTTTCTTCCACAAAGCGGGGTTTCTCATAATATTAATTGCTGGAGCCAGCTGTATATCAGACCCATATTCCAAAACTTCGTTCCCCATAGCTTCTCCAACACTTTGAACTAATGGAGAGTTCCAGGTTATGCAAAGCTATTTCCCACGGGAAACCCCTGTAGCATAAAAAGTTTTATTTGTATTTTTTCTGTTAGTACTAATCCTTACACCTGCTGGTCCATTCGGTCATAACACTGCCGGCATTCCCAATTCCATATTTTTTCTATAGGAAAGTGGTACCCGCAGCTCCCGGAACTAAATATTCCGTACCTCCTACAACCATATCTTTAATCAATCCTTCAAATCCTTTCATCCCCGTCCCCATAACCAGGTCTATTTTTTCGTTAAGATAAGTCTGGACATTTAAATCGTCAATTTTGAAATTCTTTTACTCTCAGGTAATCGGGGTTCTCGTATTTACAAGTTACCATTCTTGTTTAAATCTAAGAATTCTATTCCGTCAACAATTATTTTTTTGGCTAGAACCTGATTCCTGTCCTGAAAGAAATGAAGTTCGTATTACCAACACTCAGTAGAAGCGCTGAAAAAACTTTCATTTTTGATTTTTGTTATTACGTTCATTTTTCATTTTTTTGGTGATACATTATTTACATTTACTGTATAATTAATCATACAGTTACAATGCTTGATTGAATATTAAATACAAGTTTTTAGATTTATCTAAGTTAAATAATACTTGATAAACCGAGAAATAATTATAGAATTTGTATTTTTTTAAGATATGGTTGTAGTTAAGTAGCTTAATCCAAAAATGTAATTTTTGAATATTATATTCGACTTTTAAATCTGAATATTCGGATGTTATTGTGTTAAACATTCTCATTTTTAACGGCTACTCTGTAAGTTCCGACTAGTTCTTCTTATGAATACTAAATGTTAATATATTTATCAGAAGAATATTTTAAAAAAAGTATTTATAAAAAGATAGTTGTTGGTTTGGTTTTAGTTTTACAACCAATCATCTGATGTAACATACAATGATGTGTTGTATAGACACAAATATATTATTTTATTTTTTATTTTGTTTATTTTTATCTAAAAAAAATTCTTATTTTATGTCTCTTAAATAAATTAAATTTAAGCTTTATTTGATTTTCTTAAACAATACTAAAATAAATGAGTGAATCATTTTAATATTTAACAAATAGAAAAAGCCTGTTAGAAACTAACAGGCTTTTTTATAAATTTAAAATAATTTTTAATTTTCAAGTGCTTGTGCCCACTTACATTTCGATAAGCTCGTTGGTTATTGAAGCCTGTCTGGCTTTATTGTAATGAAATTAAACATACGATCGTGCTTCAAAGGTTGGCATCGTCAGTAGCGACTGCATCGACAGACATTCTGGGCTCCATGTTCTGCAGCATTAGAATCTAAAATAGCTTTAAAAACTTGACTTTTTAAATTTTTGGAATTAACTCTTTCATATTTGCTCGTTCGAAAGGTTCAAATATAGAGTCTGTATTAAGAATGTTCGTTAGCCTGAGAAGATGTTTCCGTTATTTAATTTTGAATAGGAGAAATTGTTCTACCTGCAATAACTGAACTACAAATTGTTAATCGTTATATACCAATTCAATTTTATCATAATCTCCGGATATAAATCTTTCGATTATGTCGTCAGTAATTTCGGTTGCATTATCGTAAGATAAAGAATCCCAAAGATTACTACAATTTTTATAGATAGGTGCTATTATTTTACTTAAAATATCATGGGCTTTTTTTCCTACAGTCAAACATCTACCTGAACTTTTTGTATTTATTTTCAAGTAAATTTTTTACGGCTTTAACAACCGTTGACTTAAAGCGCCTGCTAACCCTCTGTTAGATGTTATAGCTACAAGTAAACTTTTTTACTTCACCAGTTCCTCATATATTCCTTCCCCTACATCACTTCAGAAGCAGAACTAACATTTGACAAGAGCTCCTGCATTTTTTCAGAATATGGACGTAAACTTTGGGATCAATCTTGTGTCTCTTTTTAATTTGGCTGAAGAAACCATCATCATAGCACTCGTTATCTGCTCGTAGAGTTTACTTAGGTAATCCGGTTTGTATTTCTTTTAATGTTGCCATTTTTCTCTATCTGTTTATTTATCGAACTGATTATTAAGAATAATTTTTAACTACTTCAGCTATTATTGTATCTAAAGCATCAGTTATAGATTTATCTATTTTTCCGGCCTTAATATCTTTCAATAAATCGGCATGCCTTAGTTCTTAATGTAAATCCCTGTTTGATTGGGCTTTTAAATCACTACCTTATTAATCGGTACTGATTTTGTAATAAATTTTGAGTCCCTGCATAGATGTATTGCTACCTGCTCTTCCACCGGAATAGGTGAATTAACAGATTGTTTTAAAATTTCACGTTTCTTTCTCCTTTAGCAACACAGCAATCTGTCAGCTGCATCTAAATCGGAACCAAATATTAGCAAAAGCTTCAAGTTCCCGGTATTGTGCCTGATCGATCTTTAGTGTTTCCGGAACTTTTTTCATTGATTTAATTTGTGCTGCACCTCCTACTCTGGATACGGAAATACCAACGTTGTAGCTGGTCTTACTCCTGAGTTAAACAAATCAGATTCAAGAAAAATCTGACCATCTTGTAATTGATATAACATTGGTAGGAAATGTAGGCAGAACGGTCTCCCGCCGGGCGTTTCAATAATTGGTAACGCTGTTAAAGATCCACCTCCTTTTACTCTTTCCTTTTAAATATTCAGTAAATCGTTCAATGCTTGAATGCTACTTCATCGTTAGCTATTATTTTAAAGCTGCCCTTTCCAATATCTTGCATGTAAGTACAAACATCTCCTGATAGCTTCTCGTCCCGGCGGTCCTTTTTAATAACAAGAGTAGCTCCGCGATATGCTACTGCCTGTTTAGATAATCATCATAAATAATTAATGCAGATCTTCCAGTATCTCTGAAAAATTTCTCCTATAGAGGCTCCGGCAAATGGAGCATATACCTGCATTGGAGCAGGATCTGAAGCATTGGCAGCTACTACTACTGTGTAATTCCTGGCTCCTTTGTCTTCTAATGTTTTTACTATTTGTGCTACTGTAGATGCTTTTTGGTGCATTGCAACATAAATACAAATACGGTTCTCCTCTGTCGTAAAATTCTCTTGATTAGTATGGTATCAATAGCTACTGTTGACTTTCCTGTTCGGACGGTCACCAATAATTAACTCTCTTTGTCCTCTTCCGACTCAGAATCATGGACTATAGCAACAATCCCTGTTTTGTAATGGCTCATTACAGGTTGACGATATATTACTCCCGGCGCTTTTCTTTCTAATGGCATTTCAAGTAATTTCCCTGTTATCGGACCTTACCATCATAGGAATACCTAAGGTATCAACCACAGGCCTATCATTCCATCCCAACATTTATTGACGCTATGGTTTTAGTTTCTTTTAACTATATCTCCTTCTTTTACCGCTGGATTTTCCAATAGCAAACCCCACTTATCTTTCTTCAAGGTTCGTACCCTCCTTCTAACCGTTAGAAAAACGAACCAATTCTCCTTTGTTCGTGCCTTTACTCAACCGTACATACGAGCAATACCATCACCTACCTGTAATACAGTTCCTATTTCAATCTAAAGAAACATTTTTGAATCAAAATTTGATAATTGTTTTTTAATATGCATAAACTTCGCTGGTTTTTATATCGCCATAGTGCGTTCTTATTTAATAATTAATTCAAAAAATATTCTTAAAATACTTTTTCACCTAATTTTTTCTTAATATTATTTAGTTTAGTTTTAACGCTTGCTCTATTTGTTTATCTTCCATCGTAATATTAACCGCCGATAAGAGATGGATCACAAATATTTTCAATGATAGCCTTTTCCGGGTTATATTCGATCCTGATTCAATATTTTATTCAACTTCATCATCCAAAGGTACTGAGGAAGTTTACTCTATCCTTTGTATGCCTTTATATTCGTCATTTAGTTTTAAAACATCTTTAGATATTTCAAGTAAGATATTTTCTCTTTTATGCTTTAATACTAAGTTATGAAATGACGGGGTGGTGGCAGAAAATGATTTAAATATTTCATCGGTAATCTGAATTTTTTTCCAGGTTTCAATGATAGAGATTTTAAAAACAATTGAAAATGCTTGTTTTCATGAATATCTCTATAATTGACTGCACTTCTTGAAACAACGAATTCGGTTCGTTAAACTGAAGCGCGCATATCCCAAAGCCCTGAAGCAATCTTCTTTGCTACTCGTGATACAGCATGTTAGTTAAGTTTAGCTTTATTAACCAACGATTCAACTAACTTTTCTGTTTCTTCTCTGAAGATAATTCTTTTTGAAGAACCTGCTAGCTATATCTACAGATAAGTCTGACAACTTCACTTTTGATCTGGATTGATCGCAGAAATTCTTCGTTATAATACTTCTTGGCTGCTCTTTTATTTTATCTCCTTCATCAGATGCAGCTTCTTTAGCATCACTGATAATTTTATCTTTAATTTCACGAGCCTCTTTTAAAATACTTTCCCTCTCTAATCGAGCCTCTTAAGTATTTTCTCGTTTTCGGATGTTAGCTAGCCTTTCTTCTTGGATTTTAGCCTCATCTAAAGATTGCTTGAGTTGATTTTCTCTGGTTTCTAAAGCTTTCGAATAGGTTCACAGGCAAATTTTCCTTAATAATATTCAATAAGCAATGAAGGATATTGTCATCCAAATACTAATCCAATTCAGGTGTTAATAAATCCAATATATTATTTTACTATTATATAATAATTAATTTTTTCTTATAACAAAACCCGCATAAACAACGACGTTAATTCGGGTTTTCATTTTTTTTGTCTTACTTAATCAAAGAACAACTATTGCAAATAATGCAAAACGCCTCGATTAATGCAGCTAAAATTAAAGCTGAAGACTGGATTTTCCTTGAGTTCGGTGTCTTGCAATTGCTTCCATAGTTTACAGGCCAATTAAACCAATTCCTAAACCTGCTCCAATAGCAGCTAAACCTGCTCATTACTGAATTCCCATTAAGTTCGATGTGTTTATATTTATATATTAAATTAATGTTCTTCGTGATGTTCTTCGGTAGCCATTCCAAAATACAAGGCCTGATAAGGTTGTAAATATGTAGGCTTGTAAGCTGTAACTAATTTCAATTACATTATATACAACTGCTATAATTATGCAGGTGCCACTAATAAGATTTAAAAAATTACAAATATCAGAGAAACCAAACTTAAATAATGATTGGTCCACTTTAATATTGCAAATAGACGAACATCAAAAAAATGGTTTTGTAAACATTTTCCTAATAGTTCGATTGGGAGCCAAAAAATTTTTTCATATGTACGGGTACTCCCCGGATGCCAGAATATATGCTTCCAGTAATTTTTATCCCCTGAAGGTTGTTATTATAAAAGTAAATACGCTAATGTACATGTTACAGAATATTTCCAGTTAAGTTGCTCCAAAGGAAAAAAAGTATAAGCCCCATTACATATTTAACCATACACACAAAATACGGTTAATAAAAAGGCATATATTTTTATATTTTTCTCCTATATTTGAATTGCATCTCATCTCTAACAAAACTACAAGCGGCTCAATTACTTTTGCTGCTCCCTTAGGCACTCCTTTATACTTACGTGTTTTGTAAAACCTACCTCAGAGATGGCTACACTAATACAGTACAAGATAACCACATTTGAAATACATTTTTAGTTATTGAAATCCAGGTTTTTATTTATTGGATGATGCTGGGGGTCCAATCTAAATGACACTTTTAGCTGATTCGGTTATATAATCACCCTGAGCAATTTTTCTTGGCATTAGCATATAAATTTTTTCATGGAATTTGGTAAATTTCATTCCATTTTTTTTTCTTACAATAACGTAACCACTATCATCCTCCATGAACTTCTTTTGATAAAAAGTTACCAGCCCATTTTCTGTCCATAAAATTATAGGCAAATGAATGGTTAAATCATGTCCCCAGATATCAACTGATGGAATCTTTCAACAGGTGCATGGCATTTTCTGTATGAGTGAATTCTTCTGAATGTTTTTCGCCACCCGAAAGAAGCTAAGCTAATTTTACTGTAAAAGTGAGTTAAAATACTTAATATAAATCTTGTTCATATTTTCATTCGTAGGTTTGCAAATATAATTATTTTTAGCAAAATTCCAATATCTAATGATTTTAGATTTTATCATACAGTTAAGCTGTAAGACTTCCGTATTTAATTTAATTTTAAAATAAATATAATCTCTAATAATCCATCAATATATAAAAATAAAGACAAATTATAACAATCATTCCTTTACAATTGCGGATATTTGTAACAACCATATAATACTAATCGCATTCTTCAGTAATGAACAGAATAAATACATAAATAGTATTTTTTACCTTATCTATAAATAGCGCTGTAAAGCTCCAAAATAGGAAACAAAAACGAGGAAAAACTTATAATAATATAGGAATTGAAGTAAAAATGCTTTAAAGAGCAATTAAGCCCCAATTATATGTATTTTAAATCAATATAAAAAGATGATAGCTAAAAGAATGTTTATAAATAAATATAAGAACGGTATTTTTTTTCATTCAATTTTTGTTTTTTTTATTATTTGGTCTTATTTACTACCCTGAACAAGCCTAACCCTATTCCTAATAACTGAATATGATAATAAACAAAGGATTATTATTATTGTATTTTTTCCATATAAAAACTGCTCCTGCAAAAAGTAAAATCGTAACTAAATTTTGCATTCCTAATCCGAATAAAACGCTAACATAATCTTTCATTTATTATTTAATATAGAAGCAAAGGTAGATATTAACTTATCAGAATCAAAAGATTAATATATAATATGGCTTTACAAGCCTGTTTAATAATACAATTTTACGGACAAGAAATTTACCTTTAAAGTCAAAACAAAAAAAATTTTGGCAGTTCCCGAACAAATGCTTAAATTTGCAATCCATGTTTAAAATGGAAAGTTACGCAATTGATGAATATTCCTATTTCATCATAAGCTGGTAACATAGCTTTATATGTTTTTGCTGATCAAAAGTTTTTTTTGATTTATTTCCTTTTGAGGGCGGAATCAAAGAGCCTAAAATTGAAGTAGATGCAACGCTTACTACTTCTTCATTTTTAGAGCTTGAAATTAAAAATAAGGAAAAGTTCAATTAGAATGTGATATTTCCGACGAAGTTGAATGTTGAATCTGTTCATAACTAATTAAAACTTTGGTCAATTCGTGAAGAATTTGATGACAGTAACGAAGAGGTTTTAAATCATTCCTATGGGGGCCTATAGCGTTAATATTGCCCATTTATATTTGAAGAAAGCGTATCTTTTTCTCCATACCTATGAAACGTATTCATCCCAGATTCCGAAGGCTAATAAAGATGAATATACAGACCTATTGGAAAAATACGTCTACCTGATGACGGAGACACAGACAAATAAAAATAAAATATACTTAAGGAATATGGCACACAATCCTAAAAGACGTCAGTCATCACAAGAAGAGATAACAGAAAACTCATTAACAAAGCATCATGTTCCTCAATTAAGCAAAATGTTCTTCTACCGGGATTAACAATCTATTTCACAGAGCATAACTGTCTGGCATGAAGGTAAAACTTTATTACAGAGGTCCAGTAGTATGGAAAAAAATGTTGAAGAAGTAGAAGATTAATAATACTAACTGATTCAATTTGAGAAATATAACCATTTAATTAATATGTTAAAAATGGTTTTTTTTTGTTATCACAAATTACTTTATTATTTGAAACATACTAAAAGCTTTTAGCTCATGGCATTTAAGACCTTCAAAATTGTAATAAGATGTGTATCTAATCTGATGTTGCAGAAATTACTTTAAAACTGAGATTTTGAGATTTCATAAAAACCAATATGGTTTCAGAGGCTATACCCCATCGGTTTCTCAACAACACATACAATCTTTACCACAAGGTTTCTGCACCGGCTGAACAGCCTTCTGCTCCTGCCATGTCCTGCTTCTACAAAGATACTTCTAAATATAAAACAATTAAAATCACCATGATCGAACTGTTCTTACGAAGCCATCACCGATAAAGCGTTTTTACAAATGTTGGAGATACGGTAAGCATAGTAAGTGTGGTTGTGGTTATAGAATCCATGAATTAGTTTAACGAAATAGAATCAAATGTGTCTGGTAAGATGTTAAAATCTTAGTAGATGATGCTTCTCCTGTAGTAATTTGAATCAACCTTTATTTTTAGTAGACCCCATCTGAAAATTATTGATTATGTTTAAGAAAAATTCGGATTGCAACAGAGGGGAAATTGCTATGGCGAACTTCTCAGGAGACTGCTAAAGAAGGGAAATAAAAACTGTTGCTGTTTTATTTCTGCTGATGCTCAAAGTCTGCATCTTCGATTTGCAGATGAGTAGTTGGTATGGTCCTGCGGCCAGTAAAAATTCTTATTTAAACCCTTAAATATTTTTGGCTGCAGCTGATAACCAATGCAGATGAATACATCCTGGGTATGGATTCTTATCTGAAAATGCAAATTTTTTCCAGATCCGCCAAAAAAGGGATAAATGTATAGGTGCGCTCCACCTGAATATTGATCAGAATGGGTGATAAGCTTCAGCAAAAGGCAAACAATGAAAGAAGCTGGAGTTCCTACCGTTCCTGGTTGACAGGACTTATGGGTCTTACGGGGGGGAAGAAGCTAAAAAGATAGCGAAAGAAAATGGTGATTAGCCTTGTGATGGATTAAAGCAACAGCAGGTGGTGGTGGAAAAAGGTATGCGTGCATCTGGAAAGAGGAAAGACCTTCTAATATGGGGGGAATATGGGCGTAAGGAAGCCGAAGTGCTTTCGTAAACGGTTTTGGTATGTACATGGAAAAATTATGAAGAACCCAGACATATAGAAATTCAAATGCCGGCGTAAATATGGAAAAGTATTCAATATCTGAAAGAGATTGTTCTGTACAACGAAGGCATTCAAAAATTAACGATGAAAATCCTCCTTTCTGGACTGATGAACTTCGTGAAGAGGATGGGTAAAAGCGGCTATAAAAGCAGCTGAATATATCGGTTAGAAGGTTGTAGGGTACTATGAATTTTTAGTTGATAAACCCCGTTTAAATCTCTATTTATGGAAATGGAATACACGTATTCAGGTGGGGAACATCCAATTACTGAAACAAAAATAACGATAGGGCTCGATACGATTCAAAGTGAACATTACCGGGGGAACAAAAGTTCCGAACATAGTTTTTTACCCTAAACTGCACGCTATTGACAGCAGAAATACATGCTGAAGACCTATAATGACTTCAGACCTTCCCCGGGAGGCCAGTACCGCGAACTGAATATTCCTGGAGGAAATGTTGTACGTATAGATACTAATGTAAATCCGGTTATAAAATACCTCATTTAGACTAATATCTGCTAAGACATTGTTACGACTCCAACCAGAGATTGAGGCAATACTCTTAAAATGAAAAGAGCTCTTGATGAATTTTATATTGAGGGTGTTAAAACAACTATAATCTTCATAAAACAATAATGGAGCTTCTAATTTTATTGACGGTATTACACGACTAAATTGATGCGAAGAAAGATTTTATACTTGATGAAAATTAAACAATCATTAAATTTAAAACTCTATTTAAAATAAAAAAGCTGCTACTAATTAGCAGCTTTTTTATTTGAATTTAATAACTTTTATATATAATAAAAGTTGTTCATTTTTTAATCTTCATCATCTTCATCAGAAAGAAATGGAACAGCATCATGATTTTCGTAAAGTATCTTCTTCTTCATCATAAAACGTTTCTTGTTCATCTTCAAATTGATATATCCAGATTCTACATAATCCCACTCCTCCAAAATCATCTATATCTGGAGATAAAGAGAATTTTTTATCTGGTGCCTTTCAATGGCATTTTCCCAAATTCGTATCTACTGTCAGAGGGAATTCCCTATAGCTTTTATAACTATATCCAGTAATAATTCGAAATAAAATGACACAGTTTCATAAATAAAGTCGTAACGAAAAGCATCGGTCTCCTACTTTTGAAAAAGCTTCTTGTATAAACATCAGACATTGTTTCCCCATCACCTTCATCTGAAAATCCTATAAAAGGAAACCCTTGCCCTGGTTTCACAGTTTCGTAGATTTAAAAATGAAGCTAACTACTACTTGTAAACTGAAAAGCTGTTAATACCTTCATACAAATTCCACAACGGTTGTAATTCTTTAATCTCAATATCCCGAAAAACGTCATCTTCGGTTTAAAGATTACTCTAATTTGATAAATCATATGAGTTTAGTTTTTTGGTTTAAATTTAATTTTTTTACTAAGTTATAACATTTAATCGAATGAATTTTTTACTAATTTTTTATAAAATCATTATAATATGGCTTCTTTATGATTCTTTGATTATTCATATTTGTTTTCTTCTTAAAATCCAACATGTTATTCATTTTTTTTTTTTTTTTTTTTTTTTTTTTTTTTTTTTTTTTTTTTGTATTTCTGAGATAGGAGGTGAAATTTCGTATTGTATATTTCTCTACTCCTTACTTTAGCTCTAGTTTCAAAGTTCTTTTTAAATTGAGCCTTGTTTGTTGTATTAGTTGTCGTGAATCTGCTCTTTACACAAAGAAACAAAGCTTCACTATCATCACCGAATTCAAAAGTAAGTTAATGCGCTATCAGTGGATCATCGGTAATTAACAGATATTGGTATGGAACTATATGTTAATAGTTGGTGGACATATTTGAGAGGAATCGCCCAGAGGTAACGTTTAATATTTTAAATTAGTAACGACCTTTTGCTACCAACAAAATCAGGGAATGCAGCGAAATCCGCCCATACCAGCCAGGCTGTTCGCGCGTGGTTTGCAGCAGCCTGAAATGTTACAGGTGAAAAGCGTTGACGCGAACTGCGTGAGCGCTCACCCTTGATTTCACGAACAGGTCTGGGCCACCAGGCGGCTATTGACGTGCGATCGAGTACTTCCTGAAAGACAGCCTGCCGGTAACACATCACCCAGCAGGCGTGGCTCATCTACAACGGCCCGAGCCTGGTGATTAGCCCAGGCGGCGTAAGTGCTGAATTAACGCCACCACCAGATCATGGACTCCTGGATCAAAGCCCTTCAGCCACCATCAATTGATCAAGCTGATTGAATGCTGCGTGCGCAGGGCGGGCTACGGCGCTGCGATGCGGCGTGTTCACCAGCGGCGTACCAGTAGCAACATGATGGGCTGAATGCTGGCTCGGCGATGCCTATTGCCTTTGCCCCGCCAGGGCCACTCCATCCGCAGGATGGCTGCCGGTCGATGTTTCGTCGGCTACAAAGTACTGTGTTCTTAAAATTCCCACTTCTTCGTGGAGAGAACATGCGCTTTGATGGGCCTCGGCTACGTTCCGTGACGCTGGTGAAAACCGAACCCAATTCCGCGCGGATGGACGTGCGGACCTGAAAGCGAAAATCGCCGAGGCTCAAGGCTAACGGCGACAGATTATGGCGATTGTCGCTACCACCGCTGGCACTACCGCTCGGGAGCCATTGACCTCGCTGCGAGAAATCGCGGGCTGTCCGGGCCAGAGCATCAGAATCTGGCTGCA
>JAGSMZ010000126.1:0-12982 GCA_029286645.1 Papilio protenor
CTCATGAAACATCCAGCGTCGCCGCCCAAGCAATGATCACCACACACAATTTCAGCTTGAGCATCGGGTAAGCCAGGCTGAGCGGCAGGCGTTGCAGCACATGAGCCACACCGCCATGCCAACCCCACAGCAGCACTGCCAGCGCCCATCCAGCGCAGCGTCTGCTTCAGCCGCGCCTCGCCCTCCCCGTTCCCACAGTGCGCCGCCTGTTTCTGGCCACAAAGCTGCCCACCGGTCAGGTGAGGACAGGCGGACCACTATCACCACAGAAAACCCATCATGGTTGCCTGTTTATACCACATCAGACCAGCGAATCATGGCGATCCACCTTGTCTGCGGCAGGCAGCTCCTGCGGCAGCGCTTCGCCACGGGACAGCTGCAACCTCCAGCGACACGTTCCCCTGGTGCGCGCCTGCGCCAGCCACTGCGGAAGTCGGCGTCCCGCCCTGAATCAGGTGGCCTGGCGTCCGATCCTCATACATAAGCCTACCTCGCCCTTTCCTGCTGTCACATCAGCCCGCTCGCGACGCTTCAGTTCCCAGGCCAAACCGGCCGCTAGGGGGACGCCGACCGACGCTTGTCGGTCAGGCCACGTAACGGCTGTCGGCCCAGCTCCCATCGTGGCGCGCCGCGAAGTTCTGCGGCAACTTGGATCGGTCACCTGTTTCGGGATGCGTAGCCGATCACCAGGCACAGCAATACAGGCGGCCGCGCCCAGCGCATTTACGGGCCCGTTATCGCTTGCGGAGACCAGCGCGAACACAGCCAAACCGCCGAATGCGATCAGCCGAGCACTAACCTTCGGCCACTCTTTGCGCGGTAACAGATGGGCAGTTCGGCAGCAGGCCGGAGCTCAACACCAATGAACCCAGCGCCACGATGCCGATCATCCCACAGGCCGTTCAGCCAGGCATTGGCCTTGGAACAACCGGGCTCGCAGGGTGGCGGCGTATCCTTTCCGCATATGCGGTCATCAGCAAGCGCCAGCGGTGTGCCATCACGGCAGAATGTAGGTCGGCAGCTGCCTTTGCGATGCCTGAAGAGACCAGTGGCATCAGTCGCCCAGCTCAGCAGGTAAGAACAGCTCCCGGGGCGCTGTACTCGTTCGCGCCACCCTTTAGTGCAGCGCACCGGGGGGGGGGTGTCAGCAAGCGCCACCCTGCAGCACCTCCTCCAGCCAAGGGTCCGAGGTAATCCAGAACGTCGCTTTTGCTGGCGTTATCTTCGGCGAAACGCTGAATATGTTCGACCCGAAAAGTCATTCCAGAAATCGGTTCACGTTGCGCGGATTCGCCAGCGCCACACGGCAGGCTGAGCAACGTGGCGGTCACGATCGCCCCCGGGCCGTAGAACAGCAGATCCTTGTGCTACGTTGCTGGATGACGTCGGATCACCGCGACACCGGCACCGCCAGCTCCAGGAGCCTTGTTCATAAAGCCCCTCCGCAGCCAGGCCCAGCAGCGCGTAAGGCGCCCAGCTTGTGCCTTTGACCGAGGTGGCTTTCAGCGTCCAGGTAGTAGCTGACCACGTCATCGCCGCCCGCCGCCAGCCACAGCGAGATCATCGGATTCCGACGCTTAGGTGCCGATGCTGAACACCAGCACATCGAAGGAATATCACAGCGCGCAGCTGGCGCGCGCGCCATTGCCGCCACATCATCATTGCCAGCCGCAAAAACACCAGCAGTGCTCGGTCATGCCGGTGCTGAACACCGAGCCGAAACGCACCCGCACAGTTGTTTTCGCCGAACAGCCACTGACTGATGTTATTGAACCAGTAACTGCCGCCACCGGCTTTCGAAGTAGCGCAGCCCCAGCAGGTGCGGCACAACCCAATCGGCCGCGCTGCAGCATTTCGCGGCTGATCTCGGCATAACGCGTCTCATCCGCTGCCACACAGTGCGGCGTTAAGCGGGGATCAGGTAAACCTAGCAAAAAAACGGCTCCAGCAGATGGCCCAGGAATCCTTTTTAGCGCCTTCATGTCACGTCCTTCACATCGGTTTGACAACCCAGTCAACCTTCGCGCCGGGGAAGCTGGAGGTCGCGGCTTGATGCGGCCCAACGGCAGTGACGGTCAATCTGGTGTAACACAGCGCGCTAAGCGACAGAATCGATGGCCTGCTGCCGTGCGCGTTGCATAACTTGTTCGAACACGCCGGCTTGCGACATGCCTTCCACTTCGGTGGAATGTGTACACCGGCACGCCGCGATCGTTTCTCGATGGCGCGCAGAATGTGTGTTGAAGTCGGCCCATGCTGACTTTCGCTGCCGAATCACTTCGTCGAGGTCGGGCAACGTCCCCGGAGCTTGCACCGTTCCGTGCGCCGTCGCTAAGCACTGGACGGAACTGGATGGGTGCCGCGGCAATCGCTGTTGTAATGAAAGCCGGAAGCGTTGCTTGACCTCCAGTACGCGCGTATCGGCGACGCCAGCCGCGCCACGGCGGAGCATTTCACCGCTGTCCGTGCTGGCGCTCAGGGCGTCGACGCCCCGCTGCACCTGCCGGTCAGCTGCGCCTCGCTCCACTTGCCGACCTTGGCCTGCCACCGCCCTGGTGGATCCCATGCGTGCCCCGACTTCAGGCCGGCTTCTGGCGGTGCGCTTCATCAGCGGCCCGCAACGCGCGTGAATGTGCGCCCCGCCCAGGCGGTTGCCGGCCAGCAGAATGTCCAGAGTCCGTACAGCGAGGACGGCGTTCGAACGCAGCATTTTTCCACAGAAATTTCGGCGCAAAAGGCGCCAAAGATGGCTCCCCCATGTTTTTGTCCGGTCCCCACGCTGAGAAGAAGCTGGCCTGAATGTCGTACTTGTCGACAGGTCCAGCACTGCTGCACCCCCTTCACGGGTGCCGCTGAAGGTATCTACATCAAACCCGCAGACCGACTTTCTTCATGCCCGTTCCCTTCCGGACGTAAGTGCGCAGAAGTAAGTCCAGCGTATCGCGACGGTTTGCTTCATCTCGATGGTCGGCTGCCAGCCCAGCAGGCGGTGAGCGTTCTTGATGCTCGCGTGCGGTGCTCGACGTCCTGGTAACCTTTACCGTATAGCTGCTTGCCTCTCAACGTCCTTGAAGCCGGCAACGGCGGGAAGCGTCGCGCACGGGTTGGTTGTTGAGCTTTCCAGCAGCATTTCTGCCAGCTCGTCGGATGCTCGCTTCGTTGGTCGGGTTGCCGATGTTGACGATCTGGCCGTCGCACAGGCCGTCGCGGTTCTCGATGATGCGGAACAGCGCTTCGAGCCGGCCGTTGATGTCGGTGAAGCAACGTTTCTGCGCGCCGCCGTCCCATCATTTTGATTGCGAACCTTCCACCAGGTTTAGATCAAGCTGGATGGCACGGGAAGAACCAAGAACGCGCGGCGTCCAGGTTCAGACGCGCCCCCATCCAGTTTGAACTGCACGGAACGCGTAACTTCAGGCCTTCTTTAGCGCCTTAAGCCCAGGATCACCCGATCCAGCAGCTGTTTGGAGACCGAGTAGATCCAGCGCTGTTTGTGATTGGCCGACTATCAGGCGCGATGGTCTTCTTCGACTCTTTGTCGTCGCACATGCCGTACACTTCTGAGGTGGACTGAAGAATGATGCGCTTGTTTGTATCACGCAAGTCGCGAACGATCTTCAGTTTTTCTTCGAAGTCCCAGCTCGAACACTCGCAGCGGGTTACGGGTGTTTCGAATCGGCGTCGCGAAAGCCACAGCGGCAGCACCACGTCGCATTTCTTGATGTGATACTCGATCCACTCGGAGTGGATGCTGATGTCGCCTTCCACGAATGGAAACGCGGGTTGTCAAGGAAGCGGCTGATGGCGTCAGAACGATGTCCAGGCCGTAGATGTCCGTCGCGAAAAATCGTCACGCAGCGGCGTTCGGTCATGTGGTTACCGATGAAGCGTTGACCCCGAGGATCAGCACGCTAGTGGGCGTTTCATTACGGCATTCGGCTTGGCGGCCAGACGCATCGCTGACGATGCCCCATTCCTGCGCCAGGCGGCTGCCCTGCACATACAGGCCATCTGTCGTTCTGACGGCACGATCTCCCCAGTGCGCCTTCGCCACACGGCGATAACCAGCGGAGAAGTACTCAGCACGGTACCACCCGCTGCTTGGTCGTGTGGGTATCCAGCACGCGAGAGCGCCAGACCGATCAGCTTCGCTGGCGAGGTAAGCTGAAAGCCCCGGGGTACTGTCAGTGACTGCGCGTACCAGGTTTTGATCTCTTTGGCGGACTTGTGCCACAGGGTCTTCTCCGTCGCCGCGTGCGCGGCCGATTAGCTGGCCGGATACTCATCCTGCTTGGTGAAGGTTGCGGTGCCGTTCTTACACTTCGGCAGCTGCTCTTTCTAATACTGCCTGCGTCGGCCTTCCAAGCACTTTTTTTTGTTGTGCAGCTCAGCGCTGTGTCGCTGTCGGGCGATGGTGCACTTTCTCGCCGACGTGTCCGCCGAGTCGGGTCGTTTTCCCATCTGTGCAGCGTGGCGCCGGTTCGGTTTCTCGCCGTTCACCAGCGCCCAAGGTTCACCGGAGCGCGGCCACGGTAATGGCTGGCAGCAGCTAACTCGTCAGTTTAACCGCCCTGCGGTGCCAGCGACAGGATCTCGTCGCTCAGCTGTGCGGTATTAGAACGAATAGATTGTCCGCCCGCTGCGGTCTCGAATGCGGTCCCCACAGCGGGGGTTCACGCTTCCGGCGCGTAGACCGGGCACATCCATTCGGCGCCCAACGGCCCACGGAGGAGAGAAGAGTTTGTTCTCACCATGGTCGTCGGTGTGCGTAAATACGCCTGCACGTCAACCCCGCCTCAGTCAGCGCTTTCAGACCTGCGCAGCCAATATCATGGTAAGCAAATCTAGCTTTCATCATCGTCTCCTGAGTATGTGGTCCTGCTGTACGCCGACCACTTTCTGAACAAAATAGCGAGGACGTTGCGCGCACGTCGGTATAGATGCGGCCGATGTATTCACCCAGTACCCCATGCCACAACTGGGCGCCGATAAAGGTGACAGCAACGGCCGAAGATGGTGAACACCTCGCCGGCCGGCCCATTCAGGGCCGAGGCAGCGACGCAGCGCAATCAGCACCAAGCCAATAAAAACCCGGACAGCGCCCCACTATGCTGCGACGCACGCTGAGCAAACGCAGCTCGTGGTGGTCAGACAGTGATCAGGTCGTACATCAGGTTGATCAGCTTCCTCCGGCTGTAACTTTGGAAAATCCGCCAAACTCCGCGCTCGCGTGAACGCACGTCGATCTCGGTCGTGCGACGGGCGAAGGTGTTCGCCAGAATTCGGATAAAGGTGCTGCGCTCGTGGCAGTGCAACATCGCCTCAACGATATGACGACGGTAGGCGCGCCAGCATGCAGCCGTTAGTCCCCCATCGACTTGCCGGGTGGCGCGTTGATCATCATGTTATCACCGCGATCGCTTTTGCGACCGCATGAGTCTTGACGGTTGGCGCGCACGGTGCCACCACGTCATAGCCCTCTCCGCCACGCTGACCAGACGAGGGAATCTCCTCCGGCGGATTCTGCAGATCGGCGTCCCGCGTAATCACCAGATGTCGCCGGTCACCTGATTGAAACCGTCCATGATCGCCGAGTGCTTGCCATGTGCGGTTCAGCAAACGCGATGA
Source organism: Papilio protenor (assembly GCA_029286645.1). Lineage (NCBI taxonomy): Eukaryota > Metazoa > Arthropoda > Insecta > Lepidoptera > Papilionidae > Papilio > Papilio protenor. The sequence continues at coordinate 5,629 of JAGSMZ010000126.1, forward strand.
CGTGGCTGTCCGCTTTTTTTCCGCCGCTGCGGTCAGCATTTCAGCGGAATTGTCGCTGCCTGCCAGCGTCGACGAGGATGATTTCATAAGGTTGAGATAATGCTTGCAAGCGGCGGTCGTACGCTCCTCCATCAACGCCGGCAGACTTTCCTGCTCGTTGTATACCGGGATGACTATCGAAAACTTTTTTTAATCGGTTAACGCGAGACACTTAACGACTCCACAACAGAAGACAAGGCTTGACCACGCGATCCCGTCTGCGGTCGGTCCATATCGAGGAAATAGCGGTTAAGGTTGCACAGCGCCGCCGATTCCATTCGGTATTCGGCAAGGAAAGCTGCGGATAACGCTCACGGTAGAACTTCTTCTGGGTATGCGCGGCGCGGAAATGCAGCCCGGGCCGACGCCGACCTCTTTCAGGCTGCTCCATCAGCTGGTCGCGATCGATGCCGGCAAAAAGCGCGCTGGATCGACCGCGCACCATAACAGGTGCCAGGCATGGTCTGCGGGTTAATCCGGCACGCCCAACGGCTGGAACGGCGAGCCTTCCAGCGCGCCTCAGGTAGCGCTGTGGCCAGCGCCTTAAGGCGCCGCGTTTCAGCTCAGCGAAGCGCGACAAGCTGCACCACTGGCGATCGGCCGCGTGAAATGTCGGACAGGTTGTATTTGTAACCCGGCTCCCCCCCCTTCGCCTGCGGTTTGCGGCCAAGCTGCTGACGATCGAAGGCATCGACGCCAGACCGTGGAACTTCAGGCAACGCAGTCGAAAATCCGACCAGCGCATCGTCGTCGGTGGCGATCACCGCCTTCGGCGCAGGTCCGTTTTTAATCGCGTGGAACGAGAAAATCGCCGTGCCGCGCGGCGCCGACCCACTCGCCGTTGTAGCGCGTGTCCGACCGCATGGCGGCGTCCTTCGATCAACGCAGGCCGTGGCGTCGCCACGGCGCGCAGCGCGATCCATCTGCAGAGGAGCGGCCGGCGTAGTGCACCGGAACAATCGCTTTGGGGTTTTCGGAGTGATGCAGCCTCGACATCGGCGGCTCTGACCATCAACGATCACGGTCAACGTCGATCATCAACCGCGTGCCGCCCAGCACTCGAATCATGTGGGTGGAACCCCAGGTTTTTGCGAAGGGGGTATGACTTCGTGCCGGGGGCCGATGCCCAGCGCCATCAGCGTGATGTGCATGTCCCGCCGTGGCGGAACTGACGGCGAATCGCATTTTTACGAACATCCGAAGGTGGAACAGAAGTCCGCTTCCCAGCTGGCTGGTTTTGGCGGCCCGGTGGTGAGCCACCGGAACGCAACACCTTTTCTCTAAACTCTCTACCCCGCGGCATTTCTTCATCGCCGATGCCGGACGAGGAGAAAGGCAAAAATTGATCCATGTTAACCCCAAACGTATCGAACTGCTTTTTTTGATACACTTAAATCCCTTTCGTTTAACGGATATTAAACGCCAGAGAGAATCGTTTCTCGTGGATTAACTGCCAATGTAAGGCCGCAAGCTTAACTAAACCTTAAGACGAGACTTGTCCAGTGGGTCAACTGATTGGGGGTTCCGCCATCATCTATTTAAATTATTATGAAAATCAATGTTCTTATATTACTATTAATAATTATGTACGTATTTATTTTTGCCGAATCAAGCGTAGCACGTCATCGAACCGTTTTTTTCAAGAAAATCGATAGAAAGTGAGAGGCAGCCCAATATTAACCGTGATTACCCGCTATTTATTTCACTACGTTTATTTTTCGTTTACTTGCGCCCCCCCGCCGGACCGCCGCATTTCAGCCGTACGGGTCAGATCCACGCTGGTCCCCCCACCCATTTGCAGGTGGAAATCCACTTCATAGATCTGCGACGCGCCCGGGCGCCATCACCTCACCGCGTGCTCCCTGTGCCACCAGCCGCCGGCGTGCAACACCAAACCCGATCGGCCTGCTGTAGGGTATGTTCAAATCGTGCGCGCACGGCCAGCGCGCTGCGCCCGCTTTTGGCAGAATCTCAACGCATCAGGCGATCCACCGCGACTTTCTTGGGTCTGCCCACGTCCCAGACTGTTTGTCGGCTCATCCAGCAACAACAGCCGGCTGTGCGGATGACGCTGGGCCACACCTGCAGTACAACAACCGCCGCCAGCCGCACCCGCTGCATTCGCCACCGGAGAATCTGCGTCAGCATGCGTGACAGCTTATCCACCAGCTTCATCCGCTGGCACAAATAGAGAATGGCGTGTTCCACATCGGTTTGCACGCCGCTGCCGCAGGCCGAATGCAACCGCCAATCTGGACCACCGGCATCAGCGACAACCCGGCGGCTCTTGCTGGCTGAGATAGCCGCGCCCGGCTGCCAGCGCGTTTCCCGATAATCGCCAGCGCACGCCGTCCAGACGGACCTCTCCTCCGCCCAGCCCCGGCAGCAGCCCGCCACCCCCGCGCCAGCAGGGGGCTCTCCCGGCGCCGTTTTGGGCCGATCAGAAATGTACTGGTCAAACCGCCTCAATCTGTTCTCGAAAAAGGCGCCAGCGCCCCCGCCACCCCACCTCAACGAGTTGCAAGCATCCTTTCCTTATCCTGCCAGCGCTTGTTTCACACGCCGCCACCAACACCACGCCGGATCTTCCGGCGAGTATCAGTCGAGAGCGCTGGATCACCGTGCCATCGCGGCGCGATGATGAATTTCTCGAGTTCCACAGAATAATCGCCGGCGTGCTAGGCGCACGCCTTTGCTGGTCATCCGCGGCCAGGGAACCGCTGGCCCTCCTGTTTCGAACGGCATTCCCGCTGCGCGGCGATCGAGCGCCTGGTATAGTCGATGACGATGTTCGCCGTTCACACACTCAATCTTGCGAACATCGGGAATTGCACGCGGAAGGTACCTACGGCAAAACGCCAGGATCTCTTCGTTGCTGGCCCGTCTCCTCCTGGCCCAGGAATTCATTGGACGGAATCCAAACGTCCAGCCCCCGATCGCGGATAGGCTCGTACAGCGCTCCCAGCCCTTCATATTGCTTGGTCAAGGGCCTCACTCCGAGCCACGTTTACCACCAGGCCAGTACCTTGCCCCTGGTACGCCGCCCAGCGTGGTCGCCTGGTTTTCCGATGGGCTGTAACGGCAGGTTGTAGTTGGCTTGCTCCTCGTTGTCATCCTTTGGTTTTTTAATGGCGTTGAAATGAAGAAACTACCTTACGTACGTCCCTTTTCCGGGTCAGTAACCATATAAATAGTCGGCGCCCCCGCGTGGGCAGTCACCACGCCGAGTCGGCAGCTCGCCCCCCCGCCAGCACGCAACGCGGGCAATCCATCGGCCACCAGCACACGGCCGGCACCCGCCAGCGCGCAGTTCCGGCAGAGATAGCGCTGGTCGTCAGGCCGGTGAGCCGCAAAATATGCGGGATCCACCAACCGACAGCCAATCAACTCCGGCGATCGCCACGCCGTGGACGCCGACCAGCCATCCGAATCGCCAGGACCAGCAGGTTACGCCACAGATGAGCGACAGCCCAAGTTGCCCGCCTGCCCTCGCCGAGCGCATCAGGTTGACGCTTTCCCTGGCCACACCCACAGCACACACCGGCAGCAGCGCCAGCACCAGCCACTTTTGGCGCCAGTCCAAGCCCGCCGAAGCCGCCATCATCCAATCATCAGCTGCCGCAGATCGAGGCTGGTGCTGAAATAGAACGCCCAGGTCCATCAGCGCGCGCACACGATGCCCCAGCGCTACGCCCCACCAGCAACAGCCGTGCATTGGTCAGGCGCCGGCGGCGAGCGAAGCCAGCAAGTAAGAAGGTCATCGTCAGCGCACCGCTATCGCGGCGGCGCTCATCACAGCGCCACGGCAACAAACCGGCCCCAACAGCAACCGTCAGCACCATCGCGAGCGGGCCGGCGCCGTTGCCACCCCCAGCAACCGGCTCCGCAGCGGGTTTTCAACAGCGCCTGCATCAACCGCGCCCGGCCACCGCCAGGGCGGCTTCCGAGCCAGCATCACCGCCATCGCGCGCGGCAAGCGCAGTTGCAGACGAACAGCTGCGCCCGATCGCTGACCACTCTGACGGCCATATCCATTGTTCACCGCGCAGAGGCTGAACAGCAACAGCACCCGCCCGCCCAGCGCCAGCAGATTGAGGCTGGCGCTTTAACGCGGTAGCGCTGTGTTCTTTGCCAACAGTAAAGGTGAAAGTCGGGCTGGTTTTGCATTGCGCGGCGGTTCCTCCTTCGGCCGCTGTCGTGGCCGATAATTGACGTCTGAGTCGATATTAGGGGGTTACGCCGCAGGGAAGCCTTGCGTAGGCGATGTGCGCAGGAACACAGCGGCTGTCTGCCCGTCATCACCTATGAGATGGCAAAAAACTCATCCGCCGATAAACATCAGGGATTAAGATGCGGGGCCGTCCGTTGCCCAGTGGATAAGGGCGCAGGTCGCGGCCGTCCGCACACGGCGGTCATGGTCACCCCGATCGCATGACGTCGGTCGTTGGGTCGCGATTATCGCGAAAATCGCCCGTGGAACGGATGCCGCTGCGTTCCGGCTGGCGATGCTCATAGCCACGCTGCGGCGAAGTTGCCAGCGTCCGCCGTCCCCAGTACATACCGCGCGCATGCGCTCACCCAGACCGCTGCCCTGGGCGCATGCCACCATTGGCGGTGGACGAGCCATCGGCCATACCCAGTAGTAGCCGCCGGCGGTCCTGATCCCCCATATGCAGGGAAACGCCCGGACGTTGACTATCGCGGACACATCGACATCGGCCTCGCCGCCCACGGCAGCAACTTCGAGGAAACACCCCAGCACATGATCTTTTTCATTTTCCTTCTCACTCTATTTTTCTTGCTGCAGTGGTTATATCAGCGTGCTTATTTAAACGACTAATCTATCTCATCGATCCTATGTTCAGATCGTTTTCGACGGCCTTACACATCCCTCACACTGTTTGTGCCGCCGCCCTTTTACTTATCATACACCACTGCACAAGGTTTAACGAATAACTGACGTCTCTCAAGCTGAGCAGCAATTTAATTAAATAGCTTCCCACCCGGAGATAATAGATTATTAACGTAGAGTATGGTTGCTGGGCCGTTGTGGCCCCTGTCCCTCAATCCTCGCGCCTGCTGCTGGGGCCCGCACTTTGGTGCGGCCCACCGCGGCGACGGCCCTGGCCATTATTACGACGACGGGCCGTTATTGATTCGATAAATAAGGTCATCAACCAAATAAAAATAAGATATAAGAATATTCCGCAATTACATCAAAAATTTTTCATTTCACCGTGCGTTTAATGAATAATGTTAATTCTTATCTTAGCCATTGGATACACTGAATTTTTCCCAAAAAAGAAAAAGGAAGCCGGCGGCAAGCGGCCTTTTTTGATGTCACTCATTCACCCTTTCGGGCTGGTCGTTTTCTACCCGGCTTTTCAAGCTTCTGCACCCGGCGGAAGGTCACCACGCGGCGCGCCGTAATCGAATTCTTCGCCGGTCCTTCGGGTTACGCCCCCCCCACCCGGACGTTGGTTCTTGTCACGCAGATCAAGTGCCAAAACCCACGGTTTTACCTTTCGCCATTCTCAAGGCCCGACGACCATCTTCAAATGAAACAGTTCCACCCGGTCTTTTGGCGTTCCCGTTTGCTAAGGCCCAAGCTTCTCAAACAGGTGTTCTGACATTTCCATCAGCTTTATAAGTGCCCATATGTTCAACAATCCCTTCAAGGATGCTGGATCGCCTGGTTTAAGAGCCTCTACGCATTTTGCAACGGTAGCGGCTATCTCCTCTTCTCTCCTCTTCTTCCAGTGTACGAGCGGTACGCAATACCACCAGACTGATAGCCAGCCTCTTGTCACCTTCTCCACGCCCGTGCACGGTAACTCAAACAAGTTTCGCAACTACCTGATTTGTGCGCCAACTTTCTTACACTCGGCGGCAAAATATCTTCTGCGGGGGGACATTTTCAGCCACCACACGGCGATATCACGGCGGTTTTTGCCGGAAGCGCGATCTCCCGCGCCTGAGGCACGGCGCGGCTCGCAAGCTTGTTTTTCCACCTCCAATTCAAACACCACGGTGCGGGTGCGGGGGCCGTTAAGATCAGTTTACGTTAACCGTTCCGGGTGAACCAACACGATGAACCTACTCGTTCGCGCCGTGCAAATAATGCGCCGCACTTGCCCTGGATCAGGGCCGGAATTGGGCTTCCTCCGCCCGGAACTGAATTTCCGAATAATGGTTACCGTCAGGCTCGAGGACAGACTCCAGATCCCCTTTTTAAATCATATAATCGAACGTGCTTACGCGCCAGATCCCAATGCTTCACGTGCGTAGGCCGGCGATCACGCCTTCCCCCCCCCTAGCATGACGTCCTGACGATACCCAGATTTTTTGCCGCACTATCAGGCCACAAGCGCAGGGCGCTTCGAACATGCGCTGCGCGTCTGCTGGCGTCTGGTTGTAACACTAACCGCAGGACAACAGGAGGCCGGTCCACACGACAGGCGCATCGTACCGCTGTTAGTACTCACATGCTTTTTGACTGTTTTGCACGAAAATGTGAAGTAGAAATTTGAAAACTCTTTTTCACACGTTTATTCATTCATACTTGATAATTGATAACGATAGAAACATATTTCCACTTTGATCGTTTATAAAAAGTCAATGACCGGCCTTCAATATATCTTTACTAGGCAACATAAACATGAGCCTTTCCGCCCGAGATATTTGCCATTTTTATGTAGCGAGGCGCAGTTACAATCTTAACCACCAGAATGAGTTATTTAAAAAACATCCAACGCCGTTAAGGTCTTTTAACGGTTCGCTTACGATGTTAAGAGGCCGTTTTCATCGTCTCGTTACGTTTTTATCGCGGGCTATTGACATCCTTTTGCTAATGCGTAATGGGGGAGAGAAGGAACCGCTTATTCATCCGATAATTAAATTAAATAGTATAATTGTCTCGGACGGTAATTAACAAAACCTTTGTTTTAAATTAATTTTGTAATGATAATAAAACTATTGATATTTTTGTTTTAGTAGAAAGCGGTAAGTGTAAGTACTTGAAAAAACTAACTAGTGACTCCTAAAATACCGATAATAATCCAACAACTATGAACAGAATTGATGGTAAGTGTATTTGACCGGATGTCGCACCGCCCTCGTTCCCGGCGGCAGTGGCGCCATCTTAGTGTCCATGCCTACGCGTCTCGTCAGGTCAAGTTATCATGTCACAGAGTATGAGTAATGGAACTCATGTTGAAATTATTGCGAGTATTTTTATTTATAAAATCGTAAAGAGTAACCATGTACAACTAATAAATAGCTCATAAAAGCAATCCTTACTATATCCAATGGACTT
>JAGSMZ010000127.1:0-13962 GCA_029286645.1 Papilio protenor
TACTCACATGCTTTTTGACTGTTTTGCACGAAAATGTGAAGTAGAAATTTGAAAACTCTTTTTCACACGTTTATTCATTCATACTTGATAATTGATAACTATAGAAACATATTTCCACTTTGATCGTTTATAAAAAGTCAATGACCGGCCTTCAATATATCTTTACTAGGCAACATAAACATGAGCCTTTCCGCCCGAGATATTTGCCATTTTTATGTAGCGAGGCGCAGTTACAATCTTAACCACCAGAATGAGTTATTTAAAAAACATCCAACGCCGTTAAGGTCTTTTAACGGTTCGCTTACGATGTTAAGAGGCCGTTTTCATCGTCTCGTTACGTTTTTATCGCGGGCTATTGACATCCTTTTCTAATGCGTAATGGGGGAGAGAAGGAACCGCTTATTCATCCGATAATTAAATTAAATAGTATAATTGTCTCGGACGGTAATTAACAAAACCTTTGTTTTAAATTAATTTTGTAATGATAATAAAACTATTGATATTTTTGTTTTAGTAGAAAGCGGTAAGTGTAAGTACTTGAAAAAACTAACTAGTGACTCCTAAAATACCGATAATAATCCAACAACTATGAACAGAATTGATGGTAAGTGTATTTGACCGGATGTCGCACCGCCCTCGTTCCCGGCGGCAGTGGCGCCATCTTAGTGTCCATGCCTACGCGTCTCGTCAGGTCAAGTTATCATGTCACAGAGTATGAGTAATGGAACTCATGTTGAAATTATTGCGAGTATTTTTATTTATAAAATCGTAAAGAGTAACCATGTACAACTAATAAATAGCTCATAAAAGCAATCCTTACTATATCCAATGGACTTTAACCTACAAACAATTCTGGCTATTTACTAAGTCAATCAAATTAAATTTCAACCAGCTCAGTTACCTTCCCCACTGAGGCTAGAACCTAAAATGAAAATTAGTAGTACATCAATGTAATATAAGTATATTTTATCTTTAATCTCACGTTTACCATTTTGCGCGATATTAAAATCTACAGCAAATAACATGCCACGCCTCGGGCAACAACTAGTAAACGATATATTAAACAGCGGGTTACAGTTGTACTAAGGTGCCGTTTACAGTCTATTACGAAATGGGACAGTGATATAATCAGTGATGCAATATAGAGAAATATCAACGTTGAATCCACGATCGTTACTTTATACATAAAATTGTAAATATAATACATAAATACCATCGATTACAAAAAAATACTTAAGTCTATTAACATTATTAAGGCACAGTTATCAAAGAATACATTAAGTAACCTGCAAATGAATATATCATTCACCATCAAAGTAACTGATCTGCATTGCTTTTGCACGTTATAGTCATCAGGCAAGTGGGGCGCGACCTGTCATTAGATGTGATGTGTTTCCATTCAAATCTTTCACATTCGCTCTCAAGACCGTATTATATACACTGCATTACATTATTCTAATATAAAACAGGTCCATTCTGACATCTTATAGTTTAAATTCTTGTCCCTAGATGTCGGTACAGTATGTATTGCTCTTCATACATCTCTATCCGCAATCCAAATCTGAATCCACCCCCTTTTGTTTTTTTCTTACTTATGCATTTCTTTCATACAATCTATCATATTTTTCTTCGGTCTTTCTCTACCTTTCCTACTCTCTCTACCCATCCCCATTCAATCATTAATAATTTGATAATTTTACTGAAAAAAACTTCAAAACACCGATGCCCTTTTATACGCCACTAAAATGACAACTAAATTATATTTTGCGTTGCTCTTGTCCATATTATAACCGTATTTTTAAAGCTAATAGTAAAAAACATGTTCCTTATTTAGAACTTGCCCTTTTAAATATAAATATTATGACATCTACGAACTTAACGGCTTTTTTTTAATCTTACAATGCCTTATATGGCGTTCGACATGGCCACGGCCGCGCGGACTAAATGGTTGCATCTCATTAGGGATTCCTGTCGTAGACTAGTCTGGAGCAGCCGGCCGTTCCGACATGTCTCATACATCCCCACATAAACTGAATAGTTTAAAAAAACAATGTTAGACCTGTTGTTTAGTGTATTTTACATCGATTTAGGTATAGTCAATTCCTATAAGTAGACGTTCAAATGAAGTTAAGTAGTGGTCCTGAAATCATCACTCGATAGGCCACAAGATAGAATATTCCTATCGTTGAGGCCAAATGTTTATTTATTAAGCCATAGGTTGGATTCACGGTATCAATGCTTTTCGGAGAAGGCAAGATGTAAAAGGTTTTTATCACTTTATAAATATAAACATATAACAACGCTCAATAATGTTGGATTTATTGAGTACCTTATCAATAGCAATTCATAGAAGTACATCCACTTTCTGATTATAACTAAATCTATTTACAAGTAATAGATATCGGTCAATCGAATTCTACTGTGTATAAGTTAATTGGTTGGTATCATACAAAACATTTAGTTGAAACGGGAACCCAAGCGATTGACAATTTACGCAGATTTAAATTCAATAATAAACATACTCGGTATAAGTGCATAATAAAGGGTCAAAACATTTCGTATCGTCGCTGGTTTAGCTGAGAATCCCCTCCGCAACTCATTCACACCGGTCTGCGCAGGCGCGCAAATCGCTTCCTCCTATAAGCGTATGTAATGAACAGCATTCGAAACAAAAACAATTTGAATCATAGTTATATTAAACGGTTAATAAAGTATAAGAAGTAAATATGATATTGAAAAAAATGGTGTCTTGAGATATCTATTATTGCATAGTTCAAATTTACTTTATAATATGAAATACTAGCTTTCGCCCGCGACTTCGTCTGCGTGGAATTAACAAACAAACCGAGCCTACTTGTTCTTTAACTATCCTGTACATCTATACCAAATTTCATCAAAAGCCGTTCAGCCGTTTAGGCTACAAACTCTAACAAACATCCATCCCATCTACACTTTCGCATTTATAATATTTGTATGATTTATTGCTTCGAAATTAGAGGCTTGTTAAATAATACTAAAGAAAATAACACATGCTATACAGATAATAAAAACGGTTAAAAATCGGTAGTGGCAGACAATAAAAGATTAATGACTATATAAAACTGTCCATCAAATTATTATCAAACGAAACCACGGGCTTTATTTCTCTTGAGTTATGCCTCGGCGCGGATGTGTAATCGTCTTTACAAAAAAAAAAAAAAAGAAGTCGCCTTCGCATGTATGTGTCCGTTGGGAACGATGGAACAATAAAAAGGATATATTTAATACGTCCCAGATGCAAGCGAACTTTGCCTTCTGTGTAATAATTTAGTCGATAATATATGGGGACCGACTACATGAAATCGTCGCAAGAAATATTTAAATATTCATATGTAAAAAAAATGTGTTACAATCCAAAATAGAAGGATTTAAGATAATTTAACAGAAAATTATCATTTTTCGTTCAGTAATGTCAAGAATACATAGAACTTTCAAACTTGTAAATGTGACATCTTTGACAAAAAATAACATTATCTTTAAAATCTGGAATTTAATGATAGCATTGTCTATTGACTATGATGATTCTATTTATAACTAGAAGTAAATCTCATGCTTATTTAAGAGAAGTAAACAACAATAAACAATTGCATATCAAAGTGTTATGACGTCATTGAATGATTTCCCTATATCAAAAGATCTACAAAGCACATATTACGGTCATTTTCATTGACTACTCGTACTTGTTAACCGTTACAAAAAATGCACTTATTAGAGAATGTCTGTATCGACAAAAGAACCTATGATTATCTATTTAACATTTTCTTTCATTAAAGAACCACTTAATCGCATTCAAATTCAATCTAAACGACAATTGTAGCTCATACAATGTAATGCTTTACGCTTCAAGCTACTTTCCCACAGCCGACTTAAAAATAAAACAATGCTAATACAAAGTTATTCAAAAGAGATTGTATTTCACTGCCATAAGATTAATTTTGAATGTCTCATATTTCAACAAAACTATTATGTCATTCAAGTTCAATTGTAAATCTTAAGTGTCAGGTTTTATAGCTTAGTATTATTTCAAATACATAGTTTGAAGGACACCGGATGTCAAAGTATGGTCAAATTGTTCGGATCGCGGTCGCCTGTTTAAATATGGCCGCGCATCCGTCAATTGAGAATCGATACTGCTAATTAGGATATAGTTTTTAATTTAAGGTAAGGCAGATTCCGTAATTTAAAATCGTTTTTGGGTGTTTTTCCTGTTAAATGGGCGGAGCTAGGTGAACCAATCAGGAACAATGATTTCTTCGACGCGAAATCATTTATTTTTATTGCGTTGACGCGGGAAAAATTTATTCCTTCGCGGACTTTGTAATTCTAATCAAATATATTGTCGATTTCGTGATTATCGTTCTTTTTTAACCCACTTTATTATTTGTTAATATAATGACCCTAAAACCTAAAGACAAATTAACTCTGATAAGAAATTTTATAAATTCAAGCTTATTTTATTTTGATGGTATTAGTAAGACATTTAACACTTTCTTTTTCCCCTTGCTATCATATGTATGTAACACGATTTGTTATATAATCTCTTAATTTAATTTATTACCTAAAGTACTTAATTAGTAGTAATCTACGTAATAACAGAAATCTACCGATGCAAGATTCCAAATTTCTAAGCCCGGTAGCTTGTAAGCTGATTTTTCGGTTACCCTTATTGTTGGTGTTCGCAATACTTCTAAACTATTAGTCCAATTTGAATACTGTAAAGAACAATTTATTCTACATTAAATTCTCCTGATAACAAACGCATTTATTTGGATAAGGATTAATATTGAAACCAATAAAAGAACGCTGCAAATAGCGTAAGGTTTTTAATTCATTTTGTAAACAAAAAAGTGGTTATTGTAAGAAAACCGTTAAAGATAGATATATGCTATCGCGGACTTTTCTATAGAACTTTTTGAGATCTACGAGTATAATACAATTCTTTCATACATCATTTTTTATATACCTCTAAGGGTTTAGGCAGCGTAACCGAGAAAACGTGACAAAATTTTCTCCCGGCGTTCTGCACACCCCCCTCCTCCGCCCCCCCACCCCGCCCCCCACAACTCCCTACACCTCTCTACCAGCTACCAAAGCCATTGAGTCCCGCTCCATTACAACCTACACCCAACGGGTATGCTCTTTCTCTCCTCGACCAACAAACATTAGTATAATAAAATATAAAGCCCCCCCCCCACCTCTGTTACTCCACAGATAATTACCTTTCTGATGGTGAAAGAATTTTTAAAATCGGCCCAGTAGTTTTTGAGTTATTTCAATACATACAAAAATACAAAAGTTTTCCTCTTATAATATTATAGTATAGATATAGATAATAGTATAGAAGTATAGATATAGATAAAAAAGCTTGTTTTTAAAAGTTATATTTTTAACTTTTTAGTATTCTTAATTCGTCGTTTACTATTACTACACGTTATGTCGTGTTTGTAGTATTCGATTCACTTAAAAACTACTTGGCCGATTTAAAAAAAATCACCATTAGAAAGGTATTTATCTGTGAGTACATATAGTAGGCTATATTTTATTATTACTCATGTTGGGGCCATTAACAAACAGCGTATTTCTGGACCCCCGCGATAAAAACCACTAAATTTTAGTTTTTTCTCCGCTTACGTTATAAAAATGATGTATGAAGGAATTGTAAATTTCAAAAAGTTCTACAGAAAAGTCATAGCATATACATATCTTTAATGGTTTTTCTTACAATAACAACTTTTTTGTTACAAAATGAATTAAAAAGCGCGTGCTATTTGCGTCTTTGTTTTATTGGATTCAATATAAATCCTTATCCAAATAAATGCTATTGTTGTCAGGAGAATTAATGTAGAATATAATTGTCCTTTACTGTTTTTAAATTGGACTAATAGTTTAGAAGATATCGCGAAAATAATCAATAAGGGTAACCGAAAAATCAGCGCACAACTAACGGGTTTAGAAATTTGGAATCTTGCATCAGTAGATTTCAGTTATTACGTAGAGTACTACTAAGTTAATACTTTAGGTAATAGGGTGAATAAAGGGGCGAACGTAAATTTTAAACTATTAAACTCCACGCGAATCGAAGTCGTGGGCAACAGCTAGTATGTTTATAAAAAAATTGATTAATATTTTTGTAAATAAAAAAAAGCATATTACAATACTCATGTAGTGCCAATGTGCAAAAGTGCGACATTCAGTATTCGTCACAAAAACTTTGCATATTACAATAAAATAAAAATAAAGAGAATTTTTCTTTATTATTTGCTCGGAGACACTACATCGGCATTAAAAATAACAACTACCAGTTATTTTGAAAGACTAAAGTAAATTCTAATTATAATATAATTTCATTGCATGTTTTAATGGCACAATGCTGTATCAACACAAATATCAAACTGTATTTTGTTGAAATAAATAGAAATTTAACAGTTTTTTGATCATGTGGCAAATATTATATTTGCCACCTTTTTAGTAATTTTGATAACTGTTAATACAATCCAAATTTTAGATTTATAATTGAAAAATGAAAAATTCAAGTTTATTACAGTGAGAGTAATTAAATGCATGAGATGTTTAAACAACCCGTTGATTGCATAAACATATTTTTTATTATATTATTGCTGTATCACCTACATTTTGCTAACCTGTCAATATGTGGTTGTCAACCTGAGGAACAGTGTAAAACAGGTAAATAAAAACACTACAATATTAATAATTTGTATATTTTCTATAGCTAATAATATGATAATAAAAGCTTTTTATTATAAATGAGTATTATAAAGTAGCAATTTGTGTCCCCGGTAACATGCTTCAGTATTTGCAGCTGGTTGTAAAATGATTTTCAAGGTCTTCCTTTCTGAATGGTAGTTTTTCATAGTCTCTTTAACAGCACATCTCGATCACACACTATCTTGAGTTCTGGAATATATAAAATAGGACTATTTACACACTTCTAATACTTTTCTCATGGCCAAGGTTTTTATTTCTTTGAAATAGATAATAAGTAGTATTAAATATGACCAAGTAGTGAACTAAGTAATGATTGACTTGTACATAGTTTATTAATATAAAATGTTTGTTACTTACAAGATAATGTTTCTAGCAAAATGACTTGTCATCAACGAAGTACATGAATCCCGTGTTCATCAGAAATAACATTTTAGAAGGTTATAACTTTCAACATATATCTTTTTTTTGTTCTGTGGATGCAAAGAACCTTAAAATATAAATTATGAATACAAACAAGTTTTTAAAAATGTACAACTTGTAATGTTATTATTATAAGGTTTGGATTTAAGTTGTCACAAATACTGACAATGACAACAGCTGCCTCAATGTTACCAGATCAAAATTGAATTATCTACTTGAATAAGTTATGCTATTTTTTTTATCGTGTTGATCGAAATATTTGCTCGTAACATATGTCGTAAATATAAAAATAATAATAATGGTTCCTCTAATATAACACAAGGCCGCAAACTCAATTATTTATAATGATTTACAAAAAATGTATAAACTACGAAATTCACTGACATTCACTGAATCTGGCCACACTGCCATAGAATCGTTATTTTTTATGACGTCACGAGCGTAGCGTATTAGATTGAGATCCCAGACCGGATGACGACACTTATTTTCTAAAACTTCAGTGTTATATGATTAGATAGTACTCGTTTGTGATTACCCGATATGGCCATAGTTATCCTGTCCAATGGGGCAGTTACGGGCTATCACGCACTGAAGTTGGTAAAAAATAAACCTAAGTTCACTTATTTTCACAAAGCTGATTTTCACATATGTGTTGGAGACCACTGTCAGAATTACTAACAATACTGGCAGACAATTTCCGTGGGCCGTTTTCGAAGACAGACGATTTAAAGTTGCCAAAATTTGACTAAATTTTATTTTTATTTTCTAATGTTTGATTTTTATACAGGGTTATTGGAAGTAGACTTATTCTCCCCGTTAGGAGGTAATAGAGGGGATCATTTTGATAATTTTGACCCCTAAATCAATGCATTTACACAAGAGTAACACAATTTTTGAGTACTTGATTTTTTTCAATTTTTTCAAAATCATTCCGAAATTGTACCGTTAAAAATTTATTTAAAAAAAACTATCAATGATAACTTATTTTTTTCTTCGGATTTATAAAAAAACATTAAACACTGATTATTTTACAATATAAAAACATCATTATCTGTCCAAATTAAAAATGCGAGCTAAAGAACCATTATACTTTAATATTTTTCGAGATTCTCATCCACTGAAATGCCTTAAAAACGAAAAAAATCGTCATGGAACGTGTTCTTGTAGATTTTTTTAAAACATGCCCGTTTGCTAAGCTCTCCAAAAATTCATAATAACTAGGAACTTGTCCCAAGGCCACTGAAATAAACACATGATTTCAAAAGTAACTCGGGCGGTATTCGTATCGAACTAAGTTACGTTGTTTTGAAAACCCCCATAAAAGTAATTAAAAACATAAAAACAGTAAAATACAACAAAAATACAAATTTAAGCAATTGAATTATGAATTAATAATTAACAAGTAATGTAAAATTAACAATTAGATATTTTGGAGTTTTACCTTCGACCATACCAAATAGAAACCGCAGCTATCGAACCTATTCTATTCTATTTCTTGTTTATGGGTTTCCTTCTGCATATTGGGCAACAGTTTCACCCAACTAACCTAAAATTGCAGGACAAATTCCGTCCTTCTTGTATGTCATGCTTTGTCCTGTTGCCAAAGGTAGGTTTTCGAAGAGATTGTTTTAATAATAGTTTTTTTTTTAAACTATTACTGGTTTAATTTTATATTTAAGTTTGTATTTTTGGTTATTTTCACGTTTGCTATTGTTTTTTAATTACTTTTACGGGAGTTTCAAAACCACCGTAACTTTAGTTCGAGTACGAATACCGCCGAATTCTTTGAATCTGTGTTTATTTCATGGCCTTGGTTCCCAGACTTCCTAGTTATTATGCTTTTTGGAGAGCTAAGAAAACGGCATGTTTTTAAAAAAATCTGCAGACCGAGTTCCATAACGATTTTTTCGTTTTTAAAGGCTTCAGTGGATGATTATCTCGAAAATATTAAAGTAAAATGGTTCTTTAGCTCGCTTTTAATTTGGACAGAAATGAATGTTTTTATATTGTAAAATAATCAGTGTTTTATGGTTTTATAATCGTAAGAAAGAAATCAGTTACCATTGATAGTATTTTCAAATAAATTTTTAAAATTGCAAATTTTTTTTTTTTTTTTTTTTTTTTTTTTTTTTTTTTTTTTTTTTTTTTTTTTTTTTTTTTTTTTTTTTTTTTTTTTTTTTTTTTTTTTTTTTTTTTTTTTTTTTTTTTTTTTTTTTTTTTTTTTTTTTTTTTTTTTTTTTTTTTTTTTTTTTTTTTTTGTTTTCGAACTGTTTTGAAAAAACGAAAAATCAGATTACTCAAAAAATTTTTAACTTTTGTATAATGCGAGATAGGGGTCAAAATTCATCACAATGATCCCCTCTATTACCTCCTAACGGAATCGTCTAATTCCAATAACCCTGTATATTACCTCAGGAAGTCAGGGGCCTATAACAATACCCCCTGCAAGAAGTAGACATTTTCTGATAGCAAACGCGTCCCAGGACACTTTTAGTTGCGCGCCGGCCTCGTCACACTAAAACGAAATATTGGAACTGTCTCTTGTTTATTGTTCAGAGGTGGTACAGTCTTGATTTTTATATATTTCATTTTCGACAAGCGGAGGAAAAAAGTGGTTTTATGTTTTCTATATATGCCTCGAGGGACTCTACTACAACTCCTTCAAGGCGAGTAATCGCTCGGGTTTGAGGTAGCAAATAACTCCAGAAACGTTTATAAAGGTCTATAACATAAATTTCTTCTGCGAGTTGTGTGTACTAGTCCCTAGAGTGTCTGCTCTTGAGGCGGTATTCAAAGTAGTCCCCCGAGCACCAATCATTAAATTCAACTTTTGAAGGGTAAGTAAAATCCTGCTATTTACGTTTTAGTTTACAACCGCGCGGGACACTGAAATACTGGGGTCGTTAGGCCATCAAAACGTCTGCCTTCTTGCAGGTATTATTATAGGCCCTAAATATAATATTTAAAAATCACGCATTTGAAAATAAAACGGTTCAATATTTTCGTTTGAATGGTTACTAACCGCCGTGGAGCGAAAGTGTCTGGGATCCGTTGCCCCATCAGAAATGGCCTGCCGTCTTGCAGGGGGTATTGTTATAGGCCCCTGATGAATATTAAAAAGCAAGCATTGAGAAAAATAAACTAAATGTAGTCAAATTTTTTGCAACTTTAAATCGTCTGTCTTCGAAAACGCCCAGGAAATTGTCTGCCAGAATTTGTTTATTAATTCTGACAGGGGTCGCCAAACTATGTGAAAATCAAGCTTTGTGAAAATAGTGAACTTAGGTGGTATTTTTTATTACCAACTTCAGTGCGTGATAGCCCGTAACTTACTGCCCATTGGACAGGAATAACTTGCCATTCGGTTACAATCACTAAACGAGTACTATCTAATCATATAACTTAAGTTTTTAGAAATAAGTGTCGTCACCTGGTCTGGGATCCTCAATCTATAGGGATATCGAGGTAATGTCAAGTAAAAAATAACTAAGCAGCTTTTACTTACTATATTATAAAGTAGGAAATATTTGTATTTTTGTACATTTTTGTATGTATTAAAAAAATAACTCAAAAACTACTGGGGGGGGGGGGGGCCGAATTTTAAAAAATCTTGTCACCGTTCGAAAGATAATTTCATACATAAGCCGTATTTTTTTTTATTCAACGCGGGTCGAAGACTCGCGACAACAGCTAGTTAATTTTTATTTAGAATTGGTCCTCATTTAAATGTATGTCTATACAATTAATTTCTATAAATGTTTTTATGTTGTTTTAAAATACTGTCTTTAAAAATATGAAACGTAACGTTATTTTGAATCTATAACTATTTATAAATAGGAAAGATTTTTAAAAATTCCTTTTACCCATCGAAGGTGTCACCCATTTATCTGTGAGTAACGTATTTTTTGAACTTTCACATTTCATGCGGACGAAGTCGTGGACAACAGCTAGTTTGTTTTATTAGGGAAACAAACACCCCCTAGTAACGAGCCCCCAAACTCGATGGGGTTGCCGTGTTAATTAGAGTTCCTATGGTTACCTCGCACTCCATCATCAACCCCTGGATCATCTGTAATCAAAGGGTAGCTTGTCAAGAGAGCGAATGAAACGAGCTCAAACTCGATGGGTTGCGTAGTTTAATTACGGAGTTCCTATGTGTTACCCTCGCACAGCTCCATCATCAGAACCCTGGTTACCATATAGTATCAAAGTTACTTTTCGGACTAATTAAACGAGCTCCAAATCGATGGGGTTTCGTAGTTTAATTACTGAGTTCCTATGGTTACCTCGCAGCTCCATCATCAGACGCCTGGTTACCAATATAGTATCAAAGGTACTTTGTCGAGAGACGAATTAAGCGAGCTCAAACTCGATGGGGTTTGCGGGTTTAATGGTACGGAGTTCCTATGACTACCTTCCAGCCTTCCTCCAGCTCTATCACCAGTCCCCTGGTTACCATATAGTATCATCAAGTACCCGTCTAAGAAAAGAAACAAAAGGAGACGACTTAATCTAGTCCCAAACTCGATGGGGTTGCGTGGTTTAATTACGGAGTTCCTATGTTAACTCGAGGCTCCATCATCAGACCCTTGTTACCATCTAAGTACAAGTACCCCCGTCGAGACCATTAATCGAGCCCAGAACTCGATGGGGTTGCGTGTTTAATCATTACGTGATTTCAATGTTACCTCGCAGCTCCATCATCATACCCCTTTTTACATATATAACACAGTACTTTGCAAAACGAATTAAACTGACGCGGCAAAACTCTTTTTTTTTTAATCTGTCTGTTCAGTTATTATATTTTCTTTATCCTGTTATCAGTCACAAGCATGTACGATAATTACGAAAAAAATTACTTTCGAGCGTCCGGAGACAACCTCACAACAGGGCTGGCTCCGCCCCAGCGACTGACTGACTTACATCGTTTCAAAACTCTCTAACTGGTTTGCATTAAAGGTCGAGAATTCGTATATCAACATTGTCGAAGAGAAATATTTACGCCTGCTTTTGTATTAAAAAGTGGTTTTTTAAATCTTGAATGGAAATTTATAAATGTTATAAAAAGTATCCGGCTATTAGGATTAAACAATTAATTATCTATCAGATTCATTATAAAAAAGCACTGTTGTCGCTGAAAATTAAAAGATAACCAACAGTAAACGTTTCTCAAGGCCTTCGCTACTATTTTTTTTTCTTATAAATGTGAACCGATAATTAAAATGTATTTGGATAATATAATAGTTTAAATATCCAACTACTACAGTTTATTTTTTTCAAGATTATACTTGAACGCAGCTCGATAGAAGTTACACGGAAAAGTGCCTGTTTTTCGGATTCCTGGGTTTCCCGGCCTTAATAAGGAATCACTAATATAGTTGTCTGTTTTATATAAAATTTTCATAGTCAAAATTGGCAAATCACCAAGCGAGAATTATGTTAAACACAATAGCAGTGTACAGAATTAAGCATTAATTTTTTTTACCAACTTCAGCCACATGTATTATTAATGCTATACGAATTTTAAACACAACTACGAATACAATTACATCAAACCGGTCAAGACAGAATATTTCCAACATTGATTAAATATTTTAAAGGACAACACAAAGTTATTTGTTACTGAACTAATTAATTTTGTGTAAATATAGCAATAGACATAATTAGCAAATGGTGCATCCAATTTTGTCAGTAACATCCAACTTAGTCTTCTGATTTTAATAAGGAAATTAGACCATATAGGGTATTAACAATTAATTTATTATAAAAAAATATGTTGAAATATTTCGCTGTACATACCACGTGTAATACTTAATCATTGGTAAACGTTTACCATAATAGTCAATCCATTTGCGGTTTCATAACACGTAGATACGCCGAGTTACCTCAGATTGTATTTAGTTCGATGAACGTTGTCAATTGCTATGCGCTTGCGGTTCCTCGCCTCTGTAACGATCGTAAGCAATGCGAACATTTGAATTTAAGCGACAAAATACGATGTTTTGAGGATTTTTTTCTTGTATATGTTACCGTCTGTATAACTCGAGCTTTTTTAATATATTAGCTTTCGTTCGCGATTCGCTTCATGGGGAATAAAAAAAAGTAAATAACCTATGTGTTCTACCAGACTATCCTATACATGTATGCCACATCGAGATCCGTTCAGCAGTTCATTCATACATCCATCCATCTAAACTTTCACATTTATAATATTGTGTAAAAATATGCATACAGAGTTGTAATTGGTAAGATTCGAAAAAAAACTTCAACAATCATTATTCTCTCTAAATTCTACAAAAAAAAATATCAGAGGGTTTGAATCATTGTGTTTTCTTACCAGTGTGAGTCGATTTCATATTGTATAAACAACACGAATTAGATATGAAATCATACAAGTCCTTGTCAACTATCGTAATGTGTCAAGAAAAAACATGTCTACGAATTTCGTAGACAAGAATCATATGTATTCATACTTTACGACCTGTAATCGTTTTTTTTTATTACGAAGATATATGAATCTTATGGAGTTCACGGTACTCCAACTTCCTATCTCACAACGTACCCAAGTAGAGAAAGATCAAGAACCAACCATCCTGGTTACAGTAGGCAGTGGTTCCTTGAAGTAAAAAGGTGTCGAGTATTCAGGAGAGTTCCCTGAGATTTATCACTCCATTTCTGTGATTCACATTACTAAAAATGACTACAAAATTTACTTAACATTTCTCATAAAATTATACATTAACTGTTTACCCTTATGATCATTAACGTCTTTTATGC
>JAGSMZ010000128.1:0-13668 GCA_029286645.1 Papilio protenor
TTCTACAAAAAAAAATATCAGAGGGTTTGAATCATTGTGTTTTCTTACCAGTGTGAGTCGATTTCATATTGTATAAACAACACGAATTAGATATGAAATCATACAAGTCCTTGTCAACTATCGTAATGTGTCAAGAAAAAACATGTCTACGAATTTCGTAGACAAGAATCATATGTATTCATACTTTACGACCTGTAATCGTTTTTTTTTATTACGAAGATATATGAATCTTATGGAGTTCACGGTACTCCAACTTCCTATCTCACAACGTACCCAAGTAGAGAAAGATCAAGAACCAACCATCCTGGTTACAGTAGGCAGTGGTTCCTTGAAGTAAAAAGGTGTCGAGTATTCAGGAGAGTTCCCTGAGATTTATCACTCCATTTCTGTGATTCACATTACTAAAAATGACTACAAAATTTACTTAACATTTCTCATAAAATTATACATTAACTGTTTACCCTTATGATCATTAACGTCTTTTATGCGTCCAAAGATATCTATTTGACCACAGTAGATAGTATCCATATGTATTCTTGTTTATACAAGGTTAAACAGAATAACTAAAAATAACAAAAATGTAATTTCTAATAAACCTTAATATTTTTAAAGAGGCAAGTATGAGTTTAAAATAAGTTAAGTGTTTCTTATTTATAAAACAGCTTTCGCCCGCGACTTTCCGTCCGCTGTGGTTTTACAAAAACAAAAGCGAGTATCCTATGTGTTTCTTCCAGACTAATCCTCTACATAATATGCCCAAATGTCATCGAAATCCGTTCAGCTGTTTAGACTACACTCTAACAACAAAACTCCATCCATCATCCATCTTACTTTCACATTTATAATTTAGTAAGAGTAAGTTATACGAAGTATCTTGATGCTTTGATATGATGAATAAACCAATTTCATTTATTCCTCATGAATTCAAGCCAGACAAACATAACTGATTTAAACAACATTGATTTCAATTCCCACATTTACGATTATGATGAGTCTAAAATGCATCAATGAAACCGAATAGGTCAAAAGTTTTTACATGGCATTTACCAATCGATTCAAGCCAGCTCGTCTTTTGCAGATATTATATTTAACAAGAACAAACATTTAATATAATAGTATGGAGTTTTGGTCCTGTGTGGTTTTTTATAAGACTTTTAAATCAATCGGGCTGCAAAATCTTTGTCTTTTCTTCCGTACTGTTAAAGCACGACATACTTTTTAAAGAGCACGACATCTTTTCTTCGATACTTTTAAAAAGCACGAACATACTTTATATTTTTGTAACTACCTAAATAAAGTTTTATTAATAACTTCTTTTTGGATGTTTAATATCTTCTAATAAATTAGTAAGGCAATAAGCAAGCGTTAGAACGAAACCTTGACTTGCATTTTTGGGTGACAACAGTAATGGGATAGCTATAATATTTTTCAATGCGACTCAGTTTATAACTAAAGAATCGCAGGGAACACTGTGAGTCATTGACACATATAATTTGAAATTTAATTTTAACTATTTCATAAGACGAAACACACAAACACGTATAGTTGTTATCTATATCCATACTTTTCTATACTAATATATACAGAGGAAACATTTGTATTCTGTATGTATTGGATAACTCAAAAACTACTGGGCGGTTTTAAAATTCTTCAATCACCGTTAGAAAGTATTTATCTGGGAGTATGGGCTACTTTATTATTTTTTCCTAGTTCACGTAGGCGAAGCGCGAGAAACCGCTATTAGGTTATCTTTTTTAATTTCAGGACAAAGTCCGGGTAGCCACAGCTAGTAGATAAAAAGAATTGGTGAAATAAATACGATAAAGAAAGTCTCATTTACTAATAGGAATTATCCTTGCATCAATCTTTTCCCTTTTGACAAGTTATAAACGTAGCAAAGTCACGGTTTTGTTTATTTAAAGTTCCTTATCAAAATGTTCAAGCGCGCATCGATTTTGAGAATTTTAACTTAATATACTAAACGGGCTGTTTTGTGAGAACGTGGATATTATAAGACAGAGAGATCGGAATAGAATTTCTCTAAAGCATTTTTGAATTAGTAACGAAAAATTAGAAAAGGTTAGTAGTTCCAAGTCATGGTGTAAACCTATAAAGCAATTTTTTATCATCTTTTCTACCTAACTAATGATACCAACACACTGGAGCTAATCCATTTTGTATAACAATTTAAATAATTATTTGCCTTATGTATAGGTAACCGAGATGATTTTTGCTAGACTTTCTTTAGTGTGAGTCGCTAACTGGCATAGAATTAGACATATGATACGAGATGTTACTATCAAGTTAAAAAGACAACGTAAGCAACTTTTACTATGCTCCCTCCCCACTACCTAAAAAATAAGCATTAAGGTAGGCGATGAATTCGTAACTTAAAATCGTTTTTGGGTGTTTTTCCTGTTAAATGGGCGGAGCTAGGTGAAACCAATCAGGGAACTAATGATTTCTTCGACGCGAAATCATTTATTTTTATTGCGTTGACGCGGGAAAAATTTATTCCTTCCTTCGCGGACTTTGTATTCTAATCAAATATATTGTCGATTTCGTGATTATCGTTCTTTTTTAACCCACTTTAATTATTTGTTAATATAATGAACTAAAAACCTAAAGACAATTAACTCTGATAAGAAATTTTATAAATTCAAGCTTATTTTATTTTGATGGTATTATTAAGACATTTAACACTTTCTTTTTCCCTTGCTATCATATGTATGTAACACGATTTTGTTTATATAATCTCTTAATTTTAAATTTATTACCTAAAGTACTAATAATTAGTAGTAATCTACGTAATAACAGAAATCTACCGATGCAAGATTCCAAATTTCTAAGCCCGGTAGCTTGTAAGCTGATTTTTCGGTTACCCTTATTGTTGGTGTTCGCAATATCTTCTAAACTATTAGTCCAATTTGAATACTGTAAAGAACAATTTTATTCTACATTAAATTCTCCTGATAACAAACGCATTTATTTGGATAAGGATTAATATTGAAACCAATAAAAGAACGCTGCAAATAGCGTAAGGTTTTTAATTCATTTTGTAAACAAAAAAGTGGTTATTGTAAGAAAAACCGTTAAAGATAGATATATGCTATCGCGGACTTTTCTATAGAACTTTTTGAGATCTACGAGTATAATACAATTCTTTCATACATCATTTTTATATACCTCTAAGGGTTTAGGCAGCGTAAGCCGAGAAAAGTTAAAATTTAGTGAATTTTTAACGCCGGCGTCCAGAAACACGGTGTTTGTTAATAGTTCCTAACATTAGTAATAATAAAATATAGCCTATGTTACTCACAGATAAATTACCTTTCTGATGGTGAAAGAATTTTTAAAATCGGCCCAGTAGTTTTTGAGTTATTTCAATACATACAAAAATACAAAGTTTTCCTCTTTATAATATTAGTATAGATATAGATAATAGTATAGAAGTATAGATATAGATAAAAAAGCTTGTTTTTAAAAGTTATATTTTTAACTTTTTAGTATTCTTAATTCGTCGTTTACTATTACTTACTACTTTATGTATTTTTGTATGTATTCGATTCACTTAAAACTACTTGGCCGATTTAAAAAAAAATCACAATTAGAAAGGTAATTTATCTGTGAGTAACATATAGTAGGCTATATTTTATTATTACTCATGTTTGGGGCCATTAACAAACAGCGTATTTCTGGACCCCCGCGATAAAAACCACTAAATTTTAGTTTTTCTCCGCTTACGTTATAAAAATGATGTATGAAGGAATTGTAAATTTCAAAAAGTTCTACAGAAAAGTCATAGCATATACATATCTTTAATGGTTTTCTTACAATAACAACTTTTTTGTTTACAAAATGAATTAAAAAGCGCGTGCTATTTGCGTCTTTGTTTTATTGGATTCAATATAAATCCTTATCCAATAATGCTATTGTTGTCAGGAGAATTTAATGTAGAATATAATTGTCCTTTACTGTTTTTAAATTGGACTAATAGTTTAGAAGATATCGCGAAAATAATCAATAAGGGTAACCGAAAAATCAGCGCACAACTAACGGGTTTAGAAATTTGGAATCTTGCATCAGTAGATTTCAGTTATTACGTAGAGTACTACTAAGTTAATACTTTAGGTAATAGGGTGAATAAAGGGGCGAACGTAAATTTTAAACTATTAAACTCCACGCGATCGAAGTCGTGGGCAACAGCTAGTGTGTTTATAAAAAAATTGATTAATATTTTTGTAAATAAAAAAAAGCATATTACAATACTCATGTAGTGCCAATGTGCAAAAGTGCGACATTCAGTATTCGTCACAAAAACTTTGCATATTACAATAAAATAAAAATAAAGAGAATTTTCTTTATTATTTGCTCGGAGACATCCATCGGCATTAAAAAAAAATAATAATGGGGTCCTCATAATATAACACACGCAAACTCAATTATTTATAATGATTTACAAAAAATGTATTACTACTAAATGCACTGACATTCACTGAAGCTGGCCACACTGCCATATCGTTATTTTTTAGTGACGTCACCGAGCGTTTAGCGTATTAGATTGAGATCCCAGACCAGGATGACGACACTTATTTTCTAAAACTTCAGTGTTATATGATTAGATAGTACTCGTTTGTGATGTAACCGAATGGCCATTAGTTATCCTGTCCAATGGGGCAGTTACGGGCTATCACGCACTGAAGTTGGTAAAAAATACACCTAAGTTCACTTATTTTCACAAAGCTGATTTTCACATATGTGTTGGAGACCACTGTCAGAATTACTAAACAAATACTGGCAGAAAATTTCCGTGGGCCGTTTTCGAAGACAGACGATTTAAAGTTTCCAAAAATTTGACTAAATTTTATTTTAAGTTTGTATTTTTGGTTTATTTCACGTTTGCTATTGTTTTTAATTACTTTTACGGGAGTTTTCAAAACCAACCGTAACTTTAGTTCGAGTACGAATACCGCCCGATTCCTTTGAAATCATGTGTTTATTTCAGTGGCCTTGTTACAAGTTCCTAGTTATTATGCATTTTTGGAGAGCTAAGAAACGGGCATGTTTTTAAAAACATGCCCGTTTTCTTAGCTCTCCAAAAATGCATAATAACTAGGAACTTGTCCCAAGGCCACTGAAATAAACACATGATTTCAAAGGAATCGGGCGGTATTCGTACTCGAACTAAAGTTACGGTTGGTTTTGAAAACTCCCGTAAAAGTAATTAAAAACAATAGCAAACGTGAAATAAACCAAAAATACAAACTTAAAATAAAATTTAGAACCAGTAATAGTTTAAAAAAAAACTATTATTAAAACAATCTCTTCGAAAACCTACCTTTGGCAACAGGACAAAGCATGACATACAAGAAGGACGGATGTCCTGCACATTTTAGTGTTAATGTTGGGTGATAACTGTTGCCCAATCTGCAGAAGGAAACCCATAAACAAGAAATAGAATAGAATAGGTGATAGCTGCGGTTTTCCTCATTTTTGGATAGGTCGAGGTAAAACTTCAAAATATCTTAATTGTTACTTTACTATTAATTGTTAATTATTAATTTCATTAATTCAATTTACTTAAATTTGTATTTTTGTTGTATTTTACGTTTTTTACTGTTTTTAATTACTTTTATGGGGGTTTTCAAAACCAACCGTAACTTTAGTTCGAGTACGAATACCGCCCGATTCCTTTGAAATCATGTGTTTATTTCAGTGGCCTTGTTACAAGTTCCTAGTTATTATGCATTTTTGGAGAGCTAAGAAACACATGATTTCAAAGGAATCGGGCGGTATTCGTACTCGAACTAAAGTTACGGTTGGTTTTGAAAACCCCCATAAAAGTAATTAAAAACAGTAAAAAACGTAAAATACAACAAAAATACAAATTTAAGTAAATTGAATTAATGAAATTAATAATTAACAATTAATAGTAAAGTAACAATTAAGATATTTTGAAGTTTTACCTCGACCTATCCAAAAATGAGGAAAACCGCAGCTATCACCTATTCTATTCTATTTCTTGTTTATGGGTTTCCTTCTGCAGATTGGGCAACAGTTATCACCCAACATTAACACTAAAATGTGCAGGACATCCGTCCTTCTTGTATGTCAGACGATTTAAAGTTTCCAAAAATTTGACTAAATTTTATTTTTATTTTCTAATGCTTGATTTTTATATATTCATTTTCAAGTGGTTTATTTTTATATATGATGCTCGAGGGACTCTAACTACAACTCCTTCAAGGCGATAGACGCTCTGGTTAGAGTAAAAATAACTCCCAGAAACTTTATAAGGTATATACAATTAAAGTTTCTGCGAGGTTGTTTGACTAGTCTAGAGTGTCTGGCTGCTTGAAGGCGGTATTCAAATAGTCCCCCGAGCACCATGCATTAAAATTCAACTTTTGAAGTTAAGTAAAATCCTGCTATTTACGTTTTAGTGTTACAAACCGCGCGGACAATGAAAGTATCTGGGAGGTCGTTAGGCCCATCAGAAACGTCTGCCTTCTTGCAGGGGATATTATTATAGGCCCCTAAATATAATATTTAAAAATCACGCATTTGAAAATAAGAAAAGTTCCAATATTTTCGTTTTAGTGTTACGAACCGCGCGTAACTAAAAGTGTCTGGGATGCCGTTTGCCCCATCAGAAATGTCTGCCTTCTTGCAGGGGATATTATTATAGGCCCCTAAATATAATATATAAAAATCAAGCATTTGAAAATAAGAAAAGTTCCAATATTTTCGTTTTAGTGTTACGAACCGCGCGTAACTAAAAGTGTCTGGGATGCCGTTTGCCCCATCAGAAATGTCTGCCTTCTTGCAGGGGATATTATTATAGGCCCCTAAATATAATATTTAAAAATCACGCATTTGAAAATAAGAAAAGTTCCAATATTTTCGTTTTAGTGTTACGAACCGCGCGTAACTAAAAGTGTCTGGGATGCTGTTTGCCCCATCAGAAATGTCTGCCTTCTTGCAGGGGATATTATTATAGGCCCCTAAATATAATATTTAAAAATCACGCATTTGAAAATAAGAAAAGTTCCAATATTTTCGTTTTAGTGTTACAAACCGCGCGGACAATGAAAGTATCTGGGAGGTCGTTAGGCCCATCAGAAACGTCTGCCTTCTTGCAGGGGATATTATTATAGGCCCCTAAATATAATATTTAAAAATCACGCATTTGAAAATAAGAAAAGTTCCAATATTTTCGTTTTAGTGTTACAAACCGCGCGGACAATGAAAGTATCTGGGAGGTCGTTAGGCCCATCAGAAACGTCTGCCTTCTTGCAGGGGATATTATTATAGGCCCCTAAATATAATATTTAAAAATCACGCATTTGAAAATAAGAAAAGTTCCAATATTTTCGTTTTAGTGTTACGAACCGCGCGTAACTAAAAGTGTCTGGGATGCCGTTTGCCCCATCAGAAATGTCTGCCTTCTTGCAGGGGATATTATTATAGGCCCCTAAATATAATATTTAAAAATCACGCATTTGAAAATAAAACTAAAATTTAGTCAAATTTTTGGCAACTTTAAATCGTCTGTCTTCGAAAACGGCCCACGGAAATTGTCTGCCAGTATTTGTTTAGTAATTCTGACAGTGGTCTCCAACACATATGTAAATCAGTTTTGTGAAAATAATTGAACTGAGGTGTATTTTTTACCAACTTCAGCGCGTGATAGCCCGTAACTGCCCCATTGGACAGGATAACTAATGGCCATTCGGTTACATCACAAACGAGTACTATCTAATCATATAACATTAAAGTTTTAGAAAATAAGTGTCGTCATCCTGGTCTGGGATCTCAATCTATATGATATCGAGTAATGTAAAGTAAAAAATAATGCAGCTTTTAACTATACTAATATTATAAAGAGGAAAGATTTGTATTTTTGTATGTATTAAAATAACTCAAAAACTACTGGGCCGATTTTAAAAAATCTTTCACCGTTAGAAAGATAATTTATACATAAGCCATATTTTTTTTATTCAACGCGGGCGAAGTCGCGAGCAACAGCTAGTAATTTTTATTTAAATTGGTCTCAATTTAAATGTATGTCTATACAATTAAGTTCTATAAATGTTTTTATGTGTTTTAAAATACTGTCTTTAAAAAATATGAAACGTAACGTTATTTGAATCTATACTAATATTATAAAGAGGAAAGATTTGTATTTTTGTATGTATTAAAATAACTCAAAAACTACTGGGCCGATTTTAAAAAATCTTTCACCGTTAGAAAGATAATTTATACATAAGCCATATTTTTTTTATTCAACGCGGGCGAAGTCGCGAGCAACAGCTAGTAATTTTTATTTAAATTGGTCTCAATTTAAATGTATGTCTATACAATTAAGTTCTATAAATGTTTTTATGTGTTTTAAAATACTGTCTTTAAAAAATATGAAACGTAACGTTATTTGAATCTATACTAATATTATAAAGAGGAAAGATTTGTATTTTTGTATTTTTGTATTTTTGTATTTTTGTATGTATTAAAATAACTCAAAAACTACTGGGCCGATTTTAAAAAAAAAACTCGATGGGGTTGCGTGGTTTAATTACGGAGTTCCTATGGTTACCTCGCAGCTCCATCATCAGACCCTTGTTACCATATAGTAACAAAGTACCCGTCGAGACGAATTAAACGAGCTCAACTCGATGGGGTTGCGTAGTTTAATTACGGAGTTCCTATGGTTACCTCGCAGCTCCATCATCAGACCCTGGATACCATATAGTATCAAAGTACTTGTCGAGACGAATTAAACGAGCTCAACTCGATGGGGTTGCGTGGTTTAATTACGGAGTTCCTATGGTTACCTCGCAGCTCCATCATCAGACCCTGGTTACCATATAGTATCAAGTACTTGTCGAGACGAATTAAACGAGCTCAAACTCGATGGGATTGCGTCGTTTAATTACGGCGTTCCTATAGCCACCTTCCAGTTCCAACATCAGACCCTGGTTACCATATGCTATCAAAGTAATCATCAAGACCATTTAAACGAGCCCTTACTCGATGGGATTGCGTCGTTTAATTACGGCGTTCCTATGGTTACCTCGCAGCTCCATCATCAGACCCTGGTTACCATATAGTATCAAGTACTTGTCGAGACGAATTAAACGAGCTCAACTCGATGGGGTTGCGTAGTTTAATTACGGAGTTCCTATGGTTACCTCGCAGCTCCATCATCAGACCCTGGTTACCATATAGTATCAAGTACTTGTCGAGACGATTAAACGAGCTCAAACTCGATGGGGTTGCGTAGTTTAATTACGGAGTTCCTATGGTTACCTCGCAGCTCCATCATCAGACCCTGGTTACCATATAGTATCAAGTACTTGTCGAGACGATTAAACGAGCTCAACTCGATGGGGTTGCGTGGTTTAATTACGGAGTTCCTATGGTTACCTCGCAGCTCCATCATCAGACCCTGGATACCATATAGTATCAAGTACTTGTCGAGACGAATTAATCGAGCCCAAACTCGATGGGGTTGCGTGGTTTAATTACGGAGTTCCTATGGTTACCTCGCAGCTCCATCATCAGACCCTGGATACCATATAGTATCAAGTACTTGTCGAGACGAATTAATCGAGCCCAAACTCGATGGGGTTGCGTGGTTTAATTACGGAGTTCCTATGGTTACCTCGCAGCTCCATCATCAGACCCTTGTTACCATATAGTAACAAAGTACCCGTCGAGACGAATTAATCGAGCCCAACTCGATGGGGTTGCGTGGTTTAATTACGGAGTTCCTATGGTTACCTCGCAGCTCCATCATCAGACCCTTGTTACCATATAGTAACAAAGTACTTGTCAAAACGAATTAAACTAGCCGAAACTCTTTTTTTTTTAATCTGTCTGTTCAGTTATTTATTTCTTTATCTGTTATCAGTCAACAAGCAATGTACGATAATTACGAAAAAAAATTTACTTTCGAGCGTCCGGAGACAACCTCACAGTGCTGGCTCCGCCCAGCGACTGACGACTTACATCGATTTTCAAAACTTCTCTAACTGGTTTGCATTAAGGTCGAGAATCGTATATCAACATTCGTCGAAGAGAAATATTTACGCCTGGTGTTGTATTAAATAAGTGGTTTTTTAAATATTAATGGAAATTTATAAATGTTATAAAAAATGTATCCGGCTATTAGGATTAAACACTTAATTATCTATCAGATGCATTAATAAAAAAGCACTGTTGTCGCTGAAAATTAAAAGATAACTAACAGTAAACGTTTCTCAAAGGCCTTCGCTAATATTTTTTTTTCTTATAAATGGAACCGATAATTAAAAATGTATTTGGATAATATAATAGTTTAAATATCCATCTACGCACATTATTTTTTTCAAGATTATACATTGAACCAGCTCGATAGAATTTACACGGAAAAGTGCCTGTTTTTCGGATTTCCTGGGGTTGCGAGGGCGGTATGGGGTGAAGGGGGGGGAGGAGCTCTGCCTTAACTGAAGCTCCACGTCAATTTGAACTGTTTCCAATTTCCTCGTTTTCGTTGAAAGTTTTTGGGCAACAGTTAATTAGCTAACCTATAATTTTTATTTTTAATCATCATACTATACTTGCTTTATCAGGATAACAATCGTTTAATTAAATATATACTTACTAATACTATGAGTTCAAAAGTTTGGATGAGGGATGGAATATTGTTATAACGTATCTTCAAAACACTAGGAATGGACCTCTACAATTTGTTATAGATATGAACAGAGATGATCGAACACATACGCTACTAAGTAAGTGTTTTTATAGGCACAGACGGATCACGAGCGACAGCTAGAAGGGTAATCATTGTCGCGTGTTTAGTCAATTTGCGATTACTTACATAGTCTCCGCTCATACAGTTTGGTTACAAACAGCGAGTTACCACTACTTGAAAGACTTGTATTAGAACATATCAATGTTTCTCTTTCATTTCCTTAGAAAAAACTAAGACAATAATATATTTTAAAAATATCGTTTCGGTAGTGGAATTCCACGGTTACTATATTCCTACTCGTATATGTGTACTTTGAAAAAAAATTGGTTATCGAAGTTTGCATACCATATTGTATTACGGCCTCTAAAAAGGCTCTCATTTGTTGTGTTTCAACTAGTTGCTACGATAACCACAGATATTTTTTTTTTTTTTTTTTTTTTTTTTTTTTTTTTTTTGTTTTTTTTTTTTTTTTTTTTTTTTTTTTTTTTTTTTTTTTTTTTTTTTTTTTTTTTTTTTTTTTTTTTTTTTTTTTTTTTTTTTTTTTTTTTTTTTTTTTTTTTTTTTTTTTTTTTTTTTTTTTTTTTTTTTTGTTTTTTTTTTTTTTTTTTTTTTTTTTTGTTTTTTTTTTTTTTTTTTTTTTTTTTTTTTTTTTTTTTTTTTTTTTTTTTTTTTTTTTTTTTTTTTTTTTTTTTTTTTTTTTTTTTTTTTTTTTTTTTTTTTTTTTTTTTTTTTTTTTTTTTTTTTTTTTTTTTTTGTTTTTTTTTTTTTTTTTTTGTTTTTTTTTTTTTTTTTTTTTTTTTGTTTTTTTTTTTTTTTTTTTTTTTTTTTTTTTTTTTGTTTTTTTTTTTTTTTTTTTTTTTTTTTTTTTTTTTTTTTTTTTTTTTTTTTTTTTTTTTTTTTTTTTTTTTTTTTTTTTTTTTTTTTTTTTTTTTTTTTTTTTTTTTTTTTTTTTTTGTTTTTTTTTTTTTTTTTTTTTTTTTTTTTTTTTTTTTTTTTTTTTTTTTATAAAATTCTATAG
This sequence comes from Papilio protenor, assembly GCA_029286645.1. Lineage (NCBI taxonomy): Eukaryota > Metazoa > Arthropoda > Insecta > Lepidoptera > Papilionidae > Papilio > Papilio protenor. The sequence goes on from JAGSMZ010000128.1 coordinate 11,754, forward strand.
CTTTGAGAATAAAAGTAGGGAGTAAGTTAAAAGGCAGGTAAGATGTCGCAGGTGGCTCATATCCGGATGGGCTATTGACCTCAGTACAAGTGGGTACGTTGAAGGCATACTGGGGGGGTACTGTCAGACATTAAAAGAAATCCAAGCAGAATCTTATTAACCCGCAGAGCATTACATTAAAGATGAAAAAAAAACAATTGTTATTTGTTGTCATGTCCACCAAGTATAAAATTAAGTGTGCTATAACATTTTTTATTTTATTTAGCTAGCGGTGATTGTTTAAGTTGTATGCTATAGAATTATATAGCAATTCTCATACCAAACGTCAATACAAAGTATTCATGTATAAATACTTAATTTAATGAAATCATTAATTAAAAAATCAACTATTAAGTTTATGCTTTCTTCGAGTACTGAACTCTACTGTGTTAATTTTTCATTGACAACATTTGAAAGAAAAACAATGGTATCCAACGTTTACTTTTCTTCTGAAATTAAAAAAAATAATGGCGATATAGTTTTCAGCGAACGCCTATCTGATTACAAATTCTACCTACCATTGTAATCTTCTATCATACGCAATTATAATAAAAGTAAATTTGCTGTTTGTACGGAACATCAATTTTGGAAATTTTAACTATTTTATGGAATTTCATAATAAGAAGTTTTGTCAAAAGCTCGAAATGCGGTACTTGACAGCGTTAACCTATGTAAGGCCGAAGTAAGTTATGAGACCATCTCAAAGAATTATTTCATTTTACTAGGATAATTTGTTATAGTATTGGATGAAGTTAATAGTCACATGTCTGTCTCTCGTGACTAGATGCATTGGCCTCTTGTGCAATATTATTTCCCTCATTGCGATTAATATTTTAGCGTTTTGTTTCACGTCACTGTTATTGATCTTAAGGATCCGTCCCACAACTAATGACATCAGGTCTTTGAGCTCGAGCGAGAGGTGTCTCCGTCCGATACCATAGCAGGCCGATATTGTTATCACTGTGTTTGCAGATTTATGTAGCTTCCACGATCGCTATGTATAATTTCTCGTGCGAACGACCATAGACAGCTTCACCGGCCGTTACACGCGTTTTCTATCGAAACCCCGATCTCAATTATTAATGCCTACTATTTTTGGAGCGTCTTCGTACGCGGATTTCGGGCATGTGGGCGACGTCCCGGGAGTTAGGGGGGACGTATAGTGAGATGGTGACTGATGGATGACGATAGTGTAAATACACATAGCTATTTTTGTGATTAAATAGTGCGTAGGGGACCGTACATCCGCATTTAGTGTTAGCTCGGAGGTGGTGGTCTGCGGGTTGTTGAAGGCTGGGGCTTGCTCAGGGAGAAGCGGCCCGACCTCCGCTCCGACAGCGACGAGTGCGGCTCGGGCGAGCGTCGCCCGGCATCATTTGTTAAACAAACCATACTATATATCAAAATCTTTACTACCGGGTGGTCGCGACTTCGGTCTGCGTGGAATAATAAAAAATAGGCCTATGTTACTAGTGATAACGTTAGCTTTTGCTCTGGTGATTTTTTTTAAAATCTGGTCAACTTCAACATAATCTTATAATATTAGTAGGATTAGCATATAGTAAATAGTGTAAGCTATTAAAATACATGTTAAAGAATTAACCTATAATATAACCTATAACAAACATTTTTTTCTACTATTTAGGGTCTGGTCACACAGACCGGAGAGTAGAAAACAGAGCAGATTTTTCAACGCAAATTTAAAATGGACCTTCATGCAAATGAATTAGGTCTAATTTTACCTTTCACATTTTTGCTTACTTTATAAGGAAAAAAATGCAAATTAAATTAAACCTACTACAATCGTGTAAAACTAATTTTATTTGCGATAGGAAATAGAAAATTAGTCTAGTCCCCCCAGTTGTCTACTTAAAGT
>JAGSMZ010000016.1:655000-660000 GCA_029286645.1 Papilio protenor
CTGAGGCGTGGGGAGTCGTACTTCAGTTTTCTGGTTAAAACCATGGCCGAGGTCTTATGTGGCGCAAACGTGAGCCTGTTTTCGGGCTCCCCACTCCTGAACATGGTCGAGAGCCACATTGGCACGGGCCTGTATGTCCGTGGCCTTTTCTCCCGAAAACATCAGGACCACATCATCAGCAAAAGCCTGGCAGCGGACGCCCATCTTCTCTAATTCCCCCAGGAGCGGATTCAGCAGCAGGTTCCAGAGCGTCGGTCCCCCAACGGATCCCTGCACGCACCCCTTGGTGGGCTTTCGGGTCCACTCGGCGCCCGCGTACCTCACGTGCACTTTTCGATCACTTAAATAGTGATCGAAGAGACGCCGCAGGTTTACGGGACACCGAGTTTCGGCCAACCTGCACCTGATCGCCGGCCACCACGCGTTATCGAAGGCTCCCTCTATGTCCAGTGATATCAGCACAACGAGCTTCCGTCTTTCAACTTCCGCCCGTATGTGCTGAACCATGGCATAGAGGGAGTCCTCGGTGCCGCGTTGAGGCATAAAAGCCGTATTGGTGCCGCTGATCATTGGTGCAGTATGCCATTGGACCCGCCTCACCAGCATTTTTTCCAGGACCTTGCCCATTATGGGTAAGAGTCCTATTGGACGATATGCTTTGGGGTGCGTGTAGTCACCCTTATTAGGTTTCCTCAGCACTACAACCGCTGCTTCTTTCCACCTCCTGGGGAAGCACGACAGGGCCAGGCAGCGGTTTGCTATGGCCAGAAATAACGATGGGTCCATGCTGCGGATGTTAAGACCTTTCAGATGTGAGATAGGCTTGGCTATTGCGAAACGCGATTGAGGTCACAGTATAAATAAGTTCGCAACTCGAATGAATCGAACTCGTGTAAAATGTAGAGTAAGCAACGAACAGAGAGTTGAATAAATATAAAAAAAAAGTTAACAATTCACAATAACATGTAAGACATGTCGCCTTTATAATTAACTAGCTTTCGCCTGTGACTCCGTCCGCGAGGACATAAAAATACAGAAGTAGTCTACGTAATCGTCTACATGTTGACTATCCCATACATGTTGCTTGAGGTGGGATCGTGGTCCCGCACTAGTTTATATTTTAATGAAAAAAAATCTATGCCTTTCATCAAGATCCGTGCAGCCGTTTACATGTCGTTTAACTTTCAATTACAATTGTCAAAAGTCATATGCTTGAGTGACAACGAATTGCTATTGGCTGACAATTTAAGTAACCAAGTAAGTTGCTTCATTGCTGCTATTGGTGACTGAATTGACAGATCGATCTGAACAAGCTGGTTGGCTTCCATAACCACGTGACGTGTATCAAATTACTCCAGGGTTATATTATGTTATGTCTGTAGATAGCTACACTACATCAATGCAACATCAAGCGACAATTCAGGCGCACAATAAAAAGGCTCGGCTGGTGGGAAGTGATCTGATTGTAATTCTTTATGTAGCCAATAATTGTTATTCCAATATTTACGTTACAATCATTCTTTAACGGTCAAGGTTGACCTTTTTGACGTAATAACGTCTTGTAAATCGATGAACACTGTTAGTGAGAACTACATATTAGCTTCGCGATGTCTGTCCATTTGTATGCTTAGATCTTTAAAACTGCGGAACGGATTTTGATACAATTGTAAATAGATAAAACGAGAAGTCGCCTGCTAACTTCGTTAGCGCAAAGGACCACCCGTTCCGCCAGTTTGAATGAAAAAAAATAGCCTATAATATGCCCGTCTATGTCAGCTACCCTTCAGTGAAAGTCCGGTCGAAATCGGCCATCCCCCCACCCCCCCCCCCCCACCCCCCCACAGCTGCTGGTTTTTTTTTTTTGGAGATTACCCGGAACAAATGCGGCTTGCGGACAGACAGACAAAAAAAAATTAAATGCGATTTTCGTTATCAGCAACGCAAATCATCTTCCCGAAATCTGAAATTTTCTTTTGACATTACAAACAAACACTCCAATTTTATTATATGTATAGATATAGGTAATAGAGTTATACTGATAATTTTAGAAATAAATAATGCGATGTAAATAAACACATTTTTCACACAGATACTAATATTTAAAAAGTTTATTTAAAACCGACTTCCAAACAAAATACACTAAAAACAAAATATTCTCAAATAAACAATACACTAAAAAGTAACGAAATAATTACTTGAAAATAGTAAACCTCCCTTATTGTAGCTGTAATGTCTATATTGTACAATTATTATTACTTTGATGTCGGTGTCAGCCGAGGTATATGCAGTGATATTTCTACGTAAGGTTTTCTACATTTTTACCATAACAATTGACAATTGAAAGTATAGTAACGTTTTTAGTAATGACTGACACCGACTTCAAAGTAATAATAATTGTACAATATAGACATTACAGCTACAATAAGGGAGGTTTACTATTTTCAAGTAATTATTTCGTTACTTTTTAGTGTACTGTTTTTTTTGAGAAGATTTTGTTTTTAGTGTATTTTGTTTGGAAGTCGGTTTTGTTTTTTATTAAAAAGTTTATTTATTTCTCGATTTTTAGTGAATCTAGACATCGCAGTATGATAATCACTAGCTTTCAAACAAATAATGAGTTATCTAAATCGATTATCTAAGAAATTAAGTAAAGAACTAATACATCGTTGCGATCATTCACTCATAATTCGGTGCGGCGCGCGCCGCTGTTGCCCGTGAGTTTTAATATTTTGATAACTTCTAGAATCTTGCACAGAATTACGTACTGTAAAAGGCAATTATGATCTACATATAATACTCTATCGTGAAAACATATTTATTTGGATAAGGATTCATACCAAATAAGAATAAAAGCGTTTTAAATAAAGTCGATTGCACTTATTTGACGGTTTTCTCGAAACAAACGGTTATTGTGCGACAACCTTAAGAGATAGATATATGCTATCGCAGACTTTAATTCAGCTAATTGAATGACCTACAATTCTTTCATACATCATTTTTATGTAGGTCTTATAGTTTAGGCTACCTAAGCCAAGAAAGCAAACTTTGTTACAAGTTGGTATTTTTTTCTGCGACTCGTAATTTGCTATTTATGATATCTCCTAAACTATTTATCGGAATTACACAGTTCCAAAGGTATTTATAATCTACATTAAATTCTCTTGATGATGGACACATTTATTTTGATAAGGATTCATACCGAACACGAGTAATAGCGTTGAAAGTGGGGTCTAGATTTTGAACGAAATTTTAATGAAAAAGTGGTATTGTGCGACAACCTTAATAGATAGATATATGCTATCGCTGACTTTTATTTAGCAAATTTAAAGGGCTACAATTCTTCCATACATAATTTTTGTGTAAGTCTTATAGTTTAGGCTACCTAAGCCAAGAAAGCAAAAAAGACACCAAATTTCGTCACGCAATTTTGAGCTAAACTATTTAACTACGCCGTAGTCTTTGACTCCAAAAATCAAACAAAAAAATGGGACCCACCTGCAAGCACTACCTCTCGGATAAAAAAAGAATTTTCAAAATCGGTCTACCAGGGGCGGAGTTATGCCGTAACACACATAAAAAAAAAATAAAAAAAATAAAAATATATGGACGAATTGAGTACCTCCTTCTTTTGGGAAGTCGGTCAAAAAGACATACAACGTGTAAGACGCAAAGTGACAGTCTAAGCAGGAGCCATCGGTATAGCAGTTAGTCTTACAACAAAATATACTAAAAACAAAATCTTCTCAAAAAAACAGTACACTAAAAAGTAACGAAATAATTTCTTGAAAATAGTAAACCTCCCTTATTGTAGCTGTTATGTCTATATTGTACAATTATTATCACTTTGATGTCGGTGTCAGCCGAGGTATACCTCATATATATATGCATATATGCAGTGATATTTCTACGTAAGGTTTTCTACATTTTTACCATAACAATTGACAATTGAAAGTATAGTAACGTTTTTAGTAATGACTGACACCGACTTCAAAGTAATAATAATTGTACAATATAGACATAACAGCTACAATAAGGGAGGTTTACTATTTTCAAGAAATTATTTCGTTACTTTTTAGTGTACTGTTTTTTTTGAGAAGATTTTGTTTTTAGTATATTTTGTTTTTAGTGTATTTTGTTTGGAAGTCGGTTTTGTTTTTTATTAAAAAGTTTATTTATTTCTCGATTTTTAGTGAATCTAGACATCGCAGTACGATAATCACTAGCTTTCAAACAAATAATGAGTTATCTAAATCGATTATCTAAGAAATTAAGTAAAGAACTAATACATCGTTGCGATCATTCACTCATAATTCGGTGCGGCCGCGCGCCGTTGTTGCCCGTGAGTTTTAATATTTTGATAACTTCTAGAATCTTGCACAGAATTACATACTGTAAAAGGCAATTACGATCTACATATAATACTCTATCGTGAAAACATATTTATTTGGATAAGGATTCATACCAAATAAGAATAAAAGCGTTTTAAATAAAGTCGATTGCACTTATTTGACGGTTTTCTCGAAACAAACGGTTATTGTGCGACAACCTTAAGAGATAGATATATGCTATCGCAGACTTTAATTCAGCTAATTGAATGACCTATAATTCTTTCATACATCATTTTTATGTAGGTCTTATAGTTTAGGCTACGTAAGCCAAGAAAGCAAACTTTGTTACAAGTTGGTATTTTTTTCTGCGACTCGTAATTTGCTATTTATGATATCTCCTAAACTATTTATCGGAATTACACAGTTCCAAGGGTATTTATAATCTACATTAAATTCTCTTGATGATGGACACATTTATTTTGATAAGGATTCATATCGAACACGAGTAATAGCGTTGAAAGTGGGGTATAGATTTTGATCGAAATTTTAATGAAAAAAGTGGTTATTGTGCGACAACCTTAATAGATAGATATATGCTATCGCTGACTTTTATTTAGCAAATTTAAAGGGCTACAATTCTTCCATACATAATTTTTGTGTAAGTCTTATAGT